>CM076572.1:946929913-947011382 GCA_034641835.2 Pinus albicaulis | reverse complement strand
CTTGTCACATATGATAACTGTTGCATTTTTTTTTTCCTCTCTGGCATCCTGGAGAAGTCTCCTCAACAAAACTACCTCACACATTGCTACACACATTTCTTGATACTAAACTTATACTGTAGACAAGGATACAATGTTCTACTTCTTGCTACTCCATGCAATGAACCCTAACCCAATGTTGAATGCATAACTTGTTATGGATCGTCTGTCATCCAGATTTATAGCCCAATATGAGTCTAAAAAACCTGTCAATCTAACATCAAAAGAATCAGAATATTTAATACTAAAGTCTGAGGTTCCTTGAAGATACATTAAGATGCCTTTCGTTGCAACCCAATGACTCTTAACAGGCATTAACATGATTTGGCTCAATAAATCTGGCCTAGTTGTACTCAAATAAATTAGACTCCCAGCTAGTTGTATGTACAGTGTTGCATCAACCTCCTTGGAACCATCACCATTCTGGAGTTTGACGTTCTGTTGTAGAGGAACCGTTGCAGCTTTGCACTGATCCATCTTGAACTTTTTTAGTAAACTAATGACATAATTCCCTTGTGACAAAAAAGTCTGGCCAGAATCCATCTAGACTTCAAGACCCAAACAATAGTGTGCCTCTCCAAGGTCTTTCATCTCAAAAACCTATCACATTTGCTGTTTGATTTCTTTAATGAGTTTATCAACATTTCCTGTAATGATAATATCATCTATATATAAATAAATCAAAACAATTTTCCCCTCTATATCAAACACGATATACATATTAGGGTCATTTGTGCTTATTTTATAACCATGCTACAAAAAAAGTAAACCAATTTTGTCATACCATGACATGGGTTCCTCTTTTAGTCCATACAATGCTTTCTTCAATCTACAAACTAAATCCCCCCCTGTTTAACAAACCCTTCAGGTTGCATTAAATACACTTCTTCTTTTAATTCCCCATTTAAAAATTCAGATTTCACATCTAGCTGGTCTATCATCCAATGATCTTTAGTAGCTAAAGAAATTAATATTATAATTGTGTTTAATTTAGCTACAGGGTCGAAGGTTTCATCATAATCTATGCCTTCTTTCTACGAGTACCCCTTTGCATCAAGCCTAGCTTTATATTTATCTATACCACCATCTACTTTAAATTTAGGCTTGTATAACCACTTGAAACCTATGAGTTGTTTTCCTTTAGGTAATTCAACTATATCCTAGGTTTTGTTCCTAAGTATTGACTCAAATTGCTCTTCCATAGCTGCCATCCATTCATCATATTAAATAGCTTCTCTATAATTTGAGGGTTCAAAAACATCTAACATATTAGTTATAAGAGAATGATCCCTATATTTTTCTAACAATTGAGTTTTCCTACCTGATCTCCTAAGTGGTGGAATGGCTTCAATTCTTTTATGATCATCCCTTGGTGGAATTGCCTTGATGATTGCATCTGTACCATCACTCCCTTCTTCCATGAACAGAGAAATGTCCCATTTTTCATTGCCTTTATTAGATTTTCAGTCATGAAATTTCTCATGGAATACTCCATCTCTACTTGTAAAAACTTTGTGAGTAGAGGGATTAAAGAAATTATATGTTTTAAACTTTGTACAATACCAAACAAAAATGCATTTAATGGCCTTTGAATCTAGTTTCTTTCTATCATCTTTTGGAACATGAGCATAGTATTTGGAGCCAAAAAATATCAAATGATTAACTACAGGCTTAAAACCTAATAAAGCTTCGAATGGAGTTTTAAAATCAAGGCTTTTTTTGGACTCTGATTTTTCAAATATACTGCAAGATTTATTACTTTTGCCCATAAGCCATTAGTCATATTCTTACCTTCTAGCATGCTTCAAGCACACTCTACAAGGGTTATGTTCTTCCTCTCTGCAACCTCATTCTGTTGAGGAGTACGGGGTACTGTGAACTGCTTAATTATCCCATGGTCTTTGCAATATTTGACGAAGCCATTCTGCTTGTATTCTCCCACTTTATCCAAGTGGAGAATTTTGATGAACTTCCCTATATATTTTTCCACCATGATGCTAAATTCCTTAAGGAATTCAAAGTTATGACTCTTCCTTTTGAGAAAATATACAGAGGTAAATCTTGTGCAATCATCAACAAATAATAAGAAATAATATGCACCTCCTAATGAAATTATCTGCATTAGCCCACATAAATTAGTGTGCACAAGTTCTAGTATATCTCTCTTATTTCTAACTAAGTTTACAGGAAACTAATCTCTATGGATATTCCAAAGAGCACATGCATGACAATCAACATGAACATCCATTAAAACAAGGAGACCATTGATGATACCACATTTCTGAAGCAACAACGGGTCATTGAAATTAATATGACTGAATCTTTGATGCCATAAGTCTTCTGCAGCCATTCCTAATGAAGTCAAGTATTGTTGTGACGCACTTCTTACATTCAGCTTGTAAAAACCTCCCACTCAAATGTCTAATGCAATTGGCATCATACAATCCAACAGATATTTAATAATACAATAAGACTTAAAAATTATACCTTAAGATTCTCATATGTTATCATAGAAACAAAGATCAGATTCTTTTTTATTCTCAGTACATACATTACATTTTGAATATACCTAATATTTCCATCAAGAAATAAAATAGGAACATTACCATACGCTTTGATTTGTTACCCTCTCTCATCATCAAGGTAGATTTTAGCACCATTGTTGGTTTCTTTAAAATTTCAAACCACTGTCTAGTACGTTTCATGTGAGTGGAATCTCCTGAATCCACAAACCAAGTATCCACTTCATCATTCTCATCATAGAGAACATAATCAACTATAAACAGTCAAAGGTCCTGATTCTAATATTCATAAAAAAAGTGCCCTTCATGTTTCTTATGTCTATGTCGAGATTCAACAAACCTCTTCTTATGCCAATTCCTAGAAATATGACCAACTCTACCACAATAGAAACGTTTGGTTCCTGAATTGTTTCTATTTGAAGAAATACCTTGAGATGGCATACTTTGAGGTGGCTTTCTTTGTGGTGTACCTCCTTATTTCTATCGTGCACTTGCCTTCCCTTTGAAGGGCTTGTTCTTTGCCATTAATGCAATATCTAAACTCTGAGGTTTCAAAGTCATCCACCTTTTTTCCTCTTGCATCAGGATCTCTGTCAATTCTTCAAATTTGGGGGCTTTCTCTCTCACATTCAAGCCCGTGATGAACATATCATAGTCATTAGTCATACCATTCATGGTAATTGTCACAAGATCAATGTTTGAGAATGCGTCCCCTATGTCAACCAACTTAACTTTGAGGTCCTTTATTCGAGAGATGAACATAGTTACTGATTCATTATCCTCAATTTTAATGGAGAGAATGTTTCTTTTCAAAAACAAAAGGCTATTTTTGTTTCTGATCTTGTACAAATCCTTGAGGTTTGTCCAGACATTGTTTGTTGATTTACACTCTCTGATCTGAGGGATAATGCTCTCTTTCACTAACAATTTCGACAACCCTTTTGCCTTGTTCTCTCTCTTCTCCCAATCCTGAATTGTGGCAGCTGATCCACCTTCTGTAACTGTGGGTTTCAATTCATCTCCATTTACAATCACCCATGCACTTTCCCCTTCAAGGAAAGTTTGCAAATTAAATTTCCAATTGGAGTAATTGGATCCATCGAGCTTATTGCTCTGGTTCAAGTGTGCTTCTACAATTTGGTTATTCATCTTAACACTTAAACAAAAAAACTAATTCGACCTCCAACGATTAAAAGAAATAGATCTACCAAAATCCATAAAAAAAATGCCAAGAAACCTTCTTTAAAAAATTACAACATTGAATGTCCCTTAAAAAAAAAAAAAGGAGACACACTCTTTTCAAATATTCTCTCAAGCACTTTTCTTCTGCGCCCAATACCTTAAAAATATTATAATCTCTTTAAATAAATGATTTCCTGTCAAAATAGGAGTATATTGAATGGGTTTCTTTAAAAAATTGGAGGATTGTTGCAACGTATCTCTGAAAAAAAAACCAGTGTTTTTCACTGTGAAGGAATCTAGATAGTCTCTAAAGAGGAAAGAAAACTTGACTTTATCCCAAGACGTCTCCGGCGCTCACAGGTGAATCAGCAGGCTGATCCTCAATTCCGCATCCCATCAACGCATTCTTAATGCCGACTCGACTGCTTGACCTAGCAGCTACCACGCCCACCGCTGGACTCCAAGCGCTGGATATCTTTATGCACACCTGTCTGTATTCTGCTGTATCACCGGTCGGCTTTCCCGATCTTTAGCACGTGCAAACTCGGGCTCACCTTGAACACCTCAGCTGCAACGAAAAGACTATATTTCCCTTCAACTTCGGATCGATATGCAGGAGATGCAAAATGTTCCGCAGCATGCTTGCTCCTTAGATGCAACAACTCCACTCTTCAGAAATTTTTATTGAAACTTTGCATAACACCCGCGGCTCAACTTCTTGACGCAACAACTAGCACACACACCAAATGATGGCTCCAACGACAGCATGAAATCGATCCACCCACGGATCTACCACCAACCATGCAACACGAAATCATGGCTTTGCTGGTGTATTCGAATATGGCCGTTCCAAAGGCCGCTCCAAAGCACTGGAGGACATATCACAAAATCGATCATGCTGCAAGTTAAGAAACACACCAGCCATCCACACCTCTTGCAGGCGTAGCGATCCACTTCACGTGCAGATGCATAAAAAGACTCACGTAGACACCACACACCAGACACAACGTGGTGGCAACAAGATGCGCAGATTCGATCTTCTGGCTTTCTCACACACTCCAGCGATCACAACTTTCAGGTAAATGTCCTCTAACAATCCTCACGACCTCCAGCGATCCTGACCATTCCAACACAAATCACACACCTCTTTCTCGATGGATAAAAAAAAATCACCCAACTTTCACTTCAAGCTTTGATACTATGATAAAAATTGGAAGATAACTTATATTCAAATAAACTGAGGAGCTCACAGGTGAGGAGCTTTATCTCGAGACTGCATCTGCAGAATGCTTTACAAAAAACATCAATACACCCCATGAATATATAGGTTACAAACAAATAGGGAAGTTAAAACAACTATCTAAGAAATAGGAACTAAATCCTAATCCAAGGCACACAATCATCTGACTCTCTCCTGAAATACATTTCTCCATTATCCAAAACATTAGGGTCACTTCTTTTTACTGATTTTGTTTTTCAAGCTCGGTCTTTTTATCTCTTTCTCTACAGTTTCAACCTAAAGATGGCCATTGTAGATTCATTGGGTAGGTAGATATCATTACTATTGTAGCTATGTTAAGGTCATTACTATTGTAGATATGTAACTAGAGAGCATGCTCATTAAAGATCTAAGTGATGTTGATGACATGGCTTGAGGAAGTCATTGTTCACTATTTTTGAATTTCCTAATTGATATTTGGAGATGGCTTAAAAAATATTTTGAATCTAGTTTGACAATGGAATATATCATGATTTTTATTAATTTATAAACTTTACTTTTCACTTGATATCAAACTAGAAATATTGAATGTTCAATAAAAATGGTAAATATTCAATGATATACATGTTTAAATATTTTAAATTTAAATTATAAATATTTTATTTTTCTGTTTTAAAGTTGAAAAATATACAAATTCATATATATATATCCAACGAACGCACCTTGTTTGAAAAAAAATACATACCTATACTCGTCTTGGTAATTGTATCCGAAATACTTTTCCTTGCAACATAGAGTTAAATTGTACACACAGAATTCTCACACCACATAAATTTAACGTAACTTCAAAATCATGGTTGGCGGCTCGGAAACTTTTACCAAGTTTTAATAATAACTATGTTCTGATAGACGATAACATGAATGGGACAATAAAGCACAATTTGTTGTTTCATTCGCTCCCCATTGAAGATGGATTGGAAATTTTCAAGTCATTGTCGGAACATAATTGAGTGTGTAATTAACTATTACGAACTATTCATGTTGATCATCACAAAGCATTGGTTGATTTCTATATAGATGAAATCTAACGAGGAGATATGATGAGGTGATGTTTCTCAATGAAATTGTAATTTTTTTACATTTCAATTTTAATGTAATAAAAATAAAAATATTATGAAGAGAAGCATTTTAATTTTTTTTCATTTCAATTTTAATGTAATAAAAAAATTATGAAGAGAAATATTTTATAGTTCATTATTGTTATTATTATTATTATTTTTTACATTTCAATAAAATATCATTTTTCATGAATAAAAGTTATTACAATAATTTGTTTTTGTTTTGTTTTTTTCTAAAAAAACAATAATTCGACTTACATATATTATTTCTCATATTTTTGAAATTTACTTATAATTTCACATGAATATCTATTAGTATAATTTTTTTTAATTGTTTTTGAAGCATCTATGTTGTGGTATCAATAAGAATCATGTCAACTTATACAAAATGCATATTATAAATATTCTATACTACAGGATCTCTATGGTTCTTTCATTTATTATTGAACCCTATTGATATGCATATAAATTAATCCTACCTATTTCTGAAACAGATTCTGTTCACAATATACATGTGTGTATGTGATGTTCTGAAATTTCTGCTCTAGAATTTGAATATACCTTATCCATGCAATAAAAATGAATGGATTAAATTGAGAAGACCCTTGCATCCATTATATGAAACTTTTTGAGTCCCCAAAAATCTTTAAAGTCTTTATACACAACCATTTTTTCATACAGTAATGTACCCCATAGTGCAATAAGTTTTTCCCTGCGATTTATGCCTCTTCCCCCTTCCCACAAAAAAAATGTAAAAAGTTCCCCATATTACAAAATATGCCCCACATCCACATTTTCTTTGCTCACACTCTCCATCAAAAAAACAACTTGGGAGTTCCTTCCAAAAGTCAAAATACTTGGTGATTCTTCTATTATTTTTTTCTAATATTTGGTCCAATCTCCCAGAAGTATCCAACAATATTTATTAATGTTTCCCTATTATCTAGTTTTCTTTGTTCAAATATCTTTTCATTTCTACATCTCCATATCCTAGGGAATAGGGTAATGTTGAGTGTTTCTAGTGTGAGATGATCCCGGAAAGTAGACATCCCTTAATAAATCCCTGATTCCTCATATCTCAATCCCAAATAGCTTTTGAAAATGGACATATTAAGAATGAATGATGTCTGTTCTCCATGGCTTCCAATCAAAGTAAGCATATGGCTAGTCCTTGAAATACCATATTGACTAATATATCTAAAGTAAGCACTCTATTGTGTAGAACTAACCAATTAAAACATTTCAGCTTCATGGGAATGTTCCAATACCCTACTTTTTATACCACCGAAGTTCAATATAGTAGTTATGGGTGGTGATTTACAAACACACTGTATTAGGAAGCTCATGCTATTTGTCCATAATATTGATGTATTTAATGATAATGCAAACTCGTGATATTAAATAACCATAATAGTTTACAATCCCATAGTATTACATAACCATAGTAGTTTAAGTCCATAGTAAACCTGCAAACACATTTTGAATACCTTTTACATGTAAGAGATAAGTTGTTTGAGATTATAGGTTGTTGTCTTTATGCATAGTTACCAAATTCCGGTAAAAAAATCGGAAATTTGGCTGTTCGGTTCGATTTGGTAAATAATACGTTAAAATTCAATACGGTTCAGTCATTGAATAAATTTGTTCACGATCAATTATCCTGTCGGAGCTTGTTCCAATTCATTATCAAGACCTTCGTGGTCGATATTTTGATGCTAGAAGCATCTAGCATCCAATATCAAAGTTCATCCAGATGGTACATAAGCTTACCTTGCCACCTTTCTCCTGCTCAAAGATTGTGCTTATGACACTCTAACTGAAAAACCGTTTCTGGAGGTGCTCATGCCTTTCACCATGACTTCCGACGATCTTAATGGTTATTTCGGAAGAAAACCAACCTATCTCCAATTTCAAGATGAAGAAGACTATCCACTAGTCATCGATTCATCTGACATCTGGTGATTTGAGAATTGCAAGTCTCACTGTTCGGTGAAATTTCCCCACTGTGTTTTAGAGGAAATGAAAAATGTAATAAAACAAACCAGCGTTTTTGCCTTTGATTATTCTTTTTAGATAGGAATTTGCTGGCATTTAGGGATAACCAATGGTCCAAACATAATTTCCAACCATAACCAATATATGAAGTCATACAATATGGAAGAAATAACGAGTAAGGGAGTTTAGAAAAGAAGTTATCTAAGTGAAGTGAAAGATAAAAAAGGGACAAGGTCAGCGAAATGAAGTGATTTAATAAAAAAAATTGGAAAACATAATGCGAAAATGAAATAGAGCAGCTTCGTACATAAAATTTCAACTTCAAAGAAAAATATTTGACAGGTCATTCTCATAAAGTGGAGTTTTATTGGAAATTATTTTATCATTTTTAAAGTATATATATTTTTTTAATTTTAATATATTTATGAAAATTATAGATGTTGAGGAGAGACTTTGAAACACTCAGCATGAAGGAATATGATACAATAGATTCGTTCTTCACTCAAGTTATTGGGTTGATAACCCAGATAAGATCTCATGGTGAAGCTCTTGAAGAAAGAAGGATTGTAGAGAAGATCTTGAAAAGTTTACCCTCAAGGTTTGAATCTATTGTGGTAGCAATACAAGAAAAAAAAGATCTCTCACAGTTCACAGTAGATGAACTGAGTGCTTCTCTTATGTCTCATGAACACAGACTGAGTAGAGGAACAAATTCCTCTTCAGAGAAAGCATTCAAGACTCAGATGTCATTCGGCCGAGGAAGAGGTCGAGGCAGAGCAAATAACAGAGGTCGTGGAAGAAGCCAAAACAGAGGCAGAAATAATCCTGCTAGCATAAGTGGAAGGAGTTGCAATCAGAACCAAAATGAAGGTTCAAGCAAATAGCAAGCTCATGGACAAAGGTATGACAAATCCCAAGTCCAATGTCATTATTGCAAGAAATTAGGCCATTATGCCAATGAATGTAGGAAAAAGAAAAATGACATGAAAAATAGGCAAAATGCTAATTTTGCAAATGAAGAAGATAAGAACCCAAAGATTGCACTGTTAACATGTAACATCGCACAAGAAAAACAAGAATATTTTTGGTTCTTAGACTTAGGTTGTAGTAATCACATGACTGGAAACATTGAAATGTTTGCCAATCTCGATGAAAATGTGAAATCTGAGGTAACAACAGGAACTGATAGTAAGATATATGTTAAGGGTAAAGGCAGAGTCGGTATCCTAGCAAGAAATGGAGAACAGATGATTGTGTCAGATGTATACTATGTACCTGGTCTGAAGTGTAATATTTTGAGCATTGGACAGCTCATTCAGAAAGGTTACAATGTGTTCTTCAAAGATGATGTGTGTACAATCAGAAACATACCTCCAAGTAATAAGATCATTGCAGAGGTGTAGATGACCAGCAATAGAATGTTTCCTCTCAAACTCAAGGCAGATTTGAAGGAAGGAAGAACTATTGCAGCTGTAACACAAGAAGTCTTTCAAGAGGAAGTGAAAGATGAAAATTTGTTGTGGCACTTGATATTTGGACATCTCAATTTCGGAGGCTTGAATCCGTTGCACAGAAAGGGAATGGTAAAAGGTTTTGCATTGATTGAGAAGTCGGATAGCCTTTGTGAAGGCTGCATCTTGGGCAAACAACACAAAGAAAGCTTTCCAGCAGGAAAGAGTATAAGGGAAAAAAACACCCTTGGAAATTGTTCACTCTGATGTGTGTGGACCGATGCAAATACCATCATTCGCTGGAAATAAATATGTTTTAACTTTCATTGATGATTACACCAGAAATACATGGGTGTATGTGTTGAAATAGAAGAGTGAATTGTGAAAAAATATCTTTCGGTAAAAATCACATCCAAATAAATTTGGTCGACGCGTTTCGAACCAGCCAGTGTGGTTCATCATCAGGACTTGATGAAAAATCTGATCAGGAGACCCAATTAAATATATATGAGAAGCTCCAACTAGCCGTTAAAAATAACGGCTAGTTAGACTAAATCAAAGTCATAGAAATAAAAAGTCAAAAAAAATATATAAGAAGATTAAAGTTTATAAGATGAAAATTATTTATTATTATTTTTAATATTAATTTCTATTTTTATTTTTATTTAATATACAGTAGGAATTATTTAAATTATTCTAGAAAATTAAATAAATATAGGATTATTTCCATTAATAAAATAGTTAAAATATTTATTTTGTTTAATAATATTTAAAAACATAAATGATTAAATACTACTATAATAATACAAACAATAAAAATAAAAATAAAAATATAAAAATGAAAATAAATAAATAAAAAACTAAAATAAAAATAAAAATAAGGAGAAAAATAAAATAAATAAAAATAGAAATGAAAATAAAAATAAATGAATAAATAATAATTTAATTTTAATAATTTTAATTTTAATTTATATTATTAATATTTATTTATTTATATATTTATTTTATTTACTTATTTATTTATTTAATTATTTATGATTATATTTGATTTGATTTTATAGATTTATTAAGTAAAAAATGAATACTAAATAATAATAATAATAATAATAATAATAAATAAATAAATAGATAAGGTATAATATATAATTTTATTTTATTTTATTTTTATTTTTTATTTTTTATTATTATTATCATTATTATTTTTATTTTTGTTTATTTTATTTTATTTTTATTTATTTATTTATTTTTTTAATTAATTAATTTATTTAAGAATGAAGAGCAGGAATTCATTTTTTACTTAATAAATCTATAAAATCAAATCAAATATAATCATAAATAATTAAATAAATAAATAAGTAAATAAAATAAATATATAAATAAATAAATATTAATAATATAAATTAAAATTAAAATTATTAAAATTAAATTATTATTTATTCATTTATTTTTTTCATTTCTATTTTTTATTTATTTTATTTTTCTCCTTATTTTTATTTTTATTTTAGTTTTTTATTTATTTATTTTCATTTTTATATTTATATTTTTATTGTTTGTATTATTATAGTAGTATTTAATCATTTATGTTTTTAAATATTATTAAACAAAATAAATATTTTAACTATTTTATTAATGGAAATAATCCTATATTTATTTAATTTTCTAGAATAATTTAAATAATTCCTACTCTATATTAAATAAAAATAAAAATAGAAATTAATATTAAAAATAATAATAAATAATTTTCATGTTATAAACTTTAATCTTCTTATATATATTTTTTGACTTTTTATTTCTATGACTTTGATTTAGTCTAACTAGCCCTTATTTTCAACGGCTAGTTGGAGCTTCTCATATCTATTTAATTGGGTCTCCTGATCAGATTTTTCATCAAGTCCTGATGATGAACCACACTGGCTGGTTCGAAACGCGTCGACCAAATTTATTTGGATGTGATTTTTACCGAAAGATATTTTTTCACAATTTATGGATCACAGAAGCAATATTCCTAAGAAGAGTGAATTGTTTGAGAAACTCCACCACTTAGAAAATCTTGTTGAGAAGTAGTGTGGGCATTGCATTAAAGTGCTCAAAACAGATAGAGGTGGAGAGTACATCTCTAAGGACTTTCCGTGTTTTTGCAGAGAGAATGACATACAAAAGAAATTCACAGCGAGGTATACACCTCAGCAAAATGGTGTTGCAGAAAGGAAGAATAGGACCATTTGGACATGGTCAGAAGTATGCTGAAGGAAAAACACTTGCCACATGAGTACTGGGCTGAAGCTGTCACCTGCACAGTTTACATCTTAAATAGATGCCTGACTAAAGCTGCCATGAATAAAATACCGGAAGAATCATGGAGTGGACAAAAGAAAACTGTCACTCACATGAGAGTATTCGGCTGTGTAGCATATGCACATGTATCGGATCAGCTAAGGAAGAAGCTTGACAATAAGGGGTAGAAGTGTGTATTTATTGGCTACTGTGATGAGTCAAGAGCATACAAACTTTATAATCCATTCACCAAGAAATTGATAGTAAGCAGAGACGTGCAGTTCTGTGAAGAAGAAGCTTAGGATGGAAGTCTCAAAAATATTTTGAACATGAAGACAATTGTGTTTCACGAAGAACAAGAAAAAGAAGGAACATCAGTTGTTAACCCTTCTTCGGTGGTTCCTCCTCCACCACCGCAAGCACAACAAACCACACCACCAGCTGGAATTCGAACAACCTTGAGAAGTCAAGGAAGTGCTACTCCAAGCACATTACAGGGATCTATAACTCCCTCAATTTCAAATGAAACTTCAAGCACACCAAGAAGACCGAGATTCAGAAATCTGAATGAGATTTATGAAAAAGGAGAGGTAAGTAACAATACCGGTCTGAATTCTTTATTTACTTTATATTGTCATGTTGATGAGCCAATTCATTTTGAAGATGTTGTAAATGATGATAAATGGATTGAAGCAATGAATGAAGAAATTGGTGCAATTGAGAAGAGTAAAACATGGGAGTTAGTGGACCTCCGTGAAGGCAAAGATGCCATTGGAGTTAAGTGGGTCTATAAGAACAAAATAAATTCTGAAGGCAATATCGATAGGCACAAAGCGAGACTTGTTGTGAAAGGCTACAAGCAGCAACAAGGAAGAGACTATGATGAAACCTTTGCACCAGTAGCAAGGATGGAAACAGTAAGAACAATGTTGTCTATTGCAGCACAACATAAGTGGAAGATTTATCAGATGGATGCGCAAGCTCCAAGAGCATGGTACAGCAGGATAGATGCTTACCTGATTGAGAATGGGTTCAAGAAGTGTGATGGCGAACCCACACTCTACATAAAGGAAAATGACGGTAATATTCTTATCATTGTATTATATGTAGATGATTTAATTTTTACTGGCAATGATGTTTCTCTCATTGCTAATTTTAAAGCAGTTATGAAAAGTGAGTTTGAAATGACTAACTTGGGCTTCTTGAGATATTTTCTTGGAATTGAAGTAGACCAAAGTGAAAATGGTGTTTTCATTTCTCAAGATACATATGTAGAAGCAGTGTTAAAGAGATTCAACATGCAAAATAGCAAGGCAGCTGTTACTCCAATAGTAATGGGGTTGAAATTAAGAAAAGAAGATAACAGTAAGGATTTTGATCCAAAGTTATATAAGAGCATAGTTGGCAGCCTTATGTACTTGACTGCAACTAGGCAGGACATTATGCACGTTGTTAGTTTAATCTCGAGATTCATGGAAAGACCGAAATAAACTCATTCGCAAGCAGCTAAGAGAATTCTAAGGTATTGAAATGGAACGAATGGGTTTGGTATTTTATACTCCTCTTCTGAAAGTTTCATGTTGACAGGTTACACTGACAGTGATTGGGCTGGAGGTGTTGATGATTGAAAGAGCACATCAGGATATGTGTTTCATATGGGATCGGGAGCAGTTTCATGGGCTTCCAAGAAGCAACCGATAGTTTCTTTATCTACAGCAAAAGCAGAATATGTTGCAGCAATAGTAGCAGCATGCCGATCAGTATGGCTGAGAAGAGTTCTCAAAGATTTGTGTCATGAACAAGAAAAGGGCACAACCATTTACTGTGACAATAGCTCGGCGATAGCATTGTGTAAAAATTCAATCTTTCATAAAAGGACAAAGCACATTGACACCAAGTTTCACTTCATACGTGAATTGGTTAACAATAGAGAGATAGTTTTGCAACATTGCAGAACAGAGGATCAATTTTCAGATATCCTCACAAAGCCACTTGTGCAGAAAATCTTTGATCATTTCAGGGAAAGCCTGGGTATGCAGAAAAACCCAACAGTGGAAATTAAAGGGGGGTGTTGGAAATTAATTCCAACTACTGATGTCAATCAGCAGTAATTGCAGAATGACTTGAGTGCAGCACATTGAAGCCTTAGAAAAGGTGGTTGCCATTTTCTTGAAGCAATTGCAAAAGAATTGGAAAGCCCGCACAAGTGAAGTGCATAGCAGAAAAGAGTTGGCCCCTTGATATTTATCTAAGGTGGTTGTCGTTTTCTTAAGAGCAGAGTAAATGCTCAGACTCAAAGTCTCGCCAGTAGCACAGAGCTTTGATTACAAGTTGAAACATGCTTTAAAGCCTTACCAACATATCGGCAGAGTTAAATGACTGTGGCGGCAATCAAAAGTTTTATTAAATGTGTCTTGTTGATATGGAAATGTTCCGATGCAATGCGATCATCGCAATCGCAAAAGGAACGAGGTACCGCACATATGTATATTTCGACCTATTGAAGTTTTGTGATGCGATGCGATGAGGTCCCACCTCAATCACAATCGCAACATCGCAAATATTATTTGCATGCCTCATGCACTATCGCCGATCTCCGATGCGATATAAGCCTTGCGCCATCGCAATCGCAAATCGCAATCGCATAGCGCAAAGGTGTTATCCTTTTGTCCGCTGAAATGCTAATCGCCAATTGAGTTCCAGATGCGATGAATGTTTTCAATGGATTTCATATATTTTGAGATCTGGTTTTATGGGTCGGTTTAATTGTTTTTATTAACCGCACCTTATAAAAGGAAATGAGCCCGAAAGCTAATAAAAAAAAAATGAATGAATGAATGAATGAATGAATATAAAAGTTTTGTTGTGAACACATTTTTATGTATTAAGACATTGTTTGAGAAACAGAGAATTTTTGTAGCCCGTAGGCTATTACACAGCAAAGTTTGTAAGCACTGTATGTGCGGATAGAGGATAGAGAAGTTTAGCGTGAGCACTGTTGTTTTTACAGTCCACTGTAATACTTTGTGAATCTCTCTCAAGGAGGAAGAATCAGATTGCTGATTATGTATTTCTTTTATTCTTTTATGAATTAAGAAAATTGTCCGAAACTGTTTCTGTTAATTCTGCAAATTAAAGTTTTAAAACTCTGTGTTGTACAGAGAATCTTCATTCTCTCTTATTATTTTGAAGCTATCAGAAACTTCTACAAAATTTATTTTGATTTTGAAAAGGATAACAACACAAACTAGGACAAATGTGAAAACTGAGTACAAGGTTCTGAAAATTTGATCTGACAGCTCGTATGTATAATCCAGAGAAATAATAATTACACCTAGAAGGTTGAAAATGCTCCTCAGTAAAATTCGACCTGTGGTTTTTGGGATATCAAGGAAATGATCCTTACAATTTATTACAGCGTACAAGGTGTTGAAGATTCAGCGTGGAGAAAAGTCTAATGGCAAGCTGCAGCTAAAAGAAAATTCAAGGCTATTGTTCAGTTTTCAGGTACAGTATCTATTGTTTTTGTTGAAAAGAGATTCTTGCAATCATTGCAACCAAAGATTGACTGGTGTCCATGTGATGATGCACGTAGATGTAATTGAGAAAAATGCACGTACATTTAAGGTCTCTTTAATGAATTCTTTACATTTAAGGTCTCTTCAATGAATTCTTTCCATTTCTCCTCCTGAAAGTTGTTTCATAGCGTTCCTAATTTACACAATGTAGAATTTTTGGTTGTTGTGTTGACAGGAACGAGGTATATTTACAAATTATATAATCGACGAGAACGACCAATCACAATCATAGATACAAGGCGCAGAGAGAATTCATAGTCTTATATAATCAAATCAAATTTGAAAATTTAAAAATATATAAAAAAAATTAATATTTATAATTATAATTATAAATAAATAGTAATAGTGTAAATATAGAAAAAGAGATTTGGATTTTGAGAGAGTACTTTACCGGTAAAGTTTGTTTTTAAGTTAGTGAATGATGCAAGTTTTATAATTAATAATTTTTTATTGACATATGCATCATTTACTTAGAAGTATAGTTTCAAGGGTGAAGCTGTAACATCTAGAAGTATTGTGGTAGTAGTATAAATTCACCAATGTTATATATAAAGTATAGTGGTAATAGTACAAATCAACCAATGTCATACATAAATCTTATCTAAATATTATTTTCAATTTTTCTAATATTTAAAAAAACAATAATAATTTAAATGAAAGATTCATATTTATACTAAATAAAAATATTAAAAATATAATATTTATATAATTTATTTTATTTTTTATTTTTCATATTAAATTAAAATTAAAATTTTAATTTTTTTGGAAAAATAATTAATTATTTAAGTTTTACAACTAGTTTCAAAGAGTATATTCTTGACATAATTCATAATAGCATCACTATAATATTGAATATTTTTTTAATCTATATATATATATATATATATATATATATATATATATATATATTTTGGACTTTTTTTGTTACATAGGTTATAAGAAGTACATAAATATTCAAAGAAACAAAAGGAGAGTTATTCATAAGTAGAATTATGCCTCAGTGGACTAGCTTCTAGATGCTCCTTGAGGTTATATGTTAAGAATCAACTTGAGTTGTACAATACATTTTTTTTTTTATGATTGATTAGATGTCCTTGATTCTTGGTTCTTCCTAGAATTGGGAAATAGGAAGAGAAAATTATGTTGTTGGGATAGAACATTGAAAAGATAATGCTTTAAACATTTATTGTCTACTTTTTACAAGGATTGAATGAGGATATTCATGTTTTTTTTTTTTTTTTTTTTTTTAATATCCTTCAAGATGATGATGCAAACTAGCTTTCCATGATCTAAATTAGACCATTAACTCCAATGCTTTGTTAAGTCTAGGAACACTTCCTTCACTCTGTGCTAGGAACCTTTCATGGTTCTAATATTTGTGTACTCCATTGCAACCTAGAAATTCTTTGAGATATGCCATGGATTGACTAAATAATTAATAAAAAAGGGAATGCGAAATTTATTACAGATAAAGTTTTTCATTGTAGTCTCATCTTATCACAAGAGTTGGGCAAGAATTTCATGTAGAAAGGCTCTAACCACAACCACACCAAAAAAAAGAGAAAAGAGAAATTTGTAGAGGCTTAGAAAGGAAGTGGGCTCAACTTAGAGAGGGGATACTGAAGAATGAACAACTAAACACCCATTTCCATAATTTGTATATCACCCACATCCCTTCTTTTCATGGGAAAGAGGGTAATAAACTATGCAAATTGATTAATGATTAAGTTTTGGATGAGTGAATGAGGTGCTATTCAAGTTAGAAATGACTTCTCTATATTGATTGGAATACTAAAATTTAAAAATATGTATAAATTGTATTCCTTTTAGATTTGAACTTACAATTTTTGGGCAAAAAATGTTCTTAACTATTAAAACACTCCAATTACACTTTTATAATAATTTAATTTAATATCATCTTCAAACAATACAATAATTTAATACAAATACAACAGATAAATATAAAACTCCTTTATTTCTAAAATTTAATAAACATTATTTATAAATTTTTAAATTTCAAAATATTAAGACTAAATTAAAGCATAACCACAATTATTTTTATATAATATAACATACATATTTATAAATTGATAAAGTACCTTTTTTAAGTTCTATAGTTATGTGGGAAAATATAAAAATATACAAATTAATTGTAAAAATAAATTAAAAATTAAAAAAACATAAATTCATTACAATTTTTAATAATTTTATAATATTAAAAACATATTAATGTAGTTCGAAAAGCGTTGGTTCCTAAAATTTTATGTGATTTCTCGAAATATTGATAATTAAAATATTAATGTTTTATTTAATAAAAAAAAATCATATGAATGAGAGAACGTTTTATTTATTTATTTTTAACTTCGTGACACATGTTAACATTTTAATACATCACACCACATCGATATATATTTAATTAATTTTATTTTTTATATTTTTAACTTAAATATATTTAATTATTTATTTATTCTCTATGTTTATATGTTTATTTAAATTCATCAAATTTCTTCAATTTTAGTAGTTGTTCAAATTCATTGTGAGATTTTTCACTTTAATTTAAGTTTTTTTTAACTTACACATTTAAATGAGTACACATTATAAGCTAGTGGCATATCAAGAATCATTCTCTTACTTTTGTATTTCGACAGAAAAACCAATTAATTTTCATAAACCATTTGTCCAAAATTTTTAAATACTTTTAAATATAATTGATTTTTTATTTTAATTATTAATTATAAGATTCTTATGTGATCAAATGAATATTAAGAGGATTTGATTTGATATTGTGATATAATCTTAGATCTAAGATTTTTGTGATGCATAGTGTAGATAGAAATCTCTTTAGCATTAATCACATCATTAGGATTAGGTGGAAATTTCTAACCAGCTAATGTATTTAAGAGTTTCAACCTATATTTTTTAATTTTTTAATAATTTTTAACTCGTAAATTTTTATATTAATATATGAAGTATTTATATCTCTAAATTATATCAAAAATAAAAATGAAGAATTTTGTTTAAAATTTTCAAAATAAGTTTGATAGCATTAACACATTAGATAACCAACATTTCAGATGGTGGCTTGTCAAAGTATTAAGAGGTTATGTAACATTCTAGAGTAACGTAACATAAAAAAAAACATAGGATTAGGAATTTTTTACACAATTTACCCACATGTAACTTTCCAAATTACTTGTTCCATATTCCATAAATCTTCACCATTTCTTAAAGTAATCTTTAGTAAAGGCATAAGAACTTACATAACATAACATAACATAAATTCCACCCTGCGCCAATTTCCATGATTCTTTTACCTATGTTAGTTAAGCACATACTAGGTAGTGTAAATGACACATTATGAAAGCAATCAACATAATCAAAATAACACCATAGGAAATCATATAATTAGACATTGATATACCCTCAAAATACTGTGGAGTGAAAACCATCAAACATTTAATTTTAGTATTAAATGCTCCTGAGGGTGTCCAACCCTCACTAAATGGCTTGTAAGGGAGTTTATCCCATAACCATTATCATAAAATCTTATAAAAAAATATCATTTAAATACAACATATCTAGATATAATCCCTTAAAATCATCCTGGTATCATTTACCCACCACTGAACTTGTCCTTGTGGTTTGGTTATTCCCATCAATGGGTTATCCTACAATTGGAATTCCTTAATATGCATGGATCATAGTTATTTCCCTATCACAATATTAAATGTAACCTATCTTTCGCATGTGTTACAATCTTTTCCTGCAACTCTATTTATCAGCAAAATTTGATATCATGAATAGATCAAATGGTGGTCACCCTAATAATAAATCCTTATTAGTGATTCTTTAGCATCTATTCATGTGCATTTATAAAACATAAACACAATATTATGATATTCCTTCTTTAACTATATTTCACACGTAATAAGTAAAACCATTTTAACTATCGAAGCATGTCTGCTTATTTTTACATATTAATACACATATATATCCATCCATAAATTGTATGTGTAATTAAATATGTATATAGATAACTAAGGCATGCTCACTTGTCCCTATCACGCATCTATCACGAGAAGGGAAACAACTAATTCTATTCACAAATCACAATAACATTAGAGAAGCTCCATATTTATTACTATCTCTTCATGAATATGAAAAGGGAAGATCTTCCAACATAAAAAAATGCATCAAATATTATTCCTTTCAGCTAAACATACAAAATAAAACCATTAGAAATATCCACATTTCTTGCATGCAATTGCATTCAATTCATTCAAAAGGATCTAACCCATCAACTATTTCAATTTAATCACATATTATATTTCATGAAAATATATATTCTTTTTGCACATGCAACTACACTTGTTTGGATTTCCAAGAGAAAATAACATGAGAGCCGTGTGAAGCATATATTTCCTTCCAACGGAAACTAACTAAATCTTGCATGGAAAAAAGAAAATTTCTTTTCCAATGGATCAAATGTATAACATCCATTCTTCCATGCATGCAAACGAATATTTTCCTCTGAAAAAAAAAAAAAAAAACAAAACAAAACTAATACCATAGCCAATCCCCTTATGCATGCAAATTCATATTATTTTTCCCAAAAGAGGGCTAACACATTAAATATTATATGATTGAACCTTTCTTTCCTCAAGAAATCTAATAGAAAAACTATTATTTTGAATAAATGCAAGTGCATATGTTTAAACGCAATAAACCATGTGATTACAAGTTCTCATTTCCAAGAATCTAATACAATAATGCATGCAATGACATGTTTTCTCTTCTCTTATTTTTTTTTTCATGTTTTCTAACACAAAAAATATTCGTTTTTTTTCATTGCATACAACTATATATTTATTTTCCAATAAATCGTAACACATTAATTAGTATTTTTGCAAAACATAGCTAACTCACTAAATATTATGTATGAAAATATAAAATATTTTTTTTATCATTTCACACATCATATACATATGCAATATTTTCTCAAGAAATAACATGAATAACAAATCCTTCTCAAATTAAATTTTATGCAAAGGCTTTATGTGAAATATTTCTCAAGAAGGTTACTTATCTCTTTCCGCATGACTCAAGCTTCCCATGCATGTAAATTCACATATTCATTTCCAGTAGATGAAACATAATAGATATTATTCCTATGCATATACACACATATTCTCTTTAAGAGTCCAATTTCTCTTTAGAAATCGAATGCATAGGGATCATGGGAATATCATGTGTAATATTTTAAACGAAATAACTTAGTTTCTTTGTCCCTTCATAAAAAAAGTATTTTTATGGATTGTTTATCTTCTTTTATGCGGGGTTTCATGTATTCTTTTCAAGAATTCATATACACGGTAGCTATTTTTCTTGCATGTACCCTGTGTTTTTTTCCTTTTTCAAGAAATTAAATGTATATAAACTATTTCTTTGCATGCTAGCATATACTTCTCTTGAATAATTCTTATGAAAAAATTCCCAAGGAAAATATTTTATCTATTAAAACATAAATCCCTATATCTATTTTAAAAAGTGACATGGATTCTTTTCCAAAAGATTAGGATAGTGAATTTTTATTTTGACATGGTATCTCATGAGCCTTAGTACTGAAAAAATAATGTTGAAACTCCCAAGGATATCAACATTAATTATCAACCTGGGTTTCGTACAAACTTAGGAGGTATCGACACTGTATGTGAAACACACAATGTGTCTTTCTTTCTTTAATATAATGTAATGGAGTGAATTTAATGAAATAAAAGCCTAAAATAATTACAAAAATGAAAGTGTTGCTTTGAAAAGAAATTAATCCTAAGCAAGAACAACATTTTTTAATTGAAATCTTGAGAGCGTGAATTCAAATAAATATGCCTAATCTACATTGTAAAAATTCATGTCCTAAGTGGTATTTATTCTTCCCCAATCATGTATCTATATCCTAGGTGTCATGATTCAAGCCTAAGAGACAAAAACCAAGCTCTAGGAGAAAATATGGTCGATTTTACACGTTCTACGAGAGTGCTACAGGAAGTTATTTTTTTTCTACACGAAGTTCTCTTTTGGAGATAACTCACCGAATGACTAAGTACATCAAATGAAAATGGGATGGGACAAATTTATGGTCGATTTTACACGTTCTACGAGAGTGCTACAGGAAGTTATTTTTTTCTACACGAAGTTCTCTTTTGGAGATAACTCACCGAATGAATAAGTAAATCAAATTAAAATGGGATGGGAAAAATTTTGTTATTAAGTATGATTTCTTAGGTCTCCATTCCAAGTTGAATCACTTCAAAATACCCATTTTCACACTTGCTAAAAAATAACAGAAAATTACTACTCTAAAATGGAAATTCAAGAAAAACTGAGCTAGTTAACCTATCAAATGCCTAACCTAATCAAGTGAAAATGAAATGGAGTAAATTTTTTTATTAATATGAATTTTTTTTTTATGACCTAATAAAAGTGGCCTAATGATGAATATGACACTCCAAATTTGTTCTAAGGATGAATAATTCTTGTGAATATGTAAATAATCTACAAAAGAACTCACTTCAATAATTTAACTCAATCCTACATCAAGAAAATAAAGAATAATAAATAATGAAATATGTAAAACAAAAATAAGAGATGCATGTGAATAAGAGTTGAAAATATCATAAAGAAATTGGGAAAGATGGCTTTGAGGCTCTTAGAATGGCAAAGCCGAAGGAGGATTCAGAGTCCTATGGAAGAAACCAAGCCTTAGAAGTCAAAAATGGCACGAAAATTCATTATTGAATCAGTCCAAGTATATCCATGCAAGAGAAAAAAGTGGAGCTGCTAAACAAAAAGTTTTCTCCACAATAAAACTATGAAATACATGCCCCTAGAGGTGAATTCGAATTTTTACTTATACAAATTGATGGTGAAGCATTCTCCTTGAAAAGAGGAAGATTTCCCCTCCAAAATCCCTAAAATAGTAGATTTGGTTCCAACACTGGGAGTTTTCAATAATTGACATGGAACACATTCATAGATTTTCTCAATCATTGGAGTTACAAAATATCTCAATAATTTCATGATATTTTGTTTATTTAGTCTCCAATCTCGATCTTCTTATAGTAGGGAGAAAGTCCCTAAATTATCTCCTTCTCCAAATCTTCATAATTTTTCCTATTTTCTCAGAATATTCTTCAAAAATAAATAATAATAGGCAAAAAAATGAAATTATCTCTAAAAGTTCCTAAGAACATATTAACGCTTAAAATAAAATTATTAACTATATAAGGAGAGATTTAATATAGCCTTTATGTGCTAATAAAGGATATATGAGCCGTAATATATGTCTAATTTAGAGGCTCGTCATACCCCCTTACTGAAATTGTTGCTCTTTCTCTAAGAAACCTATTCATCCTCCTTGCCCTCTGGTTCTTGATGCATGCTAGCCTATTCCATTATCATTTTATTGGTCCATGTGTTTCTCCTCCTGCATCTCTTCTTGCTACTCTCTTTTTTGCATTTCTCCCCTATTCGAGTTTCCCATCGAACTTCTAATGAAGGTCCAGGCTACTTCTTTCTCTCAGGTGATTCTTCAACTATAATGGGTCCTATTTTTTAGGGTAGTGCCTTGATTTTGGTTCATGTTATTTTCCACTTGGATCTTGTAAATTGACTGCAAGCTCGAGTGCAACCTCATCATCATACCCCCTTAGCCTTTCAAAGAATCTCATCCTGCTGCAATTTTAGAAAATTGTAATCACTTTAGGATGCTGATGGGTGAATTCTTTGAATTTTATGTGCAAAGCTAGGGAGAGTGGTGAATTTTATGATGGACTTCTACCACTCAGTTTTTAATTTATATGAGTTTATGTGTCCCATGTCAATATTTTTTATTGACATGGATCATTTACTTAGAAATATAGTTTCAAGGGTGGAGCTATAATAGCTATAAGTATAGTGGTAGTAGTATAAATTGACCAATGTCATACATAAAGTATAGTGGAAATAGTACAAATCTACCAGTTTTATGTAAATGTTATTTTTAATTTTTCTAGTATTTAAAAAAATGAAAAAAAATATAAATGAAAGATTCAAATTTATACTAAATAAAAACATTAAAAATATAATATTTATATAATATTATTTTATTTTATTTTTTGTATATTAAATTAAAATTAAATTTTTGGTTCTTTGAAAAAATAATCAATAGAGTATATTCTTGACATAATTCATAATAGCATCACTATGGTATTGAATATTTTTTTATCCCAAACATCGTATTTTTTTTGGGAAGTTTTTGTTGCATAGGTTATAAAACGTGCATAAATATTCAAAGAATAAAGAAGAGAGTTATCCATAATTATGAGTATGCCTCACTGGACTAGCTTCTAGATGCTTCTTGATGTTAGATGCTAAGAATCAAGTTTGAGTTGTAAAACATTTTTTATCATTGATTAGATGTCCTTGATTCTTGGATCTTCCTAGAGTTGGGAAATGGGAAGAGCTAGGAAAATGATCTTAATGAAAAGGGAAATTATGTTGTTTCAACAGAACAATAAAAAGGAGACGGTTTAAACATTTATTGTCTACTTTTACAAGAATTGAATGAGGAGATTCATGTATTTTTTGTTTTTTAGATCCTTCAAGATGATAATGCAAACTCACTTTCCATGATCTAAATTGGACCATTAACTGCAATGCTTGGTTAAGTCTAGGAATACTTCCTTCACTCTATGCTAGGATCCTTTCATGGCTCTACACTTTGTGTAATCTATTGCAGCCTAGAAATTCCTTGGGCTACACCATGGATTGAATAAATAATCAATACAATAGGGAATGTGAAATTTATTACAAACAAAGTTTTTCTTTGTAGTCTCATATTATCGCTAGAGTTAGGCAAGAATTGCATGTTGAAAGGTTGTATCCATATCTTAAAAAAAAAAGAGAAAAGAGAAAATTTTAGGGCTTTAGAAAAGAAGCGGTCTCAACATAGAGAAGCGATACTAAAGAACTAGCAACTAAACACCCATTTCCATCATTTTTATATCACACACTTCCTTTCTGTTCATGTGGAAAAGGGTGATAAACTATGAAAATTGATTAATTATTAAATTTTGGATGAGTGAATAAGGTGGTGTGTAAGTTATAAGTGATTTCTCTATTTTGATTTGACTACTAAAATTTAAGATGTATAAATTGTATTCCGTTTAGATTTGAACTTAAAACTTTTTATTCCTTTTAGATTGGAACTTAGAATTTTTTAGGAATAAATTATTCTTAACTATTAAAACATTCAAATTACAATTTTATAATCATTTAACTCAATATCATCATCAAACAATACAATAAATTAATACAAATACAACATATTAATATAAAACCCCTTTGTTTTTAAAATTTAATAAATATTATTAAAAATTTTATAAATTTCAAAATATTAAGATGAAATTAAAGTATGTCCACACTTATTTTTAGATAATATGTATAAATTAATAAAGTAAAATTATCTTCTTATTTTTTGTTATATAATTATGTGGAAAAATTTAAAATAAAAAAATTGATTATTTAAAAAAAACGAAATAAGAATAAGTTAAAATAAAATAAATTTATTTCAATTTTTAATAGTTTTATAATATTAAAAACATTATTAATCTATAATTGTATTTACTTTATAGAAAAAAATTCCTATGAATGAGAGAAAATTTAATTTATTTATTTTTAATTGGGTGACACATGTTTAATGCATCACACAACATCAATATATATTTAATTAATTTTCTTTTCTATATTTTTAAATTAAATATATTTAGTTATTTATTTATTCTCTATCTTTATGTTTATTTAGATTTATCAAATAACTTTAGTTTCATTAGTTGTTCAAATTCATTGTGAGGATTTTTTCCTTAACTTAATTTTTTTTATGTTGATACATTTAAATGAGTACACATTATAAATTATTGGCATATCAAGAATCATTCTCTTACCTTTGCATTTAAAGAGAAAAAACAATTTCTTTTCATAAACCATTTCCAATAAATATTAATTATAAAATTCTTATGTGATAAAATGAGTATTGAGATGATATGATCTGATATTGTGATATAAATAAAGTTGTGTTTAATTCAATATAGTATTTAAGAGTTTTTATATATATATTTTTATTTTTTTAATAAATTTTAACTCTCGTATTAATATAGGAAGCATTTATGTTTGTAAATTATATAAAAAGAAATGAAGAATTTTTTTCAAAAATTTCAAAATAAGATAAAAAAAATTCCAAATGGTGGATTATTAAAGTATTAAGAGGTTATATAACATTGTCTAGAAAACATCACATAAAAACATATAGGATTATGAATTTTTTACACAATTTACCCAAATGTAACTTTCGAAATTATTTATTTTATTCTATATTTTTTCACTGGTTATTAGATAAAATATTCACCATTACATAAATTAATATTTAGTAAAAGAATAAGAACTTACATAACACAACATAATTTCCACTATTATAACATATTGGCATAACCATCGTTATGTAACCTTGCACCAATTTTCATGATTATTTTAACTAGGTTAGTTAAGCACGTACTAGGTAATGTAAATGACATTTTATGCAAGCAATCAACATCATCAAAATAGCACCATAGGAAATCACATTATTATAAATTGATATACCCTCAAAACCCCGTGGGATTAAAACCATCAAACATTTAATTTTATTATTAAACACTCGTGAGGGTGTTCACCTCTCACTCAATTGCTTGTAAGGGAGTTTATCTCTTAACCATTGTCATAAAATATTATAAATAAATATCATTTAAATACAAAATATCTAGATATAACCCCTTACAAAAATACTGATATTATTTACCCACAACATTAGATCAAAATATCCTTGTGGCTTGGTTATTCCCATCAATGGGTTATTCTACAATTGACATTTCTCAATATGCATGGATCATAGTTCTTTTCCTACCAAATTATTAAACGTAACCTATCTTTCGCATGTGCTACAATTTTTTCCTGCGACTACTATTTGTCATCAAACTTCGATATCATGATTAGATCAAATAGTGGTCACTGTAATAACAAATATTTATTAGGGATTCTTCAAATTCTATTCATGTAAACATAAACACAATATTATGATATTCCTTCTCTAACTATATTTCACATGCAATAAGTAAAAGCACTTTAACTATCAAAGCATGTCTACTTCTTTTTACACATGTATGATTAGGACACATATATATCCATCCATAACTTCTATGTGTAATTAAATATGTATACATATAACTAAGGCATGCTCACTTGTCCCTATCCCACATCTATCATGAGAAGGGAAGCAACTAATCTATTCACAAGGCACAATAACATTAGAGAATCTCCATGGTAATTACTATCTCTTCATGAATATGAAAAGGGAAGATCTTCCAACATAAACACCAAATTAACTATTATTCCCTTTACAGAAACATACAAAAGAAAACCATTAGAAATATCCATATTTCTTGCATGAAATTACATTAAATTCATCCAAAGTGATCTAATCCATCAACTATTATCATTTAATCATATATTATATTTCATGAAAATATATATTCTTCTTCCACATGAAACTACACTTGTTCACATATCCAAGAGAAAATAACATGAGAGCTTATTCTTCTTGCATTTGAAGCATATATTTCATTCCAAAGGAAGCCAACTAAATCTTGCATGGAAAAAAAAGCATTTCTTTTCTAATGGATCAAATGCATAACATCCATTCTTTCATCCATGCAAACGAATATTTTCCGCTCACAAAAAATTAAAATAATACCGTAGCCAATCCCCTTATGCGTGCAAATTCATATTATTTTTTCCAAAAGAAGGCTAACAAAATTAATATTATGTGATTGCACCTTTCTTTCCTCAAGAAATCTAATACTGAAACTATTATTTTCAATGCATGCAAGTGCATATGTTTCTCTGAAGAATATTCTAAGAGGAATGTTAACGCAATGAAGCATGCGATTACAAGTTCTCCTTTCCAATAATTTAATACAATAATGCATGCAATTGCATGTTTTCTCTTCTCTTATTTTTTTTTCAAAATTTCTAACACAACAAATATTCTTTTTTTTTTTTCTTTGCATACAAATATATATTTATTTTCCGATGAATCTTAACACATTAAATATTATTTTTCCAAAATATAGCTAACTCACTAACTATTATGTATGAAAATAGAAACTATTTTTCTATCATTTCACACATGAGATATATATGCAATATTTCCTCAAGAAATAACATGAATAGAAAATCCTTCTCAAATAGCACAAATAATTAACTTTTATGCAAAGGCTTTATGTGAAATATTTCTCAAGACTATTACTTATCTCTTTCCACACGACTCGAGCTTCCCATTCATGTAATTCACATATTTGTTTCTATTAAATCAGATATAATAGATATTATTCCTATGCACATACACACATATTCTCTTTAAGAGTCCAATTTCTCTTTAGAAATATAACACATAGGGATCATGGGAATATCCCATGTAATAATTTAAATGAAATAGCTTAGTTTCTTTGTCCTGTCACAAACAAAGTTTACATGCATTTTATTTTATGGATTATTTATCTTCTTCTATGCGGGGTTTCATGTATTCTTTTCAAGAATTCAAATACATGGTAGCTATTTTTATTGCATGTAACCTTTTGTTTTCCCCTTTCAAGAAATTAAATGTGTAGAAAATCTTTCTTTGCATGCAAACATATACTTCTATTCAAGAATTATTATGCAAACATTCCGAGGAAAACTAATTTATCTATTCACTATGAATTTGTATTTTGACATGGTATCTCATGAGCCGTAGTATTTCCACAATAATGTTGCAAGTACCAAGGCTACCAAATTTAATTATCAACCCGGGGTTTGTACAAACTTAAGAGGTATCAACGCTATATGCAGAACATACAATGTGTCCTTCTTTTGTTGATCTAATGTAATGGAGAGAATGTGATGAAATAAAAGCATAAAATAATTGTATAAATGGAAGTTTTTCTTTGAAAAGAAATTAATCATAGGCAATAACAATAATTTCTAATTTAAATCATGAGAGCATGAATTCAAATAAATAGGCCTAATTTAATTTGAAAAAATTAATGTCCTGCGTGGTGTTTATTCCTTGTCAATCATGTATTTATATATTAGATGTCATGATTCAAACCTAAGAGACAAAAACCAAGATTTGGGAGCAAATTTGGTCGAGTTTACACGTCCTAAAATAGTGCTACAGGAAGTTATGTTTTAGAGATAGCTCACAGAATGACTAAATAAATCAAATGAAAAGGATATGGAAAAAAAATTGTTATTAAGTATGATTTCCTAGGTCCCCATTCCAAGTGGAATCACTCCAAAATATCCATGTTGACATGTGATAAAAAATAGGAGAAAATTACTACTCTAAAAACTGGAAATTTAAGAACTAGTGAGCTAGTTAACCTATCAAATGCATAACCTAATCAAGTGAAAATGAAATGGTGTTAATTTTTTTGTTAATTTGATTTTTTTTATTAATTTGAACAAGTGGCCTAATGATGAATATGACATTTCAAAGTTATTCTATGGATGAATAGTCCTTATGAATTTGTAAACAATGTGAAAAATAACTCACTTCAATCATTTAACTCAATCCTACAACAAGAACATAAAGAATACTAAATAAAGGAAAATGTAAAACACAAATAGGAGATTCATGTGAGTAAGAAGTGAAAATATCATAAAGAAATTGTGAAAGAGGGCTCTGAGGCTCCTGGGATGGCCAAGGAGGATTCCAAGTCTTATGGAATAAGCCAAGTCTTAGAAGCTAAAAATGGCACCAAACTTCATTATCAAATCAGTCCAAGTACATCCATGCAAGAGAAGAAAGTGGAGCTTCTAAACAACAATTTTTCTCCAGAATAAGACTAATAAATACATGCCCCCAGAGGCCAATTCCAATTTTTCCTTATAAAAATTGACGGGGGAAGCATTCTCCTTGAAAAGAGGAAGCTACCCCCTTCAAAATCCCTCAAACAATGGACCTGGTTCCCAACACTAGGAGTTTTCATTAATTGATAGGGAACACATTCCTATATTTTCTCAATTATTGGAGTTCCATAATATTTCAATAATTTCATGATATTTTGTTCATTTATTCTCCAACCTTGATCCTCATGTAGTAGGGATAAAGTCCCTAGATTATCTCCTCCTCAAAATCTTCATAATTTTTCCTATTTTCTCACAATATTCTTCAAAAATAAATAATATTAGGCACAAATACACAATTATCTATAAACCTTCCTAAGAACATATTAAAGCTTAAAAAATAATTACTAATTGTATAAGGAGAGTTTTAATATAGCCTTTATGTGCCTAAGAAAGGTTATATGGGCCTTAATTTATGTCTAATTTACGGGCCCATGATATCCCCCTACTAAAGTTGTTGTTCATCCTCTTAGAAACCTATTAATCCTCCTTTCCCTTTGGTTATTGATGTATGCTAGCCTATTTAATTCTATTTTAATTTTTCCATGTGTTTCTCCTCATGCTTCTCTTTTTTCTTCATTTCTCCCATATCTCAATTTCCCATCGAACTTCTAAAGTAGTTCCAAGTTTCTTCTTTCACTCATGTGATTCTTCAACTATAAAGGGTCTCATTTTTTAGGGTAATACCTTGATTTTGGTTCATGTTCTTGTCCAATTGGATCTTGTAAATTGACTTCAACCTCAAGTGCAACCTTATCATGATACCCCCTGAGCCTTTCAAAGAATCCCATCTCATTGCAATTTTACAAAATGATAAGCACTTTAGGATGTTGATAGATTCTCCCTATGCTGATGGGATTTCTCCCATTAAATCCTCCCCACATATTTGTAGAATATGAATTATGTGAATTTTATGTGCAAAGCTAGGGTGCTACTTGTACCACTCAATTTCTAATTTATAGGAGCTTATGCGTCCTTGATACCTCTAATATCCCACCTGAAGTCCCCCCCAATGTGTTTTCCTTCCAGCCTTTGTAAAGCTTCTCTCAAGAAAAAAAAAACAATATGGTGGAAAATAGGGGATGCTACAGGGAACAAAGTTTCATGTAGTTTCTCTGAAGTTTCCTATAGAAACTCTGAAGTTTCTTGTAGTAGCTCTAAAAAAAGAAATACTTTTTACAATGGTTCCCTCAGTTTTCAATTGCAAGAGTGAATTTTGGATTCTTGGCTGTGACACATCATACTATTCATTAAAATTTTATGAACACCCTTGAATCGGAATCTTAATCCTCTTTACTCATTATGTTTTGAATTTGAAAACACTTAACACGGAGCACTTTCTTCTTATAAAGAGTGAAATGATGTTGAGTAACCTAAAGAAAAAGAAATAGATGATGTGAAACTAATCTAGTAACTTGGATACCTTTCACCCTTGTATGATTTACCATTATGATGCCCAAAATGCATGTAGAAAACCCTTTTTAGATCTATTGTGGTTCTTTGTACTCTTCAACAATTCATTATTCATTATCCAACACCCTAGGAGAAATTTTTTTCTCTTGCAGCCCTCTGTTAACTTCTTGTAGCAAATATGTCCTTCCTATAGCAAATATGTTTCCTGTAGAAACATCCTGTAGAAAATATTCTATTTGTAGCAACTCTATTTCACTTATAGAAGCTAATATTTGCACGACAAGAGGTGGTGGGTTCACCTTTTATTTTTTATTTTTTATTTTTTTATTTTTTCTCTTTTTCAATTTTATTTTTCATTGCATGCAAAATAAACTCAGATTTATTTTTTTATTAACTAAGTTTTCCCTCACTTATCCCTTTCCACTTCTTATCTTTCATCACAAATAACTACTTACTACCCACATGTGTATATGTCTTTGTGGAAAAGTTAAGCTAACTGCTAGATAAGGTTGAGGTTGCTCTGCTAGATTATGGCTATAAAAAACCTTTCCTTCTCACACTTTTAATGTTTTCTTAAGCTACAATAGATTCGAAGAGTGGGGTTAGAGAGTAGCATACCTAAGACTTACCCTTGATTTGTTTTTGTAGGTGATATTGAGGCTGTCGATATGACTATTGAAGTTGTCTTTTCTTGTTCTGAAGCTGCTACTAATCATCGTGAATTTACATGTGATAATCTATTGGAGGTCATATTGTTGATGGCCTTGAACCTGGAGGTCTCCTAGGTTTTCTTAATAGTTCTAAACTGTATATATATATATATATATATATATCAGTGGAAAATATGCCCAATAAATAACACAATATGATATAAGACTTCAAATGTTCATTAATATGAAACCAGTGAGGTAGGGAAACACGATACAATCACTGCTTAAGGAAGGAGATCACTCCAAAATTCATATGCATGTCAAAACCATAATCCTTGACATGTCTCAATGGAGAGTCTCTAACCTCTATATAGGCTTCATATAGACAACACCATGGGTAATTACCATGGGTCTCTCAATACCATACATCCAATACAATGGGCTTATCACATTATTCCATAGCTACTTGTAGTCCCTTACATAATGTGGGTTAACCACTTTATTTATTAACTATGGCCCATTTATTTATCATTCTTACATTATAACCTCATATTATTCCCTTGGGTACCTCCCTCTGTACCCCATATTATCCCTCCTAAGTATACTACATTACAGCCCCTTAAAATATGTTTTTTCTGTTAAACATTAGAAGAAAAAAATAATAATATATACTCAGACGAGTAGTCCAATCATACTATGGATGTGCGTCTAGCCATCCCAGAAAGGTGAACACTGGATCTAGTTGGCTCGTTGCTCAATTGAGATGTAAGTTGGTTCTGGCCGTTAGACTTTGTTGATGTGCTCTAGGTGGATCGTCGCACCTCTCCATGTGTTGTCCAGGGGGTTTTGTCCTTATTTCTAATTTGTTTCCATGTTGTTATTTGTTTCCTTTCTAGGTGATGCAGGTGGTGATATGCTGGGGATTTAACTAATGTAATATATTTCATTAATTCCTCTACTATTGGTGCCTAAGTGGTGTTGGGTCTCTTTTTGGTAACTTCTTTGATGTTTTTGTTTGGTTTTCTACCATCAAATAATCATCATATGATGTGTCATTATCGTTAGAGCTTTGTGTTTCTTCTTCCCCAGTTTATGCCTAGTTCCTAATGTAAATATCATGCAATGTAATTTTATTATTTTTATACCAGAGTTTCATTAAGTTATTCTCCACATTAATATTGACAGTACCAATAGATTCCATCCATGGGTGTCCCAGAACAACATCCATAGAAGCCATATATGAAGTATAAAAAATAGAATGCAACACATACTTATCCCTATAAATCTTAAAATCTTTATAATTTTTCACCTCCTCATTATCAACGTGTGTGTGCTCCATTTTTTTTCTAGGACTTCCAATATTTTAGTCAAATAAACATTAATAAAATTATTCTTGCAATTAGGATTGATAGACACAATGATCTTCTCTTTATCAATAAAACCATGAACCCATAATAAGGATATACCAACAGAAAATAGTTTCTAAATTTTCTTATTGTCCTTCTTGCGAGTAGTAGACCATTTTTCCAAAAGGATTTTTTCAAGTTCTACACCAGGAACTAGCCTCACTGACTTGTCAAGTGAGTACCATGATTTAGCAACCTCATCTTTCATGTCAATTCCTAGACTAATTTTCCAAAAATATTGAGATCGAGACTTCTGATATTGTATAAATTCTTCGATAATTGGGCCAACATCTTTTCCTATAAATTATATCTTTTTAAAACTCATGAAAATAGAGTGAAGGTTTTTAGAAATTACTCACTGTTGGACAAAAATTAAAAATGGGCATAATTACTCATTACATTACATTACATATTGTAATGTAATGTAATGTATGTTAAACTAAATCGAAATAAAATATAAATAGAATAGAATAATTAATAATTTTAATTATTAATTGAGTTTAGCTTGGGTGGTTGGGGGGTTGGGAATAATAGTTATTATGTTCCCTAACCAAGTTCAAGCCTAATCACCTTTTGAAAAGTTTAATTCCCCATAATGACTTCCATCTTCAACTTTCTCCATGAAATTTAGGGTTGTGCTTAGAATAAACCTCAAACAAACCAACTGATATATATCTCATGAGTAATTCATCCTCCTTATTTAAAAATAAATATACACTCAATTAAACTAACCTTATTACTAAAGCATAAAAAAATACATTAAATTAGTAACTATTCAGTAAATAATTTTCCAAGCTACCAAAATCTTCCCATATTATTTTACATATTTTATATTGGATTCAAGGCTATTTTAGAAATCAAATGGATAGGATTTAACTCAAACCCTTCTTCATCCCTTTCCAAAACATTCCCAATAAGCAATAAAGTTACACTCAAGTTTATTGTTAAATTGTACACACAAAAATCTCGCACCTCATAAATTAACGTAACTTCAAAATCATTTGTGGTGGTTTGGGGATTTTTATCATTTTTTCACATTAATTTATTTCTGATTGAAGATAGCATGATTAATGGGACATTTTCTCCCCAATTAAGATGGAGCGGGTTATTTTCAAGTCATGGTCGCAACTTAGTTGAGTGTAATTAACTATTACGAATTGTTCATGCTTATCATCACAAATGTTTGGTTGAATTTTATTTATATGTAATGTAACGAGACGATGTGATTTTTTTTAATATTTTAGTTGGTAAAAATAATTCTATTGAGGTGACTTGTTTTAAATTTTTTAGTTTCAATAGGGAAAAATTATTCTAATTATGGCAAAATTATTCTGATTGAAATTGTAATGTGTTTTGATTTCAATTTTAATGTCATAAAATTAGTGTGCCGAGACATATTTTAGAGTTTAGTAGGGCAGTCATGGGTGGGGATTTACAAACACATTGTATTGCATAGTTGGGGTTATTTATGCATAATATTGATAGATTTAATAATATGTAAACTTATGATATTAATAATCATAATAATTGACAACCCATAGTATTAGAAAACCATAATAGTTTACAATTCTATAGTAATACATAACCCATAGTATTTGTTATGATATAAAAAATGTTTCAATAATATAGAAATAAAAAAGTTGTAAACACATTTTGAATTAAAATAAATCTTCCCAGAAATCACATGAGAAATTTTGGAACCGACGCGTTTCGAACTACTGACTGTAGTTCATCATCAGGATAGTGAAGATTGGCTGATCCGACTATCCAATTTTATAATAGGAAGAGAGAAGCAATGGTTAGGACCCAAGGAAAAATTATAGATGTTAAAAACGGTCAAAAATAAAAATAAAATACAGCTAAAAATAAAAATATAAAAATCCCATCCTAAGGTAATAAAATAATAAAATAAAGAACTTTTTAAAAAGCTGTAAACACATTTTGAATTTTTTTCTACATGTAAGTTGCTTATAACGCAAGTTGTACAAGTTAATTTGGTTGTTGTGTTTATGTATATTTATGCTGGTTCATGGAAATTTATACAGGTTTTATTTGTATGGGTCTTACTCGAAAATCTGATGTCACATCTCCCACAATTTTTGTCTCCCTATCCCAAACAGAAAGTTGCATTCTCTTAAATAAATAGCATCCAACGCTATATTCCAGCCAATTTTTCTAGTTTCTATTATAGTCTGAGATTGATATTCAAAATATTTAACCTTTCTAATATCTTACTCATGAATGTTTATGAAAATTATTCAAATTTTGACATGATGGTGGCCCTGATAAAAATGGAAGATTAAATTAATAAAAGCATTATTGGTGAGCTGTACTTTGAGAGACTACAAAAGTCAAGACTATGTCCACATGTCACATTACATTCTAATTAAAAATCAATCAATATATTATTTACATTAAAAAAACGAAGTTAGAACCAACAACTAAGAAATAGGAGTAAACTCCTAACCTAATGTTCTAGTGAAACGACTCTCTCTAATTAAGTTTCTCCATTACCTTCAACACTCCTCCTTAATGGAGAAATGAATTATACATATTCCTAAAATTTCCATAAACATTTCAAATTTAATTCTACCAAGACGCTTAGTAAAACTATCGGCAGCATTATCACAAGTATTAGAATATTGAACATGAATTTCTTTGGACTGGACTTTCTCCGTGACGAAGTGGAACTGTGTATCAATGTGCTTAGTGTTTTTATGAAACACCAAATAATTTTAAATTTTTATGGAGCTATGGTTATCACATCTGATAACTGTTGCAACATTTTGTTATTCTCATGCATCCTGGAGAAGTCACCTCAACCAAACTTCCTCACAAGTTGCTACATGCATCACTTGGTACTCAACTTCCACATAAGACAAGGAAACTGTGTTCTTCTTTTTACTGCTTCATGCAATAACCTGGGACCCAATGATAAATGCATAACATGTTATGGATCTCCTATCATATACATTTCCAGCTCAATCAGATTCTAAAAAACCCGTCAATTTGACATCACAAGAACCAATATATATAATTCCATAGTCTAAGGTTCCTTGTAGATACCTTAAGACGCCTTTTGCTGCAATCCAATGGCTCTCAAGTGGCTTGGACATAAATTGGCTGAATGAAATGACTGCATAAGCCAAGTCTGGTCAAGTAGTGGTTAAGTAGATTAAACTCCTAACCAACGTCCTCTACAATGTTGCATCTGTCTCCTTTGAACCATCATCAATCTGAGTTTGGTTTTTTGTTGTAGTGGCACTATTGCAACATTATGTTGATCCATCTTAAATTTTTTTAGAAGACCTCTGACATACTTACTCTATGCTACAAAAGTATGTCTTGAATCTATCGAGATCTCTAGACCCAAAATGTAGTGAAGCTCAACAAGGTATTTCATCAAAAAAAATTGTGACATCTGTTGTTTGATTTCTTCAATGAGTTTATCTGCATTTCCTGTAATGATGAGACGATATACATATAAGGAAATAAAAACAATTCACCTCTTTTCATTAAACATAGTTTAGATATTAGGGTAATTTTTACTTCTATTATTGTTGTGATGTAATAAGAATGAATCAATATTATCGTACCATGATCTAGGAGCTTGTTTTATTCCATATAGAGCTTTCTTTAATCTACAAACTGAATGCCATTTTACCTATTTAACAAATCCCTCAGGTTTATCTAAATAAACTTCCTCTTTCAATTCCTCATTTAAGAAAGAAGATTTAACATCCAACTGGTGCATCATCCAATGATGTTTAGTAGCTAAGGTGATTAACATTTTGATTTTATTAAGTTTAGCTACAGGGTAAAAGGTCTCCCCATAATCTATACCTTCTTTCTGTGAATAACCCTTACCAACTAGCTTAGATTTTCATTTATCTATGCTCCCATATGCTTTAAATTTGGGCTTCTATAGCCATTTGCAACCTATGGTTTGTTTTCCCTGAGGTAATTCAAATAAATCCCAATTTTTGGTTTTAAGAATGTATTTATTCTTCCATGGCTTCCCTCCATTCATTATATTGACTGACTTATTTAAAACTAGAGGGTTCAACAACATTCAACATGCTAGTTATAAAAGCATTCTCCCTATATCTTGTAGGATGTTGTGTTTTCCTACCTGATCTCCTGGGTATTGGAGTGGAATCCAACTTGTTATTATTATCCCTTGATGGAATCGGTTCAACAATTGCATCTGTAACATATTCTTCTTCCTTTTTTTTGTTGTTGTTGTTGGTGCTGCTCATGGATTTCTCATGTTTCGCCATTCCCTTCTTTCACCAAAAAAGGAATGCCCCATTCATCATTGATGTCTACATTCTTTCCATCATGAACTTCTTCATGAAACACTACATCTTTACTCGAAAATTTTTTATGAGTAGAGGGATCAAACGGTTTGTAAGCTTTAAATTATGTACAATACCCAAAAAAGGTGCATTTGATGACCTTTGAATCCAATTTATTTCTATCTTCCTTTGACACATGAGAAAAGGCTTTGGGTCAAAGAATTATTCAGTGTTTAACTATATGTTTAAATCATAATAAGGCTTTAAAAAGAGTTTTAAGTTTCAAGACTCTTTGTAGGACTCCTACTTTTCAATTACACTGTAGTATTTATTGCTTCAGCCCAAAATCCGTTAGAAATATTATTACCTTTTAGCATGCTTCAAGCACACTCCACAAGGGTTCTGTTTCTCCTTTTTGTAACCCCGTTATATTGATGAGTTTGAGGTACTATAAACTGCTTCAGTATTCCATGGTATTTGCAATATTTGTTGAAGTTAGCTTTCTTGTACTCTTCACCTTGATCCGAGTGGATAATATTGATGAAATTACCTATCTGCTTCTCAATCATGCTTCTGAACTTCTTGAAATATTCTAAAGTATGAATCTTTTTGTTGAGAAAATATACCCACATAAATCTAGTACAGTCATCAACAAATAATAGGAAATAATAAGCACCTCCCAATAACCTTGACTCCATTGGCCCACATAAATCAGTGTGGACTAGCTCTAGTATATCTCTATGTTTTATATTAACGTTAATAGGAACCTCATCTCTTTGCATATTCCCAAGAGAACACACTTCACAATCAACATGACTATGCTTTAAATCCGGAAGACCGATGACCATACCTCTCTTCTAAAGTAACATAAGATCATTGAAATTAATATGGCCAAATCTCTAATGCCATAAATATTTTGTTGTCATACCTTAGGATGTCAAATATTGATGTGACACACTTCTCACATTAAACTTGTAAATACCACCCACACGAATCCCTATTTCAATGGTATTCATACTATCCATAAAATATTTAACAACAAAATATGATTTATAAAACTATACCTTAAGGTTCTGATATGTTATCATTGAAACGTAAATTAGATACCTATTAATTCTAGTTAGATACATCACATTCTGAATGTGCCTAATATTTCAATCAAGCAGAATTATAGTAACATTACCCTATCCTTTGATTAGGTACCCTCTGTCATCGCCAAGGTAGATGTTTTCTCGAGTGCTGGTTTCTTTGAAGCCTTCAATCCATTGTTTGTTATCTATCACGTGGGTGGACGCTCGTGAATCCACATCCCACGTATCTTCTTTCTCTTTCTCATCAGAGTCACCCATAACCAATTTGAGGTCCTGGTTATGGTCATCATCTATAAAGTGTCCTTCATGTCTCTTGTTTCTCTGCTGACCTTCATCAAATTTATTCTTTCGATAATGTTTAGCAATATGGCCAATTTTTCCATAATAGAAACATTTTAATGGTGGATCATTCCTATTCGGTGACATACCTTGAGATGGATTCAACCTTTTCTGTGTTGTACCTCCACCTCTCTGTCCTCCATTTTCTTTCCCTCTAAAGGGATTCGTTTTCACCAATAAAGCTAGATCTAAATTTTAGGGTTCAAGTGTCATCCACTTTTCCTCCTCTTGCATGTGAATAAATGTCAATTCTTCGAATTTGGGGGCTTTCTCTCTCACATTCAATCCTGTTATGAAAATCTGGTAGTCTTCACTCATATCATTCATAGTAATTGTTACCAAATAAATATTACTTACAGTCTCTCCAATGTCATCAATATTGTCTTTAATATCCTTGATGCGTGAGATGAATGCAACTATTGTCTCATTATCCTCCATTTTTATGGAGAGAGTTTTTCTTTTCAAGAATAGTATGAAATTTTTATTTATGATTTTGTATAGATCTCCGAGATTTGTCCATATTTCATTCGCTAACTTGAAATCTCTAATGTGAGGGATGATGTAGTATTTGACTGCCATCTTCAATGTTTTTTTTTCCTTGTTCTCCCTCTTCTCCCACTATTGTACCATCACAGGTGTTGTGCCTGCTGCAATTGTAGGTTTCACCTCATCGCCATTCATGATCACCCATGCACTATGCCCTTCTATCATAGTATGTAACTTGAATTTCCAATTAGAATAATTGGAACCATCAAGCTTCTTGCTCTCATGCAAGTATAATTCCATCATATTATTCATTTTGACAATAAAAAAAATGACCTCCGGCAATTGAAAAAAAACTAGATATATAAATGGATCTACCCCAGATTCACAAAAAAAATAACAATGTCAATAAACATATCTACTTGATCTTCGACCACTCTGGTAGGCTTCTCTACATACTGTACTATGGGCTCATGGGCTCCTCTGCCATAACCTCTTCTTCTCTGAGCTCATAGACTCCTATGTCATGGATCACACTTGTAGTGATCCTCATGCTTTACTAGTGACCTCCTACTACCTCTGCTACAATGGCTCTCCGGCTCCTTTGACACGATCTCATTGGATTTTTAGGAACGATCTCTCTCGCTCAATAGGAAAAAGCTCTTTGGCTTCAATCATTGATCCATATCATGAGCTTGCCGACTCCACGATGTTCCACAACATGAACTCTTTGGCTCTTTCAACACAATCTCTCTATCTCAATGATGATCCAAAAAATGAGCTCTCTGGTTCGTCTGACATGAGCTCTCTAGCTCTCAATCCAAGCACACTGACTCCTTCAACACCATCTCTGAGGCTCTTCTTTCAATCAACGCTCCTCAATTATGCAAAGGTTGCGCTGAACAAAAAAATCGTAAGTTCCATCATTGTTCAACACAATTTCTTTTCCCAATTCCATTCTTATTTTTAGGATAAACACATTTCTCTATCAAGGATCCACATTGATCGACACATCTGTGCTTTAGACGAATGCACTGATCGAATTTTCTTCCAGAAAAAAAAACACACATCGTCACTCAGGCTACCCTTTGGTCATCAGGGGTTTCTCTTTCGTCACCTCGATACTCACAAGGATCAAAGCACTCTGGATTTGATTTGACCGTGAAACTCTTATACCATGATAAAAATGGCATATTAAATTAATGAAAGAATTATTGGTTAGCTCTACTCTGAGAGACTACAGCAGGAGGGACTGTATCCGTAGGTTGCTCTACATTCTCATTACAAATCAATCAAAATATATTTTACATGCAAATATGGAAGTTAGAACCAATACCTAAGAAATAGGAACAAATTCCTAATTTAAGGTTCTGGTGAACCGAATCTCTCTAATTACATTTCTCCATTATCTTGAACATGAACAAAAATTTTACTTCTGGTTGTACATATGTTCTACATACTTGTGCATGGGGAATATACAACAAAAGGTTCTTCGTTTTATAGGGAAATTGGTTTTAATTTCTAAAAGGAAAACAACAGAGACTGAGAAAAATGTGAAAGCTGACTACAAGGTTGTGAAAATTTGATATGACAACTTGTATGTGTGATCCAAAGAAATATTACACCTAGAAGGTTCAAAATGCTCCCTAGTCAAATTCAATCTATGGATTTTGGGTTATCAAGGAGAATAGAAACAACACTAGGTAGGAGAATGAAATCATCCTTACAATTTATTGCAGTGTACAAGGTGTTGAACATACAACGTGGAGAAAATTCTAATGGCAGGCTGGAGCTAAAATAAATTGCAAGTTATTGTTCAGTTTTGAGGTACAATATGTATTGTTTTTATTGAAGAGAGATTCTTGCAATCATTGCAACCAAATATTTACTGGTGTCCATGTGATCATGCAATTGAGAAAATTGCACGTACATTTAAGGTCTCTTCGATGAATTCTTTCCATTTCTCCTCCTAAAATGTGTTTCATAGTTTTCGTACTTTAAAGAATGTAGAAATTTTGGTTATTGTGTTGACAGGAACTATGTATATCTACAAATTATATAATGGACGAAAAAGGGCAATCACAATCAAATAATTCATAATATTATATAATTTGAATATTTAAAATTATAAAAATTTATTATTTTAAACTACTTTGGCTATTTTTTTTAGTTAGATATTCTAATAAAATGATTGAAAATAAAAGATGTTGGTATATTGTAGTGGTTTCCACTACATCAATTAAGGGAATGTAGAGAGATAAATTCCTTGCATATCTAAATCAAATGTTTAAACTTGTTTAATTATTTTTTACCAAATAATAATTAAAATTTTAGTTTTCTAGTTATTGACCACGTATGAAAATTAATTAATACTAGATTAATCATAAACTTGGTTTTGTAAAAGTGACTTCACTGCACATTAGATTATGAAACACATCATCTCCCTACATGCATAACCTATTTTTGTACTCCATCGTTTATTTTTGTTTGGCAACTTGGCCCCTAAACTTTTGAAACACCCTCTAGTTAGGATTCAAAAAAATCCAAAAAATTGCATATTCAAAATCCCAACTATCAATCACAACAATAAATAATAATTTTTGTGAAATTAATGTTAATTAATTTTAATTTTAATATTCATATTCATTATTAATGTTAGATCTAAAACTTTTGTGATCCATAATATACATAAATGTGTTTGATATTAATTACATCATTAGTATTTGGTGGACGTTTCGAACCATCTAATGTGGTTCATCCCCAGGAGAAGGTGAAAAACTAGCCATTATTGAAATTTTAATTAGTTAACTAGTTATTAAGGAAATTAATAAAAAAATTATAAAAAATTAGGTGTTAAAAATATATATTTATTAAGTAGTTAATGAATAATAATAAAATAATTTATCAATAAATATTTTAATAAAAGGATAAAATTATTATTATTATTATATTCCATTAGACTAACATATATTATGTTATAACTATAAAAAAAAATTAAAGGAAAGAATAAAGATAAGATTAAGATCAAAACATACTAAGGAAAAAAGGTTTAAATGAAGGAAAAGGAAAAGGACAATAAAAATAACTAAAAATAAAGGAGGAAAAATAAGATAGAAGTTAAAACCAAAAAATAACAAAGATCAAATGAAACAAGAATCCAAATGAAATGGGGGAGGAATCGCCTAGAGAGAGTCAGAGTCCAACTCTTACTCAATTTTCAACCATCATCCCTCTTTAGATTCCTAGCATGCGTCTCAATCTCAATATCCTCTCTAAGCTTCCTATGGTGGAAGTGATAAACATTAGAAATGAATTTGGAGTCCTCAATGTAGACACGGTGACAAGATTTTTCTGCATGTTCCGCTAGAGTTGATGTGGGGAACGATTATGCCTAATGTTTGCAGCATGCTCCTAGATTATTTGTTTAATGGACCAACCTATTTCTCCAATATATGGAATACCACAAGAAAAAGGAACCATGTAAACACCTTTCATGTCCTTAGGCTTGACAGAGTCCTTGACAGATCCGAGAGAATTTCTAATAGTACATAGAGGTTTTAATGAAGAGGATACATTATTCATTTTAAGGAAATGGGAAATTCCGTTAGTGGTCCCTTGGATAAAGGGGAGATGAACCTTGGAGATAGGACCCACCTGAAGGATTTTCCTCTTAACCCTTTATATGGTTTTTGAAAGGCCTTAAGGCCTTCATATCTATTGTAACCATTATTTTCAAAGATGTCAATAAGATGGGATTTCTTTGATTCAAGGTAGCTGCGGTAAGAAATTATTAGATCACGGGTAGAAAGAGTGCAAATAACACCAAATGTATGAGTAGGAAAATGGTGAGAACCAACATGAAGTTACTGTTCCATGTGAGGTTTCTTGCGAAAAACCTGGTGAGAGATGGAGCCATCATCCTTCGTAGAGAGAAGGATTTCTAAGAAAGCCTGGAAAACATCCACCTCTAATTCCATCGTGAACTTGATGGAGTTTGACTAGGAATTCAAGTGGCAAAGAAACATATCTAACTTTTCAGGACCATGGGGCCAAATGACACAAGTATCATCCATAAAAATTTTCCACTTTTTCGAGTGAACTTGAGTTGAGGCTAAGGCCTTAGTTTCAAAATATTCCATAAGTAAGTTAGCAACTATATGTGAAAGAGGTGAACCCATAGCAACAATGCAAAGTTTCTCATAGAACTCCCCTTGGAAATTGAAGAAAGTCGAGGTGAGGAAAAGGCCAACTAATTTAGAAGTGTCCTAGTTCGAGATCTGTTTAAACATCAATGGACTCCTTGATGGGGATTTTGGTAAATAAGGAGACAACGTCAAAAATTACTAATAACTCCCTAGGTTCCAACCTAATATCCTTCCATTCTTTGATAAGGGAAGCCAAGTCCTTAACATAGGAATCTGTGAGACCCACAAGGGGTTTAACCTTGTGGTCTAAGAATTTAGAGAGAAGATAAGAGGGACCACCTATTGTGTTAAAAATAGGTGTTAATGGGGCCCCCAATTTATGAACCTTAAGAAGACCATAAATTCTGGGGGTGAGGGTATTGATCTCAATAAGATTTCTAGGTAGAGGATTAAGGGAATAATTCGACTTAATGGAAAGGGAAACCTCCTGTGAAATAGATTTAAGGGGATTCCTTTCAAGCTTAAAGTAGCCGCCAATACTTGAAATATTGTCTGTAATTTTTTTAACATGGTCATAGTTAACCATAATGACTATGGCACCACCCTTTTCCGCCTTAAGGATGACAATGTGAGGGTCACCCCTTAGGTTTTAAGCGAAACAAACTCAAGCTTGATTAGGTTTCTTTTGGGAGGCTTAGCCTTCATAAGAATAATGGAACAATATTGCATAATATACTCCTTGACATTATCTCCAAGGTCCTTAATGCCATACTCGATGTTACAGATAATGTAATAAATGGGAATCTTCTTCAGGGAAACGGAAAAATTAAGCCCTTTATTAAGGAAACTAAAAACAAAGGAATTAAAATTCTTACTAGAAAAGGTTAATGGACATTTTCACACTAGAAGAGGAATAATTATTAATAGTGTTATTTTTAGTATTATTGTTATTTATACTAATAGCATAATTATTACTATTAATAATGCTATTTTTGTTAATAAACTTATTTATGCCCTTCTTTGATAGTTTTATATTTTCTTTTAGTGCAAATTCATAAATCCACTTTGAAACATTCCTTTAATTTTGGTCCTTTTTCATCCTGCATTACAAGTTGTTGATGATATTTATACACCATTTTGTTTCCATGGATAGTCATGGGATTTATCTCTTTTGCATTCATATGAATATTAACTATCTCACACTCACTATGTTAATATATTATATTTATTTTCTTATACATCAATCCATAACATGTTATTCACTTCATTCAATAACAATTTATTTTACTAGCTTTGACTTCTAAGATCACGTGGACAACAATTTTATCCCAAAACGAGAATTAAAAAGTATCTTATTATGCCATTCACAATGTAATCATACTTGATATCATCATCTCCTTCTCTTATTTTTCATTTTTTATTAATAAAATATTCAAGGTAGGTTCCCTTACCATGTCCCCATCATGGCTCAGGAATAATGATATTTCCTTTTCATAACATCATAATTTCATTATACCAAATATGCCACAATAAAAAAAATACCAATTACTTCAACTTACCATATTCACGACATATGTTATATTTTTCTTTTGTTGAAGTGGACTTCATCCTATCCAAACTAATTATCTATTGGTCTTTTCATGAACAAGTCTTAATAAGAGTTTTATAATTTAGTTGGTTTTTCTTTAGTTAATTCCTTTCCTTCTATTATTTTCCTAATAAACCGTCAAGGCTAAAAGAATAAGGTAGTATTAAAGAAACCACTATGAAAATTCAAGGGAACAACCTGGAATATTATTGGCTTAAAAATAAATAAAATATAATAGGAAATTTATGTAACAAATATTACAATATTTTTTCTCTGGCACACTTCACTCATGAGTTTCTATTAACTCTCTTCTTGGGGTTTACATCCCTTTCTATTATGAAAATTATTCACTAAGTTTCATAGAGGTTACATGGGGTCCTTTCCCGCCTTGCATATTTTTTTGCTAACAGCTTCCTTAGCACATCACGTTGGTTTGATTATCTTAACATGTTGAGTTTGTAGGCATATTTTCATTCTAATAAACCATTCAAAAAAACTTCATTTGTACCTATAAAATTTATTTGAAGCTGTTTAATATACTTTTATGGGGTGACATTGATTGGTGGCCCATTGTAATTTCCATGTTAACAGATCACATAATAAAAGGCATAGGTAACACTTGTTCCACTGAGCTAACAAAATTCTCCTTTCCACAACTGTATTTTTTTCTAAAATTTATATGCCACATTTCCTTAGTTACCTTACTCGGATATCTGCATGTTTCTTATCGTTTTTTTTCTCTATCTATATCCACCATAAATACTTGAATTGAACTTAAGACAAAAAAACTCCTTATAGTATTTAATATACACATTTATTGTCGTGTGTCTCTTATCATGAATAAATGCATATTTCCTATGTTATCCGTTTCCAAATTATGCTATTTTCCAAAACGTTTAAGAAAACGCAGCAGAGCAACAATTCCCATGTTAACGATTTTCTCCTTATAGCTTACGACTATATCATTTGACCTTTATCTTGTTGTACCAATGTGTTGTAACATTTTTGGGTTTTGATAACTTAGCATATTAGTTAAAAACAAAATAAAATGTTAAGCTAGGATATGGGTGGAAAAATAAAATAAAAAAATGTTAGGACAAATTATGTATTTTATACATCTATGTGAAATAAAATGTTAGAGTTATTTGCCCTAAGAAAAGAAGGCAAAGAGGATAAAATGTTAGGGAAGAAAACAAAAAATATATATATTCTTTAGTATTCAAAATAAATTTCATGGCGAGTTGTTTAAATGCGCCAATTACCAAAAATATTAAGTGTTGATTAATGGTGATTAAATTATTTTAAAAGTGTTTATATTTTCATTAATTAAGAAAATCATATAGCGCCTAAATCATATAGAAAATCATATTTTTATCCTAAGTCACAAAATGAAAAAGGGTCAAATCGCACTCATAAAAAGGCTATAAGTTTCAATGATTGATCTCTCTCCCGCTCGAGATCAACGGTGGAGGTTGACTTTGCAACCCCCGTGACCATTTCTCGTTAACGCAAAAAGGGGCGGGGGGTCCAAAAAATGGTATTAATGGCCACCGCCCATTGCAACGTGTCACAACCATATCACTTCACATCCCCTTCGCTCAAATCCATAAACTGGGAGGTACCCCCCCAAAATCGGCCAATAGAAAAATTATTCCAACGACTCTTTCCTCCCATGCCTCAACCCAACTGTATTTCCTCCCGCGCCTCAACCCAACTATATTTCCTCCCATGACCTAACCATTGTTCATTCAACCAATCATATTTTTCCACAACATCTAACCATCCTTCATCTGCTCCTCCTCTCCCTAACCCTTTGTACTCGTCCACAATCGCATTCACTCCATAACCGTTTGTATTCCCATTTCTCATTAAAGCCCAATCCTGAACCGTTAATCCACTACGGTCATAATCCAAAGTCATTAAATGGAGTCACCACTTATAAAATATCTTTTTACCTACCTTTAATCACTTTTACTTCATTTTTTTGGTTGATTACAGGTTATCATCTCTACACACTGTTATTTGTTAGAAAATCGCATTGTTTCAGTTTTTGTTATCACCCAACCTTCATACTCTTACCTATAATTCCATTTCCCTCTTTAAAATGGCCCCTAAATAAAAATATAAAAATCAGGTGACCTCAAAGGGAAAATCTAAGGAACAGGTTTGTTGAAGAGCCATAGACAACCAACCCAGTTTCAGAGGAAAGCTCTACCCTTAGACCTTAGCTAAACCTGGATTTGATCCCTCTTGTAGACACCTTCTTCAAGATCACACATGCCCATTGTGAATTTGACTTTCATGAATTACAATTACAGCTTAGAAAAAATCACTTTGATAAACATGTACTCATCAGGTTCTTGGAATCAATGTTAGCCCTGTTTTCTTTTCCACGGACCCATCCATTTCCTGACCTAATTTCCTAGTGCCAAGCTCAGTATGATCCTATAAAGAGAGAAGTGATGGCTCAAAATGGAAACATTTTGATCACTATCTCTCCAGAAACCATAAACCAAATGCTTCTTATCCCTCAATCTGATTCTTTGACCCATTTTTCACCAATTGTTATTTTGGACCTCTACCATAAGTTGAAATTCCCATAGAAATCCCAGATTTTCGAAATATTCTTACCTGAGGATGCATAAATTATTAAGAAGAACCCACCATACTCATGCTCCATTTTTTCTGAAGCCTTTAAGTACGGTATCTTACTTCTCTCATACCTGATAGGATACCCTGATGACCAGATAGTTGATGAACCTATCATGGGGTTCCTATCTATATTTAGTAAAGATCAAGTACCATTGTTCATGTATAATTACAACTAATTCTTGGCTGAAAATATATATGAGAAATTCATGAATTTCACAACTCAAGGTGTGTTTAATTACACTTATGTGATTATACACATGTTTCTTTTCAACAGGGAGAGGTGCTGCCTATCAAGCTCAACAAACAGGATGAACAAGGGGTGAATCAATTAGTGATTCACTGGACATAACTAATAAGAGCTACATCAATTAAAACTAAATTTTTAGTATTCATTGATTCCTTCATACACTGAGTAAAGCAGTTGCTTACTAGTCGGACAGAACCCAGAATTGGAGAAGAGATAAAAATTATCTTACATTTGAATTAGCAAGAAAAAACATGGGATTGATATTTATAACAAAATTACGCAAAAATTAGAGTATATGGATGTGAACTCCCACCATAAAAGCTCCCCATATATGTTCCTATGAGAGTATTTTCCCTAGAGTACATTCGACAGATGATAAATATGGATGACCGCTTTTTTGTGTGAGGGAAAAGAAAAGATCAATTCAAGCTCCAGGCAAGCATTGAATCTTTCATTTGTAATACCAAATCAGCTGGTGCTGAAGCTGATGCACTTTTGAAGAAAATGGGTTTTCAACCAAGTTTCACCCAGTCTTATGTCTAAAATGGCATTATTTCTTCTCTGGGAGTTGAACTAAAAGAAACCTCATATAATCATACCTCTATTGTAGAAATAGAAAAAATTATGAATCATTATTTATGAGTAGAGGGAACTATCCAAGAGGAAAATGAATATGTCCTATCAAGTTCTAATGTACACACCCCAGTCCCTAAGAGAAAGGAGTAGAAAAGGGTCAGAGAAGAGCTTACACCTGCTAAAGAAATCATGAAGGAGCTCATCTTGTAACAAAAGAAACCAAATATTGGCTCAACCTTACTTTCAGAAGGAGGACAACCAAAGATAATTGATTTGGGAGAGATAAAATTTTCTAAATTAACAAACTTTCCTATCACTCCTCCATCATCATCACCTGCTAGAGAACCTATGGAGATCATCCAACACTTAGAAGCTATTTCTTCTGAAGAAAAAAATATTTTCTATAGGTTCTTAGATATTAAGCATAGCAATGAAGCATTAAATTCTAATGTGTACAGTCAGTTCTGGAAACAAACATCAACTTCTTAGCACAAGATTCTCACTACCTTTGAAAGTGAGAAAGGAAGGATGAAAATGGCCTATTTTGAGGCAAGAGTTCCTTTTCCTAAATCTCGTTCAGAATATAAAATCACTGTGTTTTATTTTGATGCAAGTCAGTTCCATCCTATTGATGAGATGGAAATGCACATGAAATCTAGAGAAATTCTCTTTTCAACAATGACAACCACAACTATTTCACTCTCCAAACTCAAGACTACATTATCAAATTTTTAATCTTAGATAACCACACTGGCTGGTTCGAAACGAGTCGACAAAATTGTATTACATGTGATTTTCACCAAAAGTTTGTGTAGAAATTTTATGGATTACAGAAGCCAAATTCCTAATATTAAAAAGTTTCCTTCATTGGCCAAAGATAACCGATTGAAGTCTTTGGAGGATCTTGTAGTCAAAGTCGGATATGATCCAAAAGACTATAAAGCAGTTGAAGAAATTATTAAGAAGAAAAATGCACACATATCTGATTTGCGTAAACAACTCAATTTTCCTTCAACTGAAGGCCAACAGATAAAGGAAATTGCAAAAAATGAATATAACAATGAGGAGATTCTCAAATTTATCATTGAGCAAAATATTCAAATAAGAAAAATGGCGGAAAAAAATAAAGAGTTGTTAAAAGAGAAACAAGGAGCAGATGTTACTACAGATCCAATCACAACAATTCAAACATGTTTTGTAGGTACAGAGCCTTCAACATCATCCACAAAAACTGATACAACAAAGTTAACACAGGATTTGGCTATTCAGAAGCAGGAAAATGAGAAGTTGCAGCAGAGATTTTAGATTCTAGAATCACAGAAAATTAGAAATGGCACACTATACATAGAAGAAAAGAAAAAGTCCCACAAGTTGGGACATAAGGTTAAAGAACTAGAAAGTGAATCTTTAATGGTGGGGACATTGGCTGAAGCCATGTAGAACATTTGGGAAGACATCAAAAAATATATGACAGAGGTATGGCCATCCATAAAGATAATTTTTGAACAGCAAGAGCTAATCTCCAAGTGCAAAGAAGCCATAGAAGAAAAAAAAGAAAATCTCAAGAAAAATCCAAGTGAAGCTATTGATATGATCAAAGTTTTGAACTCAAATAAAAAATAATAATTAGAAGAGATAAACATACTATACAAAACCGCAACAATCTTCGAAATCAAGAAGGTCTTACAGAAGAGGAATTAAATCAACCAATTGCAAACAAAATGTCAAGATTTGAATATTGTTTTTCAACAGTTTCATACAAAGTTTAGTGTTTTGAATCATAAAGGAATACCAGGATTGGTAGGTCTAGATGATAAACTGATTAGATTAGAGGATTATTGTAAGATGTTATATACTATTACAGTGGATAAGTCTAAATTTTTAGGTATTAAAGGACATATTATAGGGAAAGCATTTTTAGAGGCTTTGCAGTTTGGTTTGACCATTCAACATCAAATCAAACATTTTTGCATTCAGAAGACTACTTTTGAGAGATATAGATAGGTGGATGAAATCTTTAGAAATATGATGAGTGTAGAAATCACAAGTGATGAGAAATGGGGTAAATTTTGTGATACTATTGAGTAAAATTATGATATTTACAACATAACAACACAACAGATTTTGAAGGGCCTAGTCATCAAGAGCTTCCATCAAAAGGGGTACAGTCATCAACAACTTCCACCAGAACATAGATACATCATGTATATGTTTCCTTCTTCTATTCTATTCTGTTCTATTGTATTATTGTAATTAGTTTAAGATATTTCTCATTTTTAGAAATTAGTATAAATAAATCTCATTACGAGTTACTAAGGGTTGCACCCTTGGATAAGAAAAATTTTGTGAGAAGAATTGTACAAATTTTTCGATCATCAATAATAGAAGAAGGATTTTGAATTTGTCTCATACAAATTTGTTCCTTCTGTGAGTTTGTCCTGTTTTCATTACATTTTTTTCAACATATCTTTAATTGTTATCCAAATAACTAGGTGAGATTAGCTGAGTTTCGGTTATCTTACAATTCCTCCTGAATTTATTATTTATATCAAAAATGATTTACTAATCAACATGTTGATGTAATTCCTTTTCATCTATAAATTGTCAACATTTTGTTAATGTTAGATATATTTTGTTGAAATTTTAGACATTGTTAAAAGGTTTTCCTACTTATGATTAATTAAAGCATTCAATCTGAATATTTGGTTATCATATCTTCTTACATAAGTCTACTTAACCATTTAAAATATCTTAAATCAATGTGCGAGATAAAAAAGTGGCCCTTAGTCTTATTTTCTGATATTATCTGAAATATTTAGACATAATTGTTTACAAGAGTTATTTTATACATTGGTCATCAAAAAAAAAAAAAAAAAAACAATATAGATTCTTTGGCATAATTATTGACCCCAATTATCTCAAAGGACAACAAACCAAAAATCAAATATTTAGATATCATAATTAAAATTAATATTCATTTCAATAAATCAAAATTATATTGTCATCTTGATTTTGATTATACATAATATTTCCAACCACGAGGTGGTCATAAATTAAACCAATTAGCGAATCATTCCATGATTCGGTATTACAAGCCTATAACTCACACCGTCTTCAGCTGCTTATGTCCATCAAGCACAAGAAATTAAAAATCTATATACATGCCTTTTCTATATTTTGGGACATTACATTTTGTTCGTAGTATATTTCCATATTCCTGAAAATTACTCTACTCTTGCTCATTTTATACTTACTAAATTTTATGTGAAGCCGATATGTTTCTATGTATATGTAACATTGTTTTCGAAGTGCCTATGTGTTTATTTAGTGCCTTGAAGTAACTTAGATACTATTATCATGTCAGTTTCAGCTTAAAATCTCAAATATGATGCTCACTTCAATATTCTGAGACTAATCAAATTTCCATCACAAGTGATTATGACAGTTGATCTTTTTCACAAATTACCTCCATTTTATTGGTTTTAAACATGAAAAATTTGTCAATTGCTTGAATTTTTCAAACCTCTAAATTGATGGTTTGTTCTATTTATTCCACCATTTTAATGAATCTTTCTGTGGCTCTCTTCATGAAGAGGCTATTCAATGAGAATTTTTATTAATTCTCTTACTATTTTTGTTTTCATCAGTCACGAAATCCGACTTACTCATATGAGCCAGTTATTACTATATTGGACATAATGGAGTTACAATGTTCACATATAGTTTTTTAATATTTTTTTATCATCATTGATGATGCATACCATATCATTTCCTAATGCTTAATTTCGTGTAAAGGATTCCGACCATTCCTACCAAACACCCAAGATAAATCCAATTACCTCATATTTATACTTTTTTTTTTGTCATCATGAGTTTTTTATATTCCCATTCAACTTCAACAAAAGTTATCATTAAGTATGTCTAGATAGCTACTCGATTATACCAATACACCATATATTCGGCTTTATGTATTATAGGGTTCTCGGTCCCATTTATTCCCTTTTGTAATTCAATATATACTTTATTCTATGTATATTCTTTGTTGTTTTTTTTACTATGCACATATTATAAATGCATTTATTATTGTGAGTGTTTCACAAGGTTTCTTGTTGTACTATTCAACAATCCCTCGTTTATTTTTTATAATAATTAATATTGTAATGATAAATGGGGAACCTTTATAAAATTTCTCCAAAAGTCTTAGAAAGTAAGAGTTTTCCTTTTAAAAACCTCTTGCAATAAAAGCTTAGATAATATTAAGGCATTGAGCTAAGTCACTTAGGACCAAGCACCTCTCTCTTTATTGCAAAGTGCAGAATCAAAAGTAGCACAGATTAATCATAATTTGGAATTCGAGAAACGCGATAAGTAAAAACCTTTTATACGACCAAAAATGTAGTGTCGAGATTTTCCTAACTTAAAAGACCTTTAAATATCCCTTATATTCTATAAAGCGCTTGTCTTAATGAAACAATCTTTCACATAAGGACAAGCCACTAAAAAATTCAATAAATATATCGCACATCGCAAATCGCAAAATAAAAATGACTTTTGAAATGACATATCCCCGACCTTGTGATACTACGATATTGTGATATATCAACCTTGCGATATTGTGATATTGCGATATATCAACCTTGCGATATTATGATTTCGCGTTATCGCAATATTGCAAGATATTAAGATTTTGTGACTTTGCTACATTGCGATATTGCTATATTGCGATTTATCACAATCGAAGGATCGACATCGCACTTAGGTGATACTAATTTGAAATATTATTCGATATTTTCGATGTGATGTTCTGATAACACTTAAAAGGAATCACACGTAGGCCTTAATGCATAATTAATAAAGATCAGTCACATTTTCTCTTTTTAAGGCTCAATAAGGTTTGTATCTATTTACTTGGCGTTTGCATTGAAAGTCATATCCTTATATAATTTACTATGTTAATTGAGTTTTCGCTTTCATTTTCACTCTATTTTTCATTATGTTTTCTCCATTGCTTAATTTCAAGAAACAACACACAGAAATGACCAAGAGACGAAAAAAGACAAGAGAGACTACTACATTTAAAGATTCGGACATGCATCCTCTATTTATTGATATTACATGCAATAAATATGGTGGAACTACGTCATGGGAAGAAATGTATAATTTACTAGAGGATGAAAATCCAATGGTACTAGAAACCAAAGCAACAACCGACGCTGAAATCTCATCCAAGGCTTCCTATTTTGGAGCAACATGTTCTTTCCTACACATGACAGTTGCATGGCCCAAAATCCTTCCATACAAGGAGATGGTGAAGTGAATTATTGAAAATGTGGATATTTCGAATGAGACATTCAGAAATTCAAGACACAAAGTTATGGGGTCATTTACCTCAGACAATTTGTGCAGAATGTGTCACCTGCGAGAACCTCAGAAGCCCTATGACAAATATTTCATTGAGAAGTTGAAAAAATAAAATGAATACCTGATAGATGTTATGAAAACTTGGACGTCTGGCTCCAACAAATTCAAGAGGGATAAATTTGGTATGTACCCAATTGCACCCTTATCAACCCCACATAGTTATGTAGATGTGATGATGTGTACGTTGTTTGGAAAAGCTGACAGTACCAAGTGTTCCATGGAATGGGTTCCATCAATTGATGCAGTTGTTAATGCCACAAATATGAATTGGATTAATATTTTTTCAGACAATTTAGATATGGCCATTAGACAGTACAGGCACAACAGAGTTTTATCCACTCGGGTTATCCCTCCTTTTTTTATGAGTGCATCTATGATGGATGCTATTTTTTTTTTTATTCACGATTTTCAAACATTGGTTGGAATTGGACTCTGAAATACCCTACTCCCATCCATTTTTATCATAAAATTTTGTGGGAATCACAGCTTCGGCCCCATTTTTACAAGAATTTTCAAAGAATTATTTTGTGAATTTATCTAACCATTTTTGATGTAAAATCTCCTAGGATTTTAGAAGAAGCAAAGATAGATATATTTCTGGTGGCAGGACAGTTTGGTGAAGAATCATTTACTTATATCAAAGTTTTTTGGAGTATTGCAACTCCTCGTGTTCTTCCATATTATGTTCCTAATAAGCTATTGGCAAGAGAGATTTCCTATCAAACAGTAGGGGAAGGTATTACTAGAACCCTCAAAGAGATGAAGAGATATATCTTGCCAATTTTTCCAGTACAATGTGGTTTTTTGCATTGATTGATTTTGAACATGCATTTAAATATATACAAAATATTTCATGCTTGAACTAGGCTACTATGCTAAGCAGACAATATGGCCCTAACAAAGTTTCCGAAGACTTTACTGTTATGGTTAAAATCAGAGAGATCATTCAAAATAAAGATGAATTTGATGATCTATTTTAAAAGGTCGAGAAATTCTCACGGGTCTTACATTTATCATAAATCAAATTGACCCCATCCAAACTTAATCATTTTCACATATATATAGGAATAAAATATTGACAATGGTCCCTTTGGACCTATTACAAATTGAGGAAACAAGAGAAGCTACTCCCAACATAATAATGGAGGAAAATTATGATCACAATTCTAATCAAGAATGTCCAGAGAAGTCAATTCAAGGTTTAGAGCATTCTGAACATCAATCTCAGAATCATGAAGAAAACCCTAAATAATTTCTTGAGGAAGATACAAAGAAATTTTTTGGAGAAATAGCCAAAGAGACCTTGACTGAGGAAGAATTGGAGACTGAATCTACACAGGTTCAAACACAGATGATCATAGTCAATGGTTTGGATAAAGAATGGGAGAAATTTAGAAAAAATCTCCAAGTACAATATAAAAAGATAGAAATTGAAGGAAATTCTGAATATCAAACCCCTAAACAGACTCTACCAATTACAAATCCAAAAGAAGATTTTGAAATCATCCCGGCCTACACAAATTCAAAAATTGTTTTAAGAATTGAAGAGATAACCCCGCTAGATATAGTCTAGAGTCCAGCACATAAAGCAATAGTAAGGAGGCAAAAGAAGAAAAGAAAAATAGATTCACCAACATCAACTGCAGAGAATGAATCAATGGAGGTAGTATGGATAGACACCCCCATTGATCCATCAGAAAATATTACAAGGGTGTCACAATCTATAGTTTCTTATGAAACAACAACAATGGATAAGGCAACAGAGGTTATTCTTTTTATTAAATATAAATATGAAATAATTCAACTGTTGGAGAAACAACTTGACCAGGAAAAAAATAATATCAATAAGCAAGAAAAGTTTCAGAGGATAAAGTTTCAAAAATATTTTGAGAAAATGGAGGTACATCACTAGGAAATCATCACAGAGAAAGATACGTAGATACAAAAAATGTAGAAAGAAGTGGATAAACTCAAAAATATTCCTCAAACAAAAGAATTCATCAAAGAGGTACTTGAATTAAACACTCAATTGCCAAAACAACAAGAACTATTTTGTCAAAGAATCTCAATGATCTAACCATATTGTGAAACAAGTGATACATTAGTCAATCAAGTGGTAGATCAGAGATTAGAACATGAAGAGGTTGTTAAAAATATTTCAGATTTTATTTCCTTGAAGAATCTGAAGAAGTAAGAAAAGACGATCTGCCAAAGATTGAAGAATCCCACACATATATTTTATTCACAGACTGGGATATCCAATTGAAGCACACAGAAAGGGAAACAGATAGATAATATAGTATAGCAAGCAATATAATTGAAACTATAAATGAAAATATTCACAATATCAATCTGATTAAAGAATGCAAGCCAGGAGTTTCCCCGGACATCAAACAGTTAGAGAGATAGTGGAAAGAGATGGTCAAAAATAAAATTGAGGGAGTCAAACAACTATCTAAACTTCACCGAGAAACTTATTGGAAATTTATAATGAAACTATACAATCAATGGATGGCTTTGAACTGTCTAAATAATTCCACTCAAAATATGGTGCCACCACTCACTGATGTTGTGTTTATAGGACAACTAATATTCAAGGTAGGCCAACCATCCTAGGTGAAGCCAATGATGGAAATCTATGAACTGAAAAGCTCAATAGCTAATAAGGTCCATTCAACATGAGAAAGAACATCATCATATTTTTCATTTTTATATTTTTGTCTTTTATATTATGAGGAATACTGTTTGAAACCTCCTCACCTTTTTATGTAATAATTTATTTTTGATACATATGTAATATTATTTAACCCTCTCTCATGCATTTAGAGAAGGGTTCAATATTTTATCAAAAACACTTTGTAAAAGCTTTCACTTTTGTACTTTTGTTACTGTTTTGATGAAATATATGGAACGAGATCTTGATTTTCTTGGATATTGAAGCATACTCTACTAAATTTGCATTTATGTACTCTTAGAGTGTATTTGGTTGAAAATAAGCATATCGACATTTCTTATTTCATGAGTAGGAACTTTCGTATATGGTACTTTTATATTTATGATTAAGTTTTGTTTTTGAATTAGCAATAATATTCCTTATATTTTATTATGTATGAGATGTAAGTTACAAATTTTCATTAAAGAAATTTTTTATGATGTTTCAGTTGTAATTTCTTATTGATTATATGATCAATCGATATATGCGATATAGTTTTCACAATTATTTTGCCTAGATATTTAGTCAAAATAATTATCTTTAACAGTTTCATCTCTTATAGAAATTTAATGATCTCTATTACCTTTTTCTTTAATATTTCTTTGTAGATCGCATGATTTAAAGTTATTCCTGGGTATAGATTAAGATAAGTATTAGATTAAATAGATGCATGTGTTTGTTGTTTGAATAGATAATTTATTTTAGTTTAAAATCATGTTCCATTTCACCTTATATGAAACCCATCATCATCATATGAAACATTTGCTGGGAAACTAGTCCCATTACCCCTAGCTAGAGCCACTATTCCAAACGGAAAACAAGATGCTTCCAAGGTTTGGACCGGGTGGTTATCCATGATGTTGTTGCAACATAATTCCGAGTCTTCAAAATTTTGGCACTAGAAGGAGGGCCAAATATGAATGGTAAAGACAACTAATCATAAATAAATAAGCCATCCTAATATTCGTTCTCCCTCTAGATCTCCTCCAACTTCTTGATCCCCATCTAGAACTACCATTTTAAGGTCAGAAGTTGAACAAACCTCTCCTAAATCTCCTAGTAAACCTCCAAAATTAATTTTTTCAAATTACAAACCTGAATCACCAAAATTTCAGACTTTGATAGAGAAGTTAGAGAAAATCTCTATTTGAGCTAAAAATCTTGTAATATCTTAGTAATTTGAAGGAAGTGTTTCATATGTTTTACAACCAAAACAAATATTGACTTGTTCTCTAAGTGAGAATATTGGAATTCCTCCTTTGGAATTTCACATTTCTTCTTTATGAAATAATACCAATAAATATAAATCACAAAAATATATTAGTGAGATTTTATCCAATTATCCACCTCAAATCCATTAATTCCCTCCACTCATTTGAACATCTCCTATTCTAACTACTGGTGCTAGTTCTTCTAGTCCAGGTAGCCAACCTGCCTCTTCCTCAACTAAAATCTTGCCCATATCCTCTTCCATCCATACTCCTATCATCATGGTAGGAGAACAACCACCACTGTGAGTACAACCATGGAATAATCTAGGTGATGCAGAAATGGAAGGTCCTCTTCACCCTCTTCCTAAACATCCTCAAAGATGGTTGCCCAAATTTAATATTGGTGATGGCCTAATAGTAGAAGAATATCTCCATAACTATATGTTTTCCATCAATATAAATGAAGTTACTGAAGAAGACTGCGTGGTTAGATTATTTCCATATACTCTTATAGGACCCGTAGGATCCTGATACTTTTCATTACCTCCTCGCTCCATAACTAGTTGGGATATGTTTGAACAACAATTATTACGTAAGTTTGTAGATGATAGAACCATTTCATTGCTCATCAATGAATTGTCCAATTTGAAGGCTAAAATGGGAGAAAAAATCAAATATTTTAACTCTAGTTTTAATAAGCTACTCAATAAAACTCCGAATGTGTCAGTCCCTGTTGTCGATGTTCAAATTGAATGGTATATATCTTATCTTCCCTCTAACATAGCCATTTCTATTGATAGAGCAGAGTTAGTCAGATTAGCAGAAAACATGAAGGAATCTTTATCTGTAGAAAAACACATAGTTTCTCTTGAAAAGAAAATCTCTCAAGAAGACAAAAAATCTAAGAAAGTGTCTTTGAAAGAGGACTCTAAAATGAAAGTCCCAAAAGAACCTTTTGATGTTGAAGGCCTTCACAAAGTGCAAAAAAATATTTCTAACGAAATGGTTGAAATGAAGAAACAAGTTGTTGAATCCTCTACAATGAAAAAGTCTTTTAGATATTTTAGGAGAAATTAGTATTCTAATTCTCAACCACCAATATCTAATGTTGACTCTGACTTAGAAGAACAGGAAGAAGAAATTGAGACAAAGAAACTGGAGATGAAGAAATAGTCGAACGAAATGGGATGTGGGACTTTATCCTTCCAACTGAAGAAGAACAAGAATCTTTGCCCGTTAGCACCAAAATCAAAGGACCTGTTGATAAAAATCAGTAAAATCAAAATCTGAAAACCCCAAATCCTCCTACTAAGGAAAAATCAATCAATTAAATGTTCTCAACCAAAAATTCAAAATGAAATCCATCTTCATCGAATACCCTGGTAGTAACTGATACCATGGAGTTTAATATTGTGGAAGATATGCAGAAAACTAGGGAAAATATTGCATTACATGAACTTAGAAAGTTGAAACAACAACAAAAAATGTATCTTAGAGAACTGAATGCACTTCTTGTGTCGCCTTTACCTGTTGTTGTTGTATCTCATGATGCTAAAGGCATGGAAAAAACCATAGATTTTTCAAATAAAGTTGATCCTATAGATGTCATCCTGATCGGTGATAGATCTAATTCACGTACACCTCCTTTCCTCTTAACTTATGAAATTTTCAATAAAAACCTTCATAATTTTTTGATTGACTTAGGAGCCTCTTCCAATATAATGGGGACAATAGTCTGTGCTAAGATGAACATCACTTGTCAAACGTATTTCATCCACACAGTACAACTTGACATAACTAAAGTAGACGTCTTAGGGGAAATAAATTCAGTCAGCATTAGACTTTCATCAAATCCAAAAGTCTGTTAAATAATACATATATTGGTCACTGATATTCCTAAATTTTACGGTCTAATTCTAAGAAGAGATTGATTTGAGAAACTCCATGGAGATTTTTCTACAAATTTCTCTCACATGTGGCTTCCTTATAATGGGAAGCCAAATCAAATCCGAGTTGACCAAGAGAAACACCTGAAACATACAATGACTAAATTTGAATGTGATAATGAGCCAATAGAATTCAATAACAACATTACAGGGAATTATTTGGCTGAATCGTTTTTAGGGAGTTTTAATGCACAAAAGTCTCCCTTTTTGGATAATTGTTTCATTTCACAGATTGAAAATTTATCACAAACAGATGCTTCCAAGTGAAAATTTTCTGTATATAAATTAGTAGTTAAAAATTTATTTTGGACTTTGTATGTTGATGGTTCCAAATCTAACGATGCTAGTTGCATTTTGATCATCCCAGAAGGAGAAAATACCATGCTAGCTTGCAGGTTAGAATTCAAGTGTACAAATAATACCATAAAATATAAGGCATTGGTTGAAGGATTGTAGAAAGCAATTGACCTCAACATCAAATATCTTCAGGTTTTTGGAGACTCAAAAATTATCATTAGAGAGGTAAGAAATACTACCCATTGCCTTTCTGGACATCTTAAAAATTATAAATCAATAGTCCAAGATCTTACATCTCATTTTTTGGCATTTAATATTTCTCCTGTACATTGAATGAAAAATGCTAGTGCTAATATGTTAGCTAATGTTGCATCAAAACTCATACCATATGAGGATTGTAGTCTTAATAGACTTTCCATTGAACTCATTTTTAGGCCATATATCCCTAAAAATGTCACTAATTGGAGAGTCTTCAATGATGATTATGATATTGTTTTTTTCTAGCATCAGAAGGGTAATATGATGACCAAATCATAGATGAAAATGAGCATGACATTCAGTTAAAGCAGAACGTTGATGAAAATCCTATACCCAAAGCTGTAGTAAAATTAGAAGAGATGTATGATCTCAAAAACAGATTTAAAAAGTTAACTAATGCCAAAATTCAAAGTTTGACTCTGAAATTTGAATTAGAAAAGCTTGGAATTGATAGAAAGCCTCAAATATCAATATAGGTCTTGGTCTATCCTCTAATGAAATATTATCATTCATTTGATTGTTAAATAAATACAAAAGCATATTTCCTTGGGATTATTATGATCTCAAAACTTATGATACCTCTATTATATAGCACACCATACCTATGATTTCTAATGATAAACTAGTGCAACAGAAACTAAGGAAAATTCATCCAAACCTCGAGAATCAAATCAAATCAGAGTTGAATAAAATCCTTAAGGAAAAAATAATATTTCCTGTTAGGAATTCAAAATGGGTATCGAATTTAGTGCCTGTTAGGATAAATAATGGTGACATTCGTATATGCGTAGATTTTAGAAATTTGAATAAATCATGTTAGAAAGAGAACTTTCCTTTGCAAACCACAGAACAACTACTACGGCCAGTAGCTGGTTCTAAGCTCATGTATTTTCTTTATGGATTTTCAAGATAAACCAAATCCTAGTTCGTCCAAATGATAGATTAATAACCACGTTCAAAAATAAATGGGGAACACATGCTTATCAAAAAATGCCATTTGGTTTGATTAATGTAGGTGCCACATTTCAAAGAGCTATGGATATAGCCTTTAAAGGAATCATTAACAAATTTTTTGTTATTTACCTAGATGATATCATTGTCTATTCCGAGAAGATAAGTAGTCATTTAAACGACCTCAAGAAAATCTTTGAATGATGTATGAAATATGGTTCTTGTTGAATCCAAAAAAGTCTTATTTTTCCTTAAGAGGAGGTAAGCTTTTAGGATTTTTCATATCAGATAAGGGTATTTATATTGATCCGGAAAGGGTTAAGGAAATTGAGAAATTCCCTTTACGCCATAGTAAGAAATCGATCTAGTTTTTTCTTGGTCAAACAATTGTAAAGAGATTTCTCCGTGACTTTTTGCAAATAGTTTTACCGTCACACACTATGATTAAGAAAATTTTGGTTTTCAAATGGTGTCATAATGAAAGAGAAGCATTTGATTTAATCAAAAAAGATATTAATAACATTCCATACCTGACAACCCTAAATTTATCCAATCATTTTTTTATACACATTTGCATCAGAAACGTCATATGTTTTTTCTTTGACACAGCTTAATGATTAACAAATAGAAGCACCCATCTCATTTTTTAGTTCAAATCTACAAGGTGTTAAATTAAATTACTCTGCTCTGGAAAAACAAGTATTTTCTATCTTCAAGTCAATAAAGCATTTCAAACCATTTCTTATTAAAACTCATACTAAAACCATAGTTCCATTTTCAGCAGTAAAGGAATTACTGATGCAAAGAAAAGTGGGAGAAAAGATAGCCAATTTGGTAACTGCACTGCAAGAATATAATGTTGAAATTAGACTAGCTAAAATTGTTAGAGGTCAAGGTTTTTGCAGAATGTTAACTGGATCATCCAACTTACCAGCAGAAGAAAATTCAGGTGATGATGTTCAATTATCTCATCTAAGCCTCAACGATAATGAATCTCAATATGTTGATCTCATTTTTTATTTAAAAAATTGATATGCCCCTATGAAGCTCAGTTACAAAAGAAAAAGAGCTTTGAGATTTAAAGAAAAGAAATACTAAATTTTCAATGATATTTTATTCACAAAAACTTGTGACTCTATTTTTCTAAGGTTCCTTGAAAAATCTGAGGTAGAAAATGTTTTCCAGGAACTCCATGATGGACTAACTAGTGGAAATTTTGGAGGAGACACAACGACACATAAAATATTGCATGATAGCTATTATTTTCCAACTTTTTTTAAAGACACACATGAATATGTAAGGAAGTGCAAAACCTCTCAAAATGTTGCTGTAAGACAAATGAAACTTTCATTGCCATTACAGCTAGTCAATATCGAACAACCATTTGAGAAATGGGGACTGGACATAATAGGTGAGATATTTCCTCACTCTTCAAAGCAACATAGATACATCCTTACATCAACTGATTACTTTACTAAATGGGTGGAAGAAATTCCAATGAAGGTAACCAATTCTGAGAACATTCTCAAATTTATTGATCAATTTATCATTACCAGATTTGGTTTACCAACTGCATTGATGTTTGAAAATTCATCTTATTTCACATGCAATGCTATGATAGAATTTTCTCTAAAAATGGTTTTGAAACTTAATTTATTCTGCTAAATATTATCCCAAAGGAAATGGTTTAGCATAATCAACTAATAAAAAACTCATTAGGATCATTAAATGAACTATTGATCAGAGTTAAAGAAACTGGAATAAATCTTTAACATTTTCTCTATGGGCATATCGGATAACACATAAAGCCTCAATATTCACTTCTCCATTTAATCTATTCTATGGGAAATAAATTGTTCTTCCTACACATATAAATATTCCCTCTTTATCCTTGCTTCAATTTATTGAAGACAATCCTTCTTCTTGTCTACAATTAAGGTGATCACAAATTCTCAAACTTGAAGAAGAGAGAGACAAAGCCAAAATCACACATGCTCATCATAAAAAATTAGTTAAATATTCCTTCGATGCAAACTATATTAGCACAAAATCATTTCAAATTGGAGACCTTGTATTGCAATGGGATAAAGAACATGAGGAAAAAGGTAGGCATACCAAATTCCAAAGAATGTGGCTTGGACCATTTGATATTGTAGAATAAATCGACCCATCAATGTTTCTATTGAAACATTTATTAGGAAATAAATATTCTTTTCCTATGAATGGAGAGATTTTGAAAAAATATTTTTCATAGGAGATAACCTCTTCTATCCCTTATACAATATTGCCTTTACTTTTCCTAGGAAAATAAAAGTTAAATAATATAACTGTTGGCCTTGCAATAAAATCTCTTGAAATATTTTGATTTTTCACTTTTATAAATAAAGATTGTTAAGGAAATAGTTAAGAAATTTGAAAATTAACTAAGTTTTGTCTCTTTGAAGTTTTTTTTTTTCCTACCAAAATTATATATTCTTTGAGAAACTCCAACTTTATAAAAAAAAATTGTTCTAATATCAGTGAAGTAAAATATCTTTAACCAAATAAAAGAGTCTTTGTAGATAAGCATCTTCAACTCTATAATTTTCATTGAGAACTCTTAGAGAGGCAATGATTATCCCTATCCAGTAAAATTTTCTCCTTTTAGAGTGTAATTCTAAGGATATACTAAATCTTAAAAGATAAGAGGTCTCATCAAGAGCCTACTTACCATATTTATAAGGAAATAATTAGAGTGACATTACCAATATTGAATACCACAATATATTGGTAATGGCTTGAGATTATTTTAATCAAATGACAAGGGGTCTCATCACGAGCCAACTTGTTCAGTGAAGTTACAATTAATGAATGGAATTGTCACTATTTGGCCAACACGTCAAGACAATGGCTTTTAAGTAATATATATTTTTTTTGTAAAAGAATAATCTATTTTAGAAAAAATGAGAATAAGTATATAATTGTAGATTTATCTCTAAAAAAAACACTTTTACATGGATGGGACACTTAATCATTGTTGGTTAAAATGTAACCTTTTCGAGGCTATGGACACCTGCTGGCAGCAGAGGCTCTACCTATGAAAAATGAGTAAATTTAAAAGCTAATCTACAAAATCCTACCACTTTATCTTTAAATTAAGTAATTACTAATATATGCAAAGGAATTTTCATCTTTAAGAGGATATACAATGAATTGTAATTAGGTGATATTGTTTTATGATTCAGAGAAATTTTACTTAACTTTCTTTCAATTTATGTTTTCTTCACTATTTTTATTTTGAAAGTTTTAGAAATTTCAAAATTATCAGAGATAACTCATTCTTCCAGTGAATTGCCAATTGTTGTACTATTCAAAAAGCCACCATTTATTTTTTTATAATAATTAATATTGTAATAATAAATGGGGACCCTTTAAAAAAAATTCTCCAAAAGTCTTAGCAAGTAAGAGTTTTCATTTTAAAAACCTCTTATAATAAAAGCATAGATAATATTAAGGCATTGAGGTAAGTCACAAAATATGAAGCACTTCTTTCTTTATCACAAAGCGTAGAATCCAAAGTAGAACAGATTAATCATAAGTTGGAATCTGTAAAATGCGATAAGTAAAACCCTTTTATAAGACAAAAAATGTAGTGTTCAGTTTCTTCTAACTTAAAGGACCTTTAAATATCAGTTAAAGTCTATAAATATATTTTCTTAATGAAACAATATTTCATATAAGGAAAATCCGCTCAAAAAGTCAATAAATATACCATGCATCGCAAATCAAAAAACAAAAATGACTTTTGAAATAGCATATCCCTGACCTTGCGATACTGCGGTATTGCGATATATCAACCTTGTGATACCTAGATATTGTGATATATCAACCTTGTGGTATTACGATTTTGACTTATCACGATATTGCGAGATATTATGATTTTACGACTTTGGTACATTGTGATATTGCTATATTGCGATATTACGATTTATCACAATGGCAGGATCTCCATCGCACTTAAGTCATACCAATTTCAAATATTATTTGGGATTCATAATACGATATTTTGATAAGACTTAAAAGGAATCACTCATAGTCCTTAATGCATATTTAACAAGTATAAGACTCATTTACTCTTTCAAAATATTGAGAAGATTTATATATGTTTACTCGCGTTTGTAATAAAAGTCTCGTCCTCATAGAATTTACTATATTAATTGATTTTTTTATTTCATTTTCACTCTACGTTTCATTCTATTTTCTCCATTGCTCAATTTCAGGAAACAACACTCAGAAATGACTAAGCAAGGAAAAAATACAGTCGAGACTACTTCGTTTGAAGACTCATGCATTCATCATGTCCTTAGTGATACTACATGCAATAAAGATGGTGGAACTACATCATGGAAAGTGTTAGTGTCAGTCTTTTCATCCTGTTACCAGTGATAAAATGGACTCTTTTCATTTCTTATTAGGGTCTATTTTTGTCATTTCACTAGGTATTCAAAGAAAAAATTTGGTCACTAGTATTATGTTTAGGATTGTTTCAACTCTTTCCAAAATTTTAAATTGTTGCATGTCATCAATTAAACTGCGTGTATCATCATCCAGACATTTTCATCATAATTTCAGTCATCATTACCATGATCTCCTTCAGTTGAGTCTCCATTAGGTAATTAGTGTTTCAAGATCACCGAACTCCCATTTCATGCGTAAAATCTGGGAAATTGGAAGAGTGGTAATAATGAAAGTTTATTCAAATAATTTTTTATTTTTAAATGTAATTTTATGTTTCTATATGTAATAAATTATTCAGAGTTCTAAATTTGTAGTTCAAATGTTCCAAGGAAGAGTCAAAAAGTTCATATTACAAATGTCCAAGGTTGTGAAATTCAAAAGCAAGAAAGATAGTCATGTTGAAAAAAGAGACATGTGGGGCCCATTATCACTTAATGAAACCCATTCCATGCTTATAAAAGGGAAAAAAAGCAAAAAAAAAAATCATTTGCATTCCTATTTCCTTTCATCATCGAGCTCATCCTCCATTTGGTGAGAAAAACGTGTTTTTACAATTGCAAGAGGAAAAAAAATGGAGGCTTTGCACATCCTTGAACTGTGATGTGCATCTAGAGGAGGCGTTGCACATCTTTGAACTATGCTATGCATCTGTGAACTGCACTACGCATGGGGCAGAGTTGCCCATTTTTTCTGAAAAATCAACTAAATTCAAATTTTCAGCCTCCATTTCAGATTTCCCACTCTCCAAAGCATTTCAATAAGTAAGTATAGTCATCCTCATGCCTTCTCTTCCATGGAAAACTAAGAAATGATAAATAGCTTATTTCCCTAGGGTTTCATAGAAATTTCATGCTTTGGGTGTCAAATGATCAATTGATGATGTGAACCCTAGTATCACTATCCCTACACCTATGTTTTCTATTTATAAACCATTCCCATACCTCACAAAACATTTCCCGTCTTTTTTCAATAGTTCCCTACAAACCCTAGCCATATTCCACCAAATTCAGCCATTTTCCTAGCTAGGATTGTGTTTGAATTTCCTAGCTGACTCCCCACACTCATTTTTCTTCATCTCAATTCCTAAAAATTCCTAAGATAGTTGCCCCTCTCCCTAAATTTTTATACCCCTATCTCCCTTCCTTAATTCCTTCATTTCCTTCCCTTCACTCCTTTTCTGTTGTTTTACCCTTCCCATCATCTCAACTTTTCAACCATGGAATGATATTCCTCACCATCAGAGAAGAGAAGAAAACATAAAGGGGGAATGATACTGATGGATGAGTCCTCAAAATTTAATGAAATAATTTCCTCACCCTTCATCATAAAATTCTTTGAATATGTCAACTTCCTAGGGTTTTGCTAAAGGGTGGAGGAGGTAGGTTATCATGAAGAGTTGGCAGATTTTTTTGCTAACAACTTGAAGGGAGAAAAGGCTACCATTGCAGGGATTGATTTTACATTTTCAGTTGGTGCCATCTCTCTTATCAAAGGGATACCAAACCATGGGGAGTATTGGTTCAAAGGCATGAACCTCAACCTTGAGCAATACAAAGCATTCATAAAATCACAGTACAAAGAGACTCATACCCACATTCTTCCATTCAGATACTTGATGGAGACGTATGCACCATTGATGGATGTTGTGATAAAATTATTCACATGTGAGGTAAGGTTTTCTAGATTTTACCTATATCATATTGTATTTCTCATGCACTTAACAACATTGGAGTCCTTAAAATTATGCAATTTCTTGTATAAGAGTGTGAGAAAGATGGAAGAAAAGATACAGGTCATGAACACATATCATTTCCATAGCCACTTTCACCACATATTGGTGAAATTCATAGCTCTCCATCAAATGGAAGAGAAGAACATGACATGGGATGCCTTCATTGAGACAACTTTGCAGATGCACATAACCACTACACGATCTCAGCCACAAAATATATCACCTACTATGTTAGCACAACCTATGGGGGTTAGATCATCAAAAAAATGCGTTAAGGCTTCAAAAAGGCTTAGGCATGAGGTTACTCTCACCTATCATAGAGGAAGTAGGCTTATGTTTGCTCGTCAGAAAGAGGAAGGGGCCAAGCCTATTTCACTATAGGGATCACCATCAACACTACATGAGATATCCATGCATAATGAGGAAGAAAATGAGTTTGATTTGGTTGACTCAGAGAACCATGATGACTAGGAAAAATTGCAAAGGGAAATCAATGACAAGGATGCTGAGATCAAATAGCTCCAAGATGACTTAGCAACGACCCAATTCATCATTTCATTTCTTCAGTATGAGAATAGTCAATTGAAGACAAATCAGTTGATTTTAGAGAAAATGATGTTTGTGGAAAACAAACATGAGAAAAGGTAAAAACAATGGCTAAACATGATGATCATGAACAAAAGATGAATATTAAGAGGCGAAGAACCATGGGAATGAAGAAGGCACTGTAGAAAGAGAAAGAACAAAACAATATAGATGAGCAGGTCACTTTTGAAGAGAGGATGGCCAAAGAGATCAATGAGGACAAGGAGTTTTGGCTTGAGAAGGTCAACACTCACTTGGAAAAGCTCTTGGACAATTAAAATAGGGAATAAAGGGTTCACAAATGCATGGTGTCATGCTACCAAACAAGAAATCCAATTGTACACATCAAAATCAAGAAATTGAAAGAAAAACTCAAGCAAACCCAAGGCAAGCTTAAGAAAACCCTAATCAGCCAAGAGGAGAAGGGAAATCTTTATTTTATTGTTGATGCCTCCTTGGTTGCATAGTACACCCCATCCAGCAGCTATGGACCAATTTTTGGAAGATTTGGAGCATTTTTTTTTGGGTCAAAATTGGTGAAAAATGGTAGAATTCAGAAAATTCATTAAGGTTGGATGTGCGGTGCCTTGGCACTGCACTTTTTCCTGAGGGAACCAAATGACAAGTGGTTTGAATTTTTGGAAATCTTATGCCCTACTCTCAAAATCAATTTCCTCATATTTTCCAGAAAGGGCACAAATTTTGACAAAAGTGGGAAAAAGCGGTCAAAAATCAACATTTTGGCCCTGTTTTTGACAGGCATTGCGCATCCCAAGACATCTTTTCAAAATGGGTTTTTGAGGGCCTTCCAATGGGTCATTTTCAAAAATTCAAATTATTTTAGAAACTAGACAGGCAGGGATAATTTACCATTCTCTCAAATTTCCATTTTGACTTTAGGAAGGTGTCCAAAGGTGGCCTCAAAGGTCGAGGTATGCATCTACAAATGTCTGAGATTTTAATTAAAATTTCACTCTGTAATTTTTGGAAATTCCTAGTTTAACTTTTGTAAAAGTGAAAATATGAATGTGAATGAATGTAAAATTTAAAATGTAAATGTAAATGCTAAATATAGAGGTGAATATGTGTCTTATTCTCTATTTATTTCATTAAGGATATGTCTCATTATGGTTAGGAAAAGGACGAATTTGTTGTGCAACGTCCTTCGTGTGTAGATGACTACAGATAGGTGCATGAATGTGACTTTCTTGCTGGAAGTTTGACCTCGAAGTGAGGATTTCCACTTCAGTAGCTATATGAGGCCTTTTGTAATATTTTCTAAGGGTTGGAACATTGGACATTGAACAAGTGTATTTCAGTTTGACAAAGTAATACAGTGAATACAGAGAAACGTTACAGCTTAAATTTAGGGATTCATGTGGTGAGTTTGTATGGCTATGTTTATCTTTTTCAAGTCACCCAATTGAATGATTTCTCATTCCATTACATATCTATTACTTTCACCCATTGTATTTGCAGTACTTGAGAGAGATTCATGAAGAATACATGCCTTGTTTTGATTAGATGATGATGTTGTGTTCAATTTCTTATTAAGGAATGAATTCATATTTCTATGCTTGTTCCTGATATTTCTGATCATCCTAGACCATAAACATACAACCTAAAGTGTCACTCAAGCTTTCCTGCCTTGACCCTTTATTCACCCACAATTTTTTTTCTTGTAACCCTCTCAGATTTTTTAAGCCTAGCTCTAAAGGTCCCTTTTCTTCCAGCACAAAAAGCTAAGTCAATCAAACCCTAATCTGAATATCTAGCCTAAAGTCTCCATGATGCAGTCAATTTGGCAGTGAATTTCATTGCGAGAGCCCTCGCAGCCTAGTAGGGCTAGCTACCAGGCTAAAGTGGTATGTGGTTATCTTTGGTGGAGTGGTAACAAGAAGGAATGTATAATTTACTAGAGGATGAAAATCAAATGGTACTGGAAATAAAAGCAACATACGATGCTAAAATCTCATCTGAGGCTTGCTATTTCGAATCAACATGTTATTTCCTACACAGGATAGCTGCAAGGCCCAAAATACTGCCATACACGGATATGGTGATGTGGATTATTTACAATGTGGATAATTCAGGGGACATTCAAAAATTGAAGACAGGAAGTCACGGGGTCATTTACCTCAGAAAATTTGCACATAAAGTATCACCTGCCAGAACCTTGAAAGCTCTATGACAAAGATTTCATTGAGTAGTTCACAAAAGAAAATGAAAACTTGATAGATGATATTCAGACATGGAGTTCTGGCTCCAACAAATTCCAGTTCGAGAAATCTAGTATGTACCCAATTGCACCCTTATCATCCCCACAAAGTTATGTAGCTACAATGATGTGTAGGTTGTTTGGAAAAGTTGGCAGTACCAAGTTTTCCATGGAATGGGTTCCATTAATTTATGTGGCTATTGATGCCACAATTATGAATTGGAGTAATGTTTTTTTAGGAAATTTAACTATGGAAATTATATTTTACGGGAACAAAAAAATTGTCTCCACTTGGGTTATCCCTCCCTTTTTTATGAGTGCATATGTGATGGATGCTATATTTTTTTTGTTCACGATTTCCAAACATGGGTTGGAATTGAACTCTGAAAAACCTACTCCCATCCATGTTTATCATAAAATTTTGTGGGAATTGCAGTTTCAGCCACTTTTTTACAAGATTATTCAAAGCATTATGTTGCGAATTTATCAAACTATTTTTGATGTAAAAGCCTCTAGGCTTTCAGAAGAAGCAAAGATAGATATCTTGACGATGGCAGGATGGTTTGGAGAATAATAATTTACTTATATCATATTTTTTGGCAGTATTGCAGCTCCCCATTTTCTTCCATATTATGTTCGTGATAAGTTATTGGAAAGAGATATTGCCTATCAAATAGTATGGGAAGGTATTACGAAAACCATCAAAGAGATGAAGAATTCTATCTGCCCATTTTTTCCAGTGTAATGTGGTTCTTTCGCATTATTTTATTTTGGACACGCAGTTGAAGAGATACAAAATATTGCGTGCTTGAATTAGGTTATTCTTCCACGGAAACAATATGACCCTAACAAAGTCACCAAAGTCTTTACCAGCTATGGTTAAAATCAGACAGTTCGTTCAAGAGAAAGATGAGTTTGATGATCTATTTGAAAATGTCAAGACATTCTCACATGTCTTACATTTATCATCAATAAAACTGACCCCAGATGACCTAAATTATTTTCACATATATAGGAATAAAACATTGACAAGGGTCCGTTTGGACCTATAATAAATTGAGGAAACAAGAGAACGTAATCCTAGCGTAAGCCTGGGGGGGAATTCGGGTCTTAATTCTGATCAATAATCTCCAGAGAAGTCAATTCAAGGTGTAGAGCATTCTGAAAATAAGTATTGGAATCATTAAGTAACCCTAAAGAATATTCTGAGAAATATACAAAGAAAAATGCTAGAGAAACTGCCAAAGAGACCCTGGCTAAAGAACAATTGGAGATTGACTCTACTTAGGTTCAAACACAGATGATCATAGTCAATGATCCAGATACAGAATAGGAGAAATTTAGGAAAAATATTTAAGTACAATAGACAGAGAAAGTAATTGAAGGAAATTTTGAATTTGAGACCCCTAAATAGACTCTACAAGTTACATATCCAGACGCAGATGTTGAAATCACCCCGCCCTACCCAAATTCACAAATTGTTTTAAGAATTGAAGAGATACCCCTGCTAGATATATTCTACAGTCCAACACATAAAGCAATAGTAAGGAGGTAGAAGAAGAAAATAAAACTGGATTCATTATCAGCAATTCCAGAGAATGAATCAATGCAGGTAGTATGGAAAGACACCTCCATTGATCCATCATAAAATCTTATAAGGCTATCATAATTTTCAGGTGCTTATGCAACAAAAACAATGGATAAGGAAGCAAAGGTTAGTATTTTAATTAAATATAATGATGAAATAATTCAGCTGTTGGAGCAACAACTTGAATAGGAAAAATGAAATATCAATAAGCAAGAAAAGCTGCATATGATACAGTTTCAAAAATATTTTGAGAAAATGAAGTTACAACACCAGGCAAGCATCACAGAGAAAGAGACAGAGATTCAAAAAATTCATAATGAAGTGGATAAACTCAGAAATCATCCTCAAACAGAATAATTCATCAAAGAGACACTTGAATTAAACACTTAATTGTCAAAACAACAAGAAATATACTATCAAAGAATCTGAATGATCAAACCATATTGTGAAATAAGTGACACATTAGTTAATCAAGTGGTCGATCATATATTAGAATATGAAGAGGTTGATAAAAATATTTCAGAGTTTATTTCTTGCCAAGAATCTGAAGAAGGAAGAAAAGACGATCTGCCAAAGATTGAATAATAACGCAAAGATATTTTATTCACAAATTGGGATATGCAATTAAAGTAGGCAGAGAGGGGAACAACTAGAGAAGATAGTATAACAAGAAATATAATTGAAACTGTAAATTAAAATCTTCACAATATCAATATGATTAATGAATGTAGGTGAGGATTTCTACTAGACATCAAACAGTTAGAGATATAGTGGAAAGAGATCACTGAAAATCAAATTGAGACTGTCAAACTACTATCTAAACTTGACCGAGAAAATTATTAGCAATTTCTAGTGAAACAATACAGTTAATGGATGGCTTTGCATTGTCTAACGAATTCCACTCAAAATATGGTGCCACCACTCTATTATGATTTGTTTACGAGACAACTAAGATCCAAAGTCAGCCAGCCATCCCAGGGGAATCCAATGATGGATATCTGTGAACTCAAAAGTTCAACGACTAGGAAGGACCGTTCAACATGAGAAATAAATTCACCATATTTTCAGTTTTTATCTTTTTATTTTTCATATTCAGAGTAAGGTTGTTTGAAACCTCCTGAAAATTTTATTTAATAATCCATTTTCGATACATATGTCATATTATTTAAACCTCTCTCATGCCTTTAGAGAGGCGTCCAAGATTTTATCAAAAACATTTTGCAAAAGCTTGCACTTCTATACTTTTGTGATTGTTTTGATGAAATATATGGAAGAAGATCTTGATTTTCTTGGATATTAAAGAATATTGTACTGAATTTCCATTTATGTAGTCTTATAGTGTATTTGGTTGAAAAGAAGCAGATCAACGTTGTTGATTTCATGAGTAGGAACTTTCATATCTGGTACTTCTATATTTATGATTGAATTTTAATTATGAATTAGTAATAATATTCCTGATATTGTATTATGTATGAGATCTCAGTTACATTTTTTCATTAAAGAACATTTTTATGATGTTTCAGCTGTAATTACTTAGTGAGTATATGATCAATTGATATATGCAATATAGTTTTCACAATTATTTTTTCCTAAATATTTAGTTAAAACAATTATCTTTAACAGTTTCATCTCTTATAGGAATTGGATGGTCTCTATTACCTTTTTCTTTAATATTTATTTGTATATCACATGATTTAAAGTTATTTCATTGTATAGATTAAGATAAATATTAGGCTATATAGATTCATGTGTTTTTTTTATTGAATAGATCATTTATTTTAGTTTAAAAACATTTTCCATTTCACCTTATATTAAACCCATCATCATCATATCAAACCTTCGTTGGGAAACTGGTCGCATTACCCCTAGTCGAAGCCACTATAGAAAACAAAAAAGGAGTTGCTTCCAAGGTCTAGACTAGGTGGTTATCCCCCGTGTTGTTGCAATGGAATTCTGAGGCCTCAACATTGGTATAACCTATTGCCATTTTTGGCTTGATTCCATACAAAGGTAAGGTTAATCTTCTATTCAGATTGAAAGTATATTTTTACTACCGATTATTTCCCTCATTCACTCTCAGATAGGTTTTTTATCAAGATACCAGTCAAGTGATTATTTTCCAACTATAAGTATTTATTACCAATAATATATTTACCCCTTTTTATACTTGTCTCCTTAAAAAATATATACTAGATGTTTAATTTAAGACATCTTTATGATTTTTGATCTTATAAACTATGTATCGAAATGTATTTTTTTTGAAAATTAACAAAAGGGTCTTGCAACTAGAAATAAGTAATCACCATGTAGATAACCCTAAACCTCTCAAGGTCATTTCATATGCAGCACACCACCTTCTGTCTTGTTGAAAAGGTGTAACTAGGTTGGTCTTCATATTAACTATGTAATTATGTATTTTATGTAAAGTAGAAGACAAAGATAATAAAATGTATTTTTTGTGTTACTTGCTTCATGGGTTTCATGAGCAATATTTTACTATAGGTTTATAGAATTCTTCTTGATGTCTACTAGGATTTTTCTTCTAGATATAAATATATTTAAGAGTCATATTCATGAAGAGTCTAGTCAACAAAATATGCTCCAAGATCTTCGCTATATACCATGAAGAAATGGCTCCTTGAAGATGAAAGAAGGTACAATTATAATCATTTAATTAACTGTCCTTCATCAACTATGAATTCGACCTACTATCTTGATGAAAGGATTTCCTAAAGACTGTGAGACAACTCATATATATATGACTATCTTACGGATCATTTGTAATGCAAGAAAGTGTGGATTACTCTAAATTACTTTGGATATCATGATAGATTCAAGTGAAAAATTCATAAGGGTTTAGTGCGCATTATAAAGAGATAATGATAGTGTTAATAAAATGTGCAGATAATAAATGAAAGACAGTGAGGGTAATTCATGAAGTGAAATGAGGTCAAATGTAATACCATCAACTCTAAAACATAGTGCGGTCAAATGTAATACTGTCAACTCTGAAACATAATGTGGTGGTCTCTGTAACAATAAATGTGGATATATACAATCTGGACTATTCATATGATAGAAATATGGATAGACTAAAATGAGGATATGACATAAATGTGGATACATACAGTGTAGACATATTAAAGGATTTTTTTTTAATCTGTCTCAGCTAAGGTGAAGATATATTACAACGGTAATATATATATATTGCTTTTGTGATGCCAAGGATAAGCTAAGATCCAAGAGTATACCGTTAAGGGAAATTATATTAAAGGAAGAATTTTCTAAAGTTAGGATAGTGGTCATAAGAATAAAATCAGTCTTAGAGGTGGAAGAAAGTAAGGAAGGTAAATCTAAGATTTACCTTCCTTACCACAGCTCAAATAATAAAGTCAATTCAGTACAAATCAGTACATATTGGTGAAGAAGAGAAGAGTCAAGTTTGGAGAAGTTGTTTCAAGGTCTTGGAAGCATATATAGGTCAAGGGTATGAGTCTTGGTCATGGTACACTTCATTTGAAGACCTATAAGAATAATTCTTTGCGGGTTTTCCCATCCAAGAGGGAGAGGTTTTCCCTAGCTCTAGGAGCCTAACTTTTTGTCTTGTGTATTTTGATAATTAAATTGATGAAAGACTAAATCATATAAAGAAGATAAGTGTAACACCCCCGAGTTCTGTGCTTTTCAATTTCAAATGAGACATTTAGAACATGAATCTAAAGTGGACCCGATGCAGATTATTGTGTGGATGTGGTTAATTTTTTAATTATTAAAAAAAAAAAAAAAAAAATATTATGTATGCACCATGACCAAAAAGAGAATTGAGATCACTTGCCAAAAATCCATGAGGATGGATAAGGCAACAAATCCCCAAAAATCTTTCAAAAATCCTTGAAAGAAATTTATTTAGATTTAAGGAGAAATCTAAATTTCCCCAATGAAGAGGAGTAGTTGGGAAGAGGTGAGAAAAGATGGAAAAGCTGAGGAAAAGCTTAAAGCAGCTTTAAGGAACCCCAAGAGGGGAAGCCTAGGCTAAACAGGAAAGAAAGCATCCTGCTATTCTGGACGCAGAATTAGAAACATGCTTTGGGGTATGAGCTTAAATAAGCTGATCCTAGACAGATTAGTGGTTGATCTGTGCTGGGAGGTGATCTCTGCTCGGGGGTGAATCCTGGGAGATAAGGAGGATTCTAAGGTTGGGAGGACTGGTCATGGTAAAGGGTGCATGCGTACATTTGGAGATATCTGTAAGTCTGTGTTAAATGTATCCCCGTTTTATGAAATTGGGCTGTTATATTCCTTTATGTATATTCCTTTATGCAAATTATGGGATTTCAATGTTATAGTGCATTATGGAATGTATGAATTGTATGTTAAGTCGCAGTATGCCCTGTTAGATGGATTAATGTTTCAGTAAATTATGTAATGGAAAATACAGCTATTGACAGTAGAGAGAAATGGTTGAGTATAGAGATGAGTACATGGTAATAATGAGGGTTGAGATGATAGAGCAATTGAGTAGCCAATATAATAACTATGTAAAGATATAGATGGCTATCTTTTAAAGGAGTATTAAATTTCTGTGTGTATAAACAGAAGATGTTAACAAACCAGTACCCCTGAACATTAAGTTCCAACCAACTAAATCTATCCTCAAAATACTCATGGCGAATATAGACCTTAAGAGAGACATGTTGAATCTCATTCGGAGTAAAATGAACCTCTTATAGAAGAGGAGTTTAGATATTTAAGAGGAGTAATCATGAGGTATAATGGATATTATTAATCCCATTTAAAAAGTCAAAAAGGGGGTTTGGGAGACGTGACAAATGGTATCGGAGCAAAGTTCAAAGATTGGGCAAGATATGTGCTCACAAAGGAATGGTTAACTGGTATAAAATTTCAAATATTAAAAATATTACTTCAAGTATACAAATATCTTGGATATACTTTCAGGTATACTTTCAATTATACCTGTAACAGATTTTGATGAGTAGAAACAGTGATATGGGAGTAATATGAGTAGACTCATATACCAAAATGGTTAAACCTATAGTAGGTTTAAAACTGGAAAAAAAACTGATAGCTTGCAGAAAAAGAGTATTTTGATACTCGGACTATATATATATATATATATATATATATATATATAAATAAATCTGTAAGTTTACCATAGTTTAACACCCCTCACTAGAAATCTTCCAATTATGAGGGTAAGATCTTTAGTATGGGTAGAACATACAAAGAGAAAAAGGAACTTCTAGAGTTAAGAGTATGAAGTGGATGATGCTCTTCTACTTAGCCTCTATAGATGTTTAGTTATTGCTTTGTCCCCTTAAATATAAAAACGTTATACTACAAACTTTGAAAATTGTGCTAGAGGAAGAACATTTCCAATACATAAGTTTCTTATCTTATGTAACCACTAGCTGATATTCTATGCTCCTAAGTATAATAGAGAATATTGTAGCAGAATTGTGGTAGAGCAAGAAAATACATTAGAACATGAATTTAACATGTTTCTAGATAAAAAGGTAAATGCTACTCTACAGTAGTATGATGGCATTCAGAGAAATTATGTAGGATTTTTCTAGCATCTATAGTCTTTCACTATAAACATAAAGTACATGGTATAAATATAAAAAGCTGGAAGTAAATACCATGAATGTTGACACTTGGAGTTATGTAGAAAAATTTAATATTACCTTACACCATAGATGTGTACAATTGTGGAATTTTATACTCATATGTAAGTGGAAAACTATGAGTCATAGGGTATCATAGAAGAAATTTAAAAAAAGGTCAGATTGGCATGTTGACATTTTCTAGCTTTTAAAAGAAATTTTATTATACCTAAGGAATATACAATGCATAAAGTGATATAGCCTATTATGTAGTAAAATTCATCTCAAAATTTTGGAACGAAGCATCATATTCAAGATTTAAAGCTACCATTAAGTTTTACGGAATAAATATATATAAATACCATATGACCATATATACGCATATGAATGCTCGAAAAATGAATTTTTTTCCATTTTCTTAGTAGTATTCACCCCTCTGTATTGCGGCCACGGCGTTTGGTAGCTCTTGCCTCTGTTTTGGGTTGTCGCTCTGGCTGGTGGATTCGGTGGAATTTGTTGGCAGAGGTGAAGCAACTTCGAGTAGGCTCGGTCTTCGTCCGTTATCAACTTCGAGTAGGCGTGACTAGGAAGTGATGCTTATGGATAAGAAGAAAAGCCTGAATCTTTTAAATTCATGCAGTAAAACGTAAGATCTAAGATTAGAATACCTATTTATACAGTTATACGGCGCCTCTTAGAGATCACTCAGGCAGAAAAATGAAATAGTGGGACATAACTGAAATAAATATGGTACTCGAAATCCGAAAGGGGAAAATAAAATGATATTAAAGTAGAGATCCATTTTGAAAATGTTAAAAATGAAATCGAAAGTGGGCGTACCAGCGCCATGATCTGACATAAGTGCGAGTTGTGTATACATTTATATGTGCGTGTCGGAGACAGATTAGGGTATAAAAAATTTAAAGAGAGCGGAATAAGTGTCAAATAGCAGCATATAAAGACATGATGAGAAACGTTAAACCAACGGGATTACTAAGCAACTCCGCGTGGCTGTATAAAACAAAGTCTTCACAATACAATCAGTTCAAAACGTGCAATAATTTCTGGACGCGGGAAATTTCTCAAAAAAATACAATCGGGTGAAAACATGAATATAAAACCATGATTATTGGGCGCGGTTGTTAGAAATTCCAAGTGTAGTAGCAACATTCGATTTTAAACACCATTAGAGTATATCAGAACCACTGGAATATAAACGTACTGAGCATCAGTGAATGCGAATATAATAGCCGGATTTTCGGTTTTAACAGAATCTACGAAAATCGTTAAAGCAAATGGGCAGTCGCCCTCCCTGTACGCGCCCAGGTACTGAGAAATCAGAGGTACACAACCAAACATACATAGAACAAAATATAGATGTAAGAAATTGCATGGTCTACATAATCATTATTTAAGCCGGATTCTACATCCCGCTCAGTGACCCTCTCTAAAATTAGCACGATGGTTACGGTGTGACCTCGCAAATATCGAGTAGACCCAACTAAGTGGAATCGTTACATTCCTGCAGTAATGGCATGTGAATGATTAGCGCTGGGTAAACGCCGGAGGAATGGCAATTGCCCAACGAAAAAAAAAAAAAAAAAACGAAAATAATGTAGTGCCGCGACCGAGAACCGCTAGACTCACCTCGGCGAAGGTGATAGGGGATCTCTCGTTCCACACCTGGGTCGACATGAAAGTCAGAAAAAAAAAAAGAGATAATATACAGTGACATGAAATTACAGAGATGGGTTACCATCGTATGCTAAAGTCAGCAGGAGCAGTGCACCAGAAGAGACGGGAAACGCACTGAAATAGAGATCCTCCTGCACAAAAATAATAAACTATGTGCACTTGATTATTAAACCCTAGGTTTGCTATTCCTCAGAGAGAAATTGCAAGGGAACACCGGAGATGAAAAAAAAAAATGAACAGGGGGGGTTTTAAAAAGGTGAGACAGAACCCTAACCCTAACCCTAAAATCTACCGTGTCACTCACAACAGCGCATTGCCGGGCGGGAGTATCGATCATAGCTTCAACCCTACTCCATGTCTACCTCGGGTTTTGGAAGGCAGGTTTGGTAGGTAATACCGTAAGATCTCATAATGCATGGCTTTCCTTCCACGCCATCTTTGTACATCAAGTCGGCGGAAAGGCTGCAGGGCTGTGTTTTCATTCCTGCTGGAGTGACCTCTAGGGATTAGGTTGTCCCTGAACACTGCTGTGAAACGAAATGTGAGGTACAGAAAATGCCGACTGCCGCCTGCCGCCACCTCCGGTGCACCACCTGCACACTCCAGCGTAAAATCGACTTTTTAAAATCAGTCCCGGGCGAAAAGATGTGTGGCGGCCACACGCAAAACGTTTTGGGCAAAATCACAGATGTATCGCAGGTACCTGTACTGTTCATGGAGGAGGAATTTTAGCAAGGGTAAAATACCAGCGTTAGAAGCGGGAACGCATATCCCCGCCACTGTGATACACACGTATCGGGTAATTTCCAAAATTGCATACGCCGGATCAGTTTTCACCTGGATGGGCGTAAACCCTAATATCAAAACCCTAATGTGCGAGTCCCTTAATTATTAAATGTGTCAACATAATCAGAATTAACATAAGCAGAATTATGTTAATCGCACATTCCTAAATTTGTCAATTAATAGCCAAGGGAATAAAACTATGATGACTCCTACATAACGTGACGGGTTAAAAAGAAAAAGTAATGATTTTAATATATATACGCCTATTGGTAGAACGTATAAACCTTATGATTGGGAATAAGGTTACACTATAGAGTTTTACGGCTCGGATATTAATTACCGATGTACATAGATAAATACACAAGGGTGAATAAACAATAAACCTATACTTATACAATGGATTAATAAAGTGGAAATTTAATTGGGTTTATGACATTACCCCTTTAGTTGAATTTAATAAGTGAAGTGAAGGGGTGAACTTCGGTACTAAAATTCGCCCAGAGGTATATACTGAAATTAAACGGGAAATTTATTAGTAGAACCGAACTACGTGGAAAAAAAAAATTTAGGAGGTCTATTGCAGAATTGGAGGGATGTGCTCGGTCTTCCAAAGGATAAAAATATAACCGTAGAGATATGAGTAGTGTATAAGAAAAGTACGCAAGGTTAATACGAGCACGCACCCCAAAAGCGGTAACATGGTAAATATATACATATTGGATATATATATAGGGTTTAAGAGTTGGGTAGGCGCATACAAAGACCAGGTTATGCAAAGAAAATTATAAATGTGGTAAATAGATACTTATACATATAATAAGTGTTATATAGATGGGTGCCTTCACGTTCTAGTGAAAAAATGGAAGAAACACCTATGTGTTTTATATATAGCAAATAGTGTACTTTATATATATATATATATATATATATATATATATATATATATTTACTCTTTCAAAGTTCTTTTACAAATATTTACTCTTTCAAAGACGTAAATTATCTCGAGGTTATGTGGGCCTCCCCCCGTTTCACAACATTAGTTATATGATGTTTACTATGATGTCCAAGTCATAAACTCATATTATAGTCATTCTTCTAAAGATTCGTAATGGTTGACCGTTGAATACGTCATAGTTTCCATAAAGAATTCCCGACTTGTTTAATAAAGAATTATATATATATAGTGTAAATCTATGTGGCATATATGGAAAAAAAAAAGGAAAAAATTATTTTTTTTCTCATATATATCCTAAATACCTCATATATCATCTATCTTGGATTTAATAAAGTGGCTTGTATGAAAATTTCATGCGCTTAATTATTAGTAATCTATATCTAATATATAATTATAATAGATATATCTATAACAAGTGTTAAGTTATATTATATAATATAAGGATATAGATATAGGTTGTTATCGGTCCATAGCTTTATAAAAGGATGTAGAAATGTATAGATGGGGTACTTATAAGAAAATAGCCGAAACCATCTCCATTGTCCTTGTATTGGTTTAAAGAAAGACTTTATAAGTCCATCACAAAGGAAAAATATAAGAAATATAAGCTCATGGTTTTATAAATGGAAAGATGCTAGATGTGTAGAGGGAAACTTTGTCTAAGATGTAGAATCAAAGTTGTACTTTATAATTGTTATTGGAGAGTAGTA
>CM076572.1:946482844-946929813 GCA_034641835.2 Pinus albicaulis | reverse complement strand
TCCTTAAATGCAATTAATTGAAACAATAATGTTTATATCCATGTTCATAAGTATGTATAGCGCAAATAAAATTTCATTTCCATTTTATAACTGCTTATTCCTTATTCAATTCACAAAAAATATAGAAAAATCTCTATAAAAACTTACCATTATTTACCAATTACCATTGGAAGAATGATGGCTTTTACGCAAGCTCTCATAGAATTGTTGAAAACGCATCAACACTTCTTGGAAAGAGCATGTAATGTATGACTAACCATTCAATCACATTAGTCACATAGTTCCAATAAAATGAAAATACTTGCCACTATCAAGCGTTCTTGCAATATATAGAGATATTTTAATCGAAGTACTTCCACAAGTACTCGGAGAGACCAACCCTCTCATCAATGCATCACGTGCACAATGTCTTAGCTCCTGCTAAATACATCCACACAGTACTTCAAAAAGTTACTCAAAGAGCACCTAGCTCTCTAATCATACCAAGGGTCATTCCATGCACCATAGGCATATCCTAGCATCTGCTAAGACATTCAAACAAATTAGTAATATTATAAATGAACTTATACATTCAGTAATTAATTTTCCGAGCGCTAAGCTCTTTATACTTATCTGGAAATTTAGTCTTTCAATCTGTGGTCCTCCCAACCATCAAGTGAGGCTATTACATCCTCCACTTGCCCCCTAGCTCCAAAATCTGGACAGTGTCATGGGTCAACAGTGGATTCTTCTGTTGTGACATCGGGATGGCCAATCCAGTCACACTTAGAAAAGCCTGGAAGAGAAATTCGGGACAATCCGGTCCAATTCTCCAATTCCAGTCATACTCAGATGTTTTTGGATTTACAAGGGTTGCTGGAAGCTATTTTCAACTGGTCCCAACCAGCTCGAGAAAATACTCCCCCTTTACCAATTTCACAGAATGCCTACTCCTCGCCGAGGATCTAGCTTATCCTCAGAGGAGTAGGTAACTGTCTTTCCAACTGTCCCCAACCACTTCCTATTCTTGGAACATTTTTACCATCAGCTTAAAAATATTTTCTTTCATAATTAATTTCAGCAAATTAAATAACTTGCTTTCTCAACAGTGACGATTTAAGTTTTTCTTTCCAGATGAAAGAAAATTAAACAAATTGTCTTTAGCTATTTAATACTAGTTAGCTTTAATGACGCTGCCACAACTCCCCCCTGGAAGTAGCATACATGTGTTGTACATTAAAACATGATTCTTTAACGTTTACTGATGCAATTCACATTGCAATGTTTGCGATGTTTTACTTTTCACAGATTTTCTGTTTCTATTAAGCTACCCATGCTTACTATAAGAAACAATGCTAATCATAAATATGCATTTCTCAAGCACATATTATCTTACGCAATAATTTTAAGTTCCTGCATAAGATTTTTTCATGCATACCAGTATATATAAATATTCATTAATGCGTATGTGTCAATAACGATTAGGGTATGAGTGCAAACATTTCCAATTTCCCTAATGTTCTGTTTCAACAGACTGACACCCGAATTAATTATCATAACCATTTTTTCACAACTTTCAAATAGCTTTAGTTAAAATTGATTTCTGCATGTAACTTTCATTAGTTATTCATTCATAACTAGTCAATAGTTTTAATGCATCCATGACGACTCATGCAAAACTAGTTAGTCAACTAGTCATTCACAACTTGACCCATTAAAAGGCTTTATTCGATTTAATTTTAACACTATATCATCTTATATAAGTAATTTCCTCATCCTTTGCATTCATGCATTAGTTTCACACACCATCACTATACACATTCAACTTTCTAAAGTAGTGCATGATAACTTAGAAATTTTATTACATGCAAAAACAACTACTTCTTTTCAAGCTCAAATGAAAAGTAACTATTTTCCTTTCATGCCTTTTTTTATACTTTCTTTCCTAAATAAATAAGGCATAATACACATATTAACCTCATATGCATATTCTTATCTAGAAAAAGTATATTATAATAGCATGTATTGTTTAAGAACTCTCTTAAATGGAAGCTAATCTCATGCAATGCCATGTATATAGCAATTCATTTTTAAAGAATCAACATGCATATGCATAGACTTCTTAAAATAAAATAAAATACTTATCTTTATTTCATTTGAAGAACTTCTCTCCCTACTGCAATACTCATCCTCATCAGGAATTCACATTGCTCCTCCACAGCAATGTTTTCTTTTATCAACATCGACAAGATTTTATAGCATGATTAGATAAAGCCTTAATCAATAAATAATAAATCTTTGAGTGATCTTTTAACACCTATTCATGTGCATATATGAGATATGAATGCAATGCCACAACATGCTTTCTTCTAACATCTCTACATTAGTGTGAGTAAGTAATTATCAATTCCTCTCAAATAACTCCCACATTATTATGACAATTTTCACACACACACACATTCGTATAAGACAAATCACTATATTTTTTCACAAATTTCTTTAATGGAGAATGACACAATGTGCATTCGCTTTAACTTAAACTTTAACAAAAGAACCACCACTTTAGATTTTGCCTTTCAGAGCTTTGATATAATAATCAACATTGCATTCATTGTTTCTCATCTAATACCAAATAACAATCTTCAATTTTCATGAGTGCCGCATAATAAAGTGGAAAACTCACAGTTCCTCTTGAGACCACATAACATATGGCTTTCCTAAACATAGTTTTCTTTTCCATAAACTAATCAGGATAAAACATAAGAATGCATACCTTATTCTTGAAATATTATACCCACATTAGCCATGTATGTATTTCAAGGAAACAAAAACATTACTTTAGTTTTTGTACATGTAATTCATCTTCTTTGCCAAAGAATCTTTTCTAAAGTATGATAACAAAACATGTTATCATTTCCACATAAAAACTTATGTTCTTTCCGATGAAATCTAATAAAACTATTGCATGCAAAGAACCTCGTTCCTCTATGATTCTACATGCAAGTTGCTCATGCCTTGCTTCCAATAATTTATCATAGATAGCCTCTTTTATGCATAAAAACTTCACAATACTAACAAGGTTAACTTAACCTTTAATATACCTAAATCAAGAAGTTGACATAATCCATCTAGCAACGTAGTATATTCAAGAGGTTATTCTATATTTATTTTCAAGAAAATAACTTGGATTTCTTATCATTTAACACATCAGTACGTAGTCCCTTTTAAAGAAAAACAAGCTTCCCATCTTTTCTTAAACAAGATATATATAAAGGCAAGCAAGTTTACTTATTTATGTTTTACTACTACTCACATCTTTCAAGATGCGTACTAGCAATCTTTGAAAGACTCACGAGGGTTCTTATCAGCAAAACTAGCATAGTAGTTTGGTCTTTTACCATGGTATATCTTTCTAAAATATTGTCATATTAACAATGCTTTATTACTTTCCAAAAGAACTAGCACAATCTTGCATATTAAGTAAAACCACATTTTACTCTATATTTGTCTCTTTTACTCGCAAGTGTAACACCCCCAAGTTCTATGCCTTTCAAATGAGACATTTGAACATAAATCCAAAGGGGAGTGGACCCCAGTGGATGATTATTGTGTGGATGTGGTTAATTTTGTAATTATGAAAAAAAATAAAAAAAATATTATGTATGCACCATGACCAAAAAGAGAATTGATATCACTTGCCAAAAATCCATGAGGATGGATAAGGCAACAAATCCCCAAAAATCTTTCAAAAATCCTTGAAAGAAATTTATTTAGATTTAAGGAGAAATCTAAATTTCCCCAATGAAGAGGAATAGTTGGGAAGAGGTGAGAAAAGCTGGAAAAGCTGAGGAAAAGCTTAAAGCAGCTTTAAGGAACCCCAAGAGGGGAAGCCTAGGCTAAACAGGAAAGAAATCATCCTGCTATTCTGGACGCAGAATTAGAAACATGCTTTGGGGTATGAGCTTAAATAAGCTGATCCTAGACAGATTAGTGGTTGATCTGTGCTGGGAGGTGATCTCTGCTCGGGGGTGAATCCTGGGAGATAAAGAGGATTCTAAGGTTGGGAGGACTGGTCATGGTAAAGGGTGCATGCATACATTTGGAGATATCTGTAAGTCTGTGTTAAATGTATCCATGTTTTATGAAATTGTGCTGTCATATTCCTTTATGAAATTTGTAAAATTTTGATGTTATATTCCTTTATGCAAATTATGAAATTTCAAAGTTATAGTGCATTATGGAATGTAGGAATTGTATGTTAAGTTGCAGTATGCCTTGTTAGATGGATTAATGGTTCAGTAAATTATGTAATTGCAAATATAGCTATTGACAGTAGAGAGAAGTGGTTGGGTGTACAGATGAGTACATGGTAATAATGAGGGTTGAGATGATAGATCAATTGAGTAGCCAATATAAGAACTATGTAAAGATATAGATGGCTATCTTTTAAGGGAGAATTTAATTTCTGTGTGTATAAACAGAAGATGTTAATTTAGGAGGAGTAATCATGAGGTATAATGGACATTATTAATCCCATTTAAAAAAGTTAAAAAGGGGGTTTGGGAGACGTGACAAATGGTATCGGAGCCCAAAGTTCAAAAATTGGGCAAGATATGTGCTCACACACCCCAGTAGCACTGAAAATATATACATATTTTGGTAGCACTGAAAATATATACATATTGTGGTAGCACTGAAAATATATACAGTTGCAGCTAGATAGAAAGTAAGATACCAGTTTTAAATTACAACCATGGGAATTCTCCCTCTTATAACTTTTATAGACTGCATGTATGAGCATTCTAATGATTTTAATATTATTCAAAATAAGAAAAGTAACTTATATTCTAGATGAGCATACTATCAATTATATGGGTGTGGATTCCATGTCTAAACTATATATTACTTAGTGACAAAACTGTAGCATAGAAATTAATTATCATGGTAAAGGAGTGAGTGGATAATTAAGATTCTCTAGCCAAGCATGATGGACTACATAAAGGTATATTTCACAAAGAAAAATAGAGACTTTGAGTAAGAACTCTAGATTGTATGTTGTATGCTCATTGCACCACCAAAGAAAAAAAAAGAAAAAGAAAAAAAAAAGAAAAAGAAAAAAGGATCTTTTTTTATTTTAGGTTTGTAAATCCATTTCCATACCCAATGATCTCCTGTAGAGCTAGACACCCTCATATAAGTGCATTCGAATCCTTATATAATCCTAATATCAAAAATATATATGAAGGTGAAGTAGTGTTAAAACAATTGAATGCTCATTTTACTTCTATACGTACTTTTAAACTATGATGTATAAGAAAAATCCAAAATGAACCCGTAACCCCAATATAAGGGCACGATAATGATAGGGGGTTGCAATTAAAATATCTCTACTATTAAATCTACTTAACTCTAGCGCTTACGAGCCTTACGTTACAGCAAGTAAATGAAAATAAAACGACATCTCACCGGGTGTAATGAGTGTCGGAACATTAGTTAGTCAACAGAAAAATCAATTTTTTCGACTACATGGAATTAATTTAAATCAATAGCAGTCGAAAACCCTAAACTCTAATAAGCGCAGAGGTAAACCAGTTCGTGCCATAATACTTAAGTAGTATCACAATTCTACAAATAAGTCCGGAGATGAACGATTGGTAACTCAACCCCTGCGCAGAGGAATAGTAACCGTGTTAAGAACAACCGTGTTACGAGGGGTCCCCAAATGTGTAACCAGGGGGCAACCGCGGAAAGAGATACGAACGTAGTGCTGCATATTGAAACTCTATAGGCATTGCAACTTTAACTCATTTAACCTAGTAGAAGTTTTGAAACTATGGTGAAAAATCTCTAATAAAACTGTACGAGGATATGTAGTTCCCTCTGCAAGAAAGAATAAAATCCGCGCGATAAAATTTCACCCTACACATACTATATCATAAACTTATTGTTAAAAAGTAGGTGTATATATTGAAATAAAGTGGAAACGATTGTTAAAAAGTATGTGAATAAAGTGGAAACGATTGTTAAAAAGTAGGTGTAAATATAGAAATAAAGTGGAAACTATGTGTAGATATGGAAATAAAGTGGAAAACGATTGTTAAAGAGCATTATTGGCGAATACGACATAGGTAGATATACTATACTACCTTGCAAAGTATAACGCATCTTCATTTAAACATAATCAAACACCTATATAAGTCTAACACCAAACGTGTAGCTATCAAAGGGAATTAGCATTAAAACAAGTGGAGGCGCATTTGATCTTTATACCCACTCTTAAACTATGGTATATATACAAGAAAGAAAACAGCGGAGTCACGATGACAATAATGGTTTGAAAATAAAAGCACCAATAAACAACCTTGACGGCGCCGAGAGATGGACGAATCTTTCGATCGACCTTATGGTTTATATGAGTATATAACTAGCATTGTGCACGTCAGCGTGCAAAAAGAATGCCGAAGGTACCACTGGCATGATCTCTGCATAAGTTGATGGCAGAAGCGAACCAGATTCGTGACAAATCTGGTGAGGCGGTCAGCTTGTTTGCAACCTGTGAAGTCGACGGCCAATCTAGTGAGGCGGAAAATCTGGTACATCAGCTTGTTGGTATTAAGCATAATCTGAAGTGACAAATGGTATTAAGCATACAACCTTTATAGCCTGCATATATTACCATCCTAACAATTATAATGGTGCTAGAAAAGAAAAAATGTATTCTATGACATGTTAATATGTCATAGCTTGAAAAGAAAGTCTATTTCCTAGAAAAGTATACCCTGCATAGTAAGTGTAGGGCATATTCTGATTTTAAATCTATCTAAAACTCCTGATTAAGCATTTTTAGTCACCAACTAAAGCTATAAAGGAATTATATGACATAATAACTATCGACTCATATAGATAGGCATGAAAAAAATGGGAGTTAATACGCCGAAGATATACCTATATGTACATAGGCCTCGAATGGCCACAAATCGGTGCACAGTTAAAACTCGATTTTGACCTATTTTCAAACATATACTTCTATGTGCCGCTATGCGGTCCAAAAACAATAAAATCAAAACCGTTATAAATTTTACCATGCTTGTTAACAGCGCCTATATAGGGTCATATACCAGTACGTATAATGGCAATTAAATGATGTAAGAGTAGTGCCGATGTTCCAGATAATGAAAAACGCTGTTAGGAAATAGATATATATATAGATTCATCCAGATCGTAGCATAATAACCTACGGCATGAACTGGAAACCAGATAGAAAAACTATGCGCGTGCCGTGGTATAGTGGTTGGAGTAAACCCTGTTCAGAATAATAAATAAAACAGCAGATTATATATATATCAATCAAAAACCCTGACGCATTGATACCCTAGGGTTAAACATAAATGAAACTGATAAATAAACATTTATATGAGGAATAACAATTAAACCATCCGGCGTCGAGAGATCGAACTTAATCTTTTGACTCTCGTTTCACTATATGATTCTATATTAGTAAGAGAAGTAACGGCGAGCGATTATGGAGTTTCTTTAAATCTCGGGCGGGTCGAAAGTAGAAATATATACATTAAAATCAACCCCGTATCAGTCGATAGTAGAAAGTCGACTGGGGTCGATTTATCTGAACCATCGCCCCAAATTTGCTGAGGCTCCACAGAGGGATGAGAACAGATTTTTCTTCCCCTGCAGAGGGTCAAACAGGGTCCGTTGCAGGATATAAAAGCTACTGAGATGGTAGGTTGCAGGAAGCATACGAATGAGACCGAGAACAGAGAGTGATCCGAGCACGGCCGATAGATGCCGACTAACACTCCGTCTCGGATAACCTCGTATGCTACAGCCTCTGCGCACTCGACCTGGAAAAAGAAAACCAATAATAAAACAATAAGCACCGTGGAGGAAATAGGGAATTCGCATACGAAACGAATACCCTAAACGACTGTTTAAGCGCTGCAGCAAAACCACGAAGGGGAAGGAATGAATATAACGTATCAGGAATACTGTATTTAGTCATAATCACCTGAGACGAGGTCCTGTACTGGAGATAGCGAAATCTCCTTGCACCAGCAACTGTCATAATGGAATCGAGGCGTTCCCAGGCCTGGAGCCGCTGGAATGGTCTCTTCAAGTCCATCTGTCGAGTCTGCAAGGACAAGGGATGGTGTACCCTGCCTCGGGCTAAACTTCTCGCCCCAATGCTTAGTGCAACAACTGTAACAAAATCCTAATAGCGTGATCCGCATAAGTTCCGCGTAGAAACCAGAGGCGTACACAAAAATATAAACTATACATCTAATGTATTTTACCAAGGAGCCCGCGACGCGTCGATCAGAGATGATATCCTGGCACGGTCCGGGGAATTGGGCAGACTGGCGCGTCGACGAGCATTCTGCCACGATCTAGACCTAGGTAACCTAAGCCAAGTCGTGACAGATCTGGTATCTGATGAGACAGAACGCCGGCTGTGTTAGTCTCGTGACGACAATAATAATATTTAATCGTGCCACCACGTCTCCATAAGGCGTTAATACCACTGCTTTCAGTAAAATTCTGTCAAAATTATTCTAGGAAAATTGCTGTTTATGCCGTGGCGAAATTTCACGACAACCTTTGAATTTTCCTCAACCCTGAAGAGCGGACGGCTTGCCGGCATCAACTAAACATATGTCTTTATATTAACGCGTATTAAAATTTTACATTCAAACCGAGGTTGTAGAGAAAATCGAATTACCAATCAGGATAGAATAATGCATGTTTAGGCGTGCAAGTCAAATTGAACACGAATTAAAAGGATAGGTGATGGTACTCAAAAAAAAAAAAAAAAAACCGTGACCTGATTGGATAAAGGACATTGCAAGTGTTAACGTTCACACATTATGTATATAATTAAAGGTCGAAATGCGATAGGAATACCTAGTATTATATACATAAGGTTATATTAACAATACTCCCTCGAGATATATATAGATATATAGGTATGCTGACACATATACATAGGTAGGAAGTATAGTGGGTAAATCGATATATGAGGAAAGGTAAAGAGCGTTAATATAGGATTGTACATGTTTATAGGGATATATTATAAGAAGAAGAAAAAGGAAAAAAAAAAAAAAATCATCTCTTCTTATTGTAAAAGGATATAGTTATATGTATATATATATTTATATATATTTGTGATGTGCTCAAGATATATATATATAGAGGCTAGGTATATATATATATATACATATATGGAAAGTAGGATAAGATAAGGGAACTAGGTAGGGGTGATTTAAGAATATTCCATACTGGGATAAACCTTAATGTATTAATGGGTGTAATTGACCAATAATTGATTTGATGTTCATTATATTATAGAAATACGGGCGAATTTTATGTATGTAGGTAAGGGTTCATTTATCTATGCAGTGTGTGGTTACATATATGACTCCTATTTATATACGCAACAAATAGTAGTCATTCGCACGGCATCACATTTTAACATAAAATGTATAGGGGATAAAGTATATCCTAATTATGTAAGCGAGAGCATTACGCTGATATATAGATATGCTTACTATATAGGTAGTTGCATTGAAATCGATATAGAGCGCGCCTATATATATATAAATCGATATATGTGACCTTTATACAAATAGAGATATATAAATGTTACGCATAAAGTATGCCTTTTTTTTTTAGACAAAGGCTACTCTTGGGGTAGGCCATCTTAATGTAATTTGTCAATTAATTAACAATCATCCATGGACTTCATACTTACATATGTACGTATGTGTTATAAGGATTTAGAGGTGTATGTATTATAATTAAAATATAATGATATATTTATGTGGGATATGTGAATATATGTACACAGTACATATGGTTACCGCATAGAAAGGAATTGAACTTATGGATGTTAAGCGCGGCATACAAACGTCTAAGATGTAGAATAAAAGTTGTACTTTATAATTGTTATGGGAGAATAGTATATATCGATGCATGTAGATATATATAAATATATACACCTTAATATATAGGAGGAGGTGGTATAAAGTGCACTTTAAAAGTGTTAGTAGTCCAATGGTATAGGCCTACATATATATGAATAATTATATGTATATGTGCATAGATAAAACCATGACATATACGTGGAAGTTAAGAAAGAGGCATTTTAGACTTCTATGGGTATGAGATTGGATATATATACCTATATAGAAATATATATATATATATATATATATATATATATATGCATAGGATTGGTACAGTGGCACTTTACTTTGATTCCACTTTAGTGAATTCAATAAGTGCATGGGGGAAACTTTGAGAATGAAAATCTATCCTATGGAAATTAACAAAAATTGGAAAAGTTGCTAGTAGAAGATCAATAAAAGAGATTATTTTCAATTTGGTATATATATGGTAACACTTTCAAAAAAGGCTTGAACTTATATATGAATATATATAAATATAGGGATATATATATATATTCATATGTTCATCAAATTAATATTGCTAAGGCTATATATATATCATACATATATCATGGTTACTTATACAATAAGGGTTGGATATATATATGATATATACAAACCTAGTGGATATATATATACATGCCCATGAGAGGTATATTGCCCAATGTTTGAGATGCAAGTAGTATATGAGTAAGTGGAAATTGTATCCTATAAATAAGGCATGTACACTGCTATAAAAGAAAAGAAGATTGAAGTACAAGTTTTAATTACAATTAAATGGTTGATTTAGAAATTGTGGAACCATTACATTGAGTTAGGCATGAATGAATAAAGGGATAAATTGAAAATTTCCTGATGACTTACTTAAGGAAGAATATTCTTGTAATAGTGGAAGAATGACTTCCTAATTATTTATGTATAATAATTTATATTCTTTCATGGAAATAAAGTATATTTCCAAATTGATATATTTATGGGTTGCTTTTGTTAGAAAGCATGAAAGATTTATGGGTTGCTTTTGTTAGAAAAAAAATAGAATGCTTTTATGCAATAGAAAAGAAGGAATTCTTTTGTGACCCAGGAAAAAGTTGAAATACTTTTATGATTTATGAAATCTTTCCCATTTTAAGCTGATGAGTCTGTGAAAAAGGGGAAACTATGTCAAATTCATTTTTGGCATTAACAAGTATTGATATTGTAAATGTGATGAAATATAGAAATTACATTTAACACTAGAAAAGGAAACATGAATTCTCACTATAAAAATTTTTGGTGCAAATTTTATTAAAGTTAAATTTCTTGAGTCTTAAATTCAAAGACAAAGAAATGATGTGAAATCATACAGCTACAACCGAGAAAAAAGGATGAGCTGTATTTTGGACTTGGGTGGGGAAAACCCATCAGTTCCAAAATTGTTCACTTAAGTTTTGAACTAGTGGATACCAGTTCATGTGAGAGGTAAGCATGGAATGGTAGAGATTATTAATGAATCTAGTTGATTTCTAATTAAATTAAGGAATTAACAAAAGAAACAATGAAAATATACTAGAAGTACAACTATAAAATGGGCAAGGGTAAGCATAACCATGCATATGATCCAATTGTTTTCTCTCATTTATGTGTACTAATGAAAAAAGTTGAGAAATTGTTTAGACAAGTGTGTAACAGGAAATTGGGCACTCTGGAAACGAAGAGGAAAAAGGTGAAGATAAAGCACCTAGAAAATCCAGAAAAGCTGAGCTGAACCAAGTTGCGTGAGGGAAGAATCTCACTGAAAAACAAGAAAGGATAAGTAGTGTACTAAAAGTGCACTAAAATATTATGAACCTGAACGGTTTGATTTATAACTGAATGTCTTAAGTTATTGAAATGCAGAATGCTGTTGTGAATTATCAATTATATGTACCTGATATTACTTACATTGGTATGGATTATGGACAGAGAAACCAGAATGACGGATCTTCCATACAGACTTCTTGTAAAGAAGTAGGAAGAAAACCAACTGCATAAGGCATCAGTAAATATAGTGGAGGCAGGAGAAAGAAGATAAGTGTAACACCCCCAAGTTCTATGCTTTTCAAATGAGACATTTGAACATAAATCCAAAGGGGAGTGGACCCCCGTGGATGATTATTGTGTGGATGTGGTTAATTTTGTAATTATAAAAAAATAAATAAAATATTATGTATGCACTATGACCAAAAAGAGAATTGAGATCACTTGCCAAAATCCATGAGGATGGATAAGGCAACAAATCCCCAAAAAAGCTTTCAAAAATCCTTGAAAGAAATTTATTTAGATTTAAGGAGAAATCTAAATTTCCCCAATGAAGAGGAGTAGTTGGGAAGAGGTGAGAAAAGATGGAAAAGCTGAGGAAAAGCTTAAAACAGCTTTAAAGAACCCCAAGAGGGGAAGCCTAGGCTAAACAGAAAAGAAAGCATCCTGCTATTCTGGACGCAGAATTAGAAACATGCTTTGGGGTATGAGCTTAAATAAGCTGATCCTAGACAGATTAGTGGTTGATCTGGGCTGGGAGGTGATCTCTGCTCGGGGGTGAATCCTGGGAGATAAAGAGGATTCTAAGGTTGGGAGGACTGGTCATGGTAAAGGGTGCATGCGTACATTTGGAGATATCTGTAAGTCTGTGTTAAATGTATCTCTGTTTTATGAAATTGGGCTGTTATATTCCTTTATGCAAATTGTAAAATTTTGATGTTATATTCCTTTATGCAAATTATGAAATTGCAATGTTATAGTGCATTATGGAATGTATGAATTGTATGTTAAGTTGCAGTATGCCCTGTTGGATGGATCAATGGTTCAGTAAATTATGTAATTGCAAACACAGCTATTGACAGTAGAGAGAAATGGTTGGGTGTAGAGATGAGTACATGGTAATAATGAGGGTTGAGATGATAGATCAATTGAGTAGCCAATATAATAACTATGTAAAGATATAGATGGCTATCTTTTAAAGGAGTATTTAATTGCTGTGTGTATAAACAGAAGATGTTAACAAACCAATACCCCTGAACATTAAGTTCCAACCAACTAAATCTATCCTCAAAATACTCATGGCGAATATAGACCTTAAGAGAGACATGTTGAATCTCATTCGGAGTAAAATGAACCTCTTATAGAAGAGGAGTTTAGAAATTTAGGAGGAGTAATCATGAGGTATAATGGATATTATTAATCCCATTTAAAAAGTTAAAAAGGGGGTTTGGGAGACGTGACAAATGGTATCGGAGCTAAAGTTCAAAAATTGGGCAAGATATGTGCTCACAAAGAATTGGTTAACTGTTATATAGGAGTAATATGAGGAGGCTCATATACCAGAATGGTAAAATCTATAACAGGTTTAAAACGGGAAACCAACATCTCTCAGGAAAATATTAAAGGACATATTTAGCTATTGTCCTACCAGCAGCGTTATGGAAAAGAATTTATATTTATTCCCTAGATACATAGGAAAGAGAACTGATAGAGATAAGAGAAAAGGTTGTTCTGTGGAGGGATAGTGGTCTACTACAAGAATGGGATGAAGCTCTTCTATTTTAATTAGTATCAAGAGGCTACATATAAAATTTAAATCTGTTTAAATCAGAAAATTTCTAGCTCTATATAAGATGTTGATAACAACATAAGTGTATTTTCGTAACTACCTCACTGGAAAACAATTATTTCAAGAAGGGTTTACTTATAAATTCTAAATTATGTCCTCTAGTCTAGCACTATTGAACACCTATGAGTCTACCTCAAAAGAAAAATTTAATTTCAGGCCTGAATTGATGATCATGCATTTAACAAAACTGGTCTAGTAGAAAAGTTTGAAGTACTAGAGTTGTATGAGAGAAGGCTGGGAAGAAACATCTCCCAAAAAACCTCTAAATCTGTGATGGATTTAATCGGAGGATAGATATCTTCCAGCATTTTTTTAATGAACATAGTCTTAAAAAAAAAAAAAAAACAAATCTAAGTTTTAAGTTTGTCTAATGGAAGGAGAAAGTATTTCTGTTAGAAAAGTAGCAGATGTTTCAGGAATTACAAGTCCAAATGCTATAATATATTATGCAAAATGTAATGATACAAATCTGTTAAAGTGGAGGCCTAGAAAGATCTTCTTGAGGGTGGAAATCAGTTGCCACAGAAACTTATTTCTGAAGGTATTTAGTCTCTACAGATAATTAGTTTTTTTTAACTTTCATTACATGTATATATACAAAAGTGAAAGTATATGCTAATATGTCTGCTAGAAAAAATTAATTGCTTGAGTTATATTCAGTCTGCCTTTTAATAGAGGGAGCACCCTGAGGTGCCCTTTGCTATTTTGCATGATTGAAAAATATTAGTATGCAGCATAGAATGAAAAAAACGAAATGATATATGATTATTAAAACAGTGATAAGTGGAGCTATCGCATTATGAAAAAAAAAAAATTCATTTTAATCTTTGGAACGAGTACGATATTAAATGGTTTAACTTATTGTGAAAGTTTTATAGTCATACACTATAGATTGCATATAGATATATAGCAACTGGACATATGAATTAAACCGATGACTTTGTAAGACTTTCCTACGAAACAAAGTATAAAAGCAAAGACAAATTAAGTGATTCAATAAGTAAAAATAATATAGCGCATTTGTATGCTGAGTTCAGCGCTAGCCTTTGAATTTAGGTATTAAGACAAAAGCGTGAAGTTATGCGTAAAGTTTAAATAAATCGAAGATTATTGAACGAATGCATATACCCCAAATGGGTAGAGAAAACAAAAAGCTATACCAAGCATCTATATGTATAAAATCATATAGTTTATTCTTCGCATTTTCTTTCTCTAAAGACTTATGCCGCAAATCGAACTTGGGACTTCCGGTTTGAAACAATTTTCACGCAACCAAGTGTTTGAGAGCTAAGTCCAGGTCCAAGTCACGAGAGGAGGACACATCACGCCAAGTCCCAAGAAACTGTCACAACATGTATAACCTCAGGGACAGCGTATAACGTGTATAACGTGTATAACCAACCAAGAAACCAGCAATAACCGTGGACAAATGGTCTTGGCATTATCATGATCGGTTTCCAAGACAAACTCCAACGTTTAACCAATCGGCCTATGAGTTGGTCCACATCCGAGATCCGTCGAGGAGCTGATCTCGGGCGACCCGCCCACACCCTCCGGGGCGCAGATATTAAGATCGAGCTCCAATACATTCTATTCTAGAAAAAGAATTGCAAGTATATAAAGCTTACTTACTCATAAAACATTTAAAACTGTACACTACTTTTTAATTATGATCGAAAAATCCTATTGTATAGCTTCTATAGTGAAGAAAGCTAATACAATAGCATATGAAAATTGTAGTAAGGTTCCTGGTAAAACTATTTAAGACGTTAGCATCTGAAATTAAAGACCATAGTAAGATATATACACGAGGGTCGAATGGAAACTCTCCGTAATCACGTAACGTAATAATGATTTAACGTCATCTCTCGAATTTATACAAACAGAAAGTTACCGGGAGATTAACTGATCGAGCTGATACAAATCGAAGCAACTACAATGGGCTGGGCAAAATTTTGGGTCGCGTCATGTTAATCGTCGCCAAAACAAAACAAAACTCCATGGTGCATCCGCATAGACGCATAACTCCATGCATCTCTTTTCACGATAACCGAGGAGTTCTAAAGGCAAGAACAAAATACACAAAGAGACCATATCATTACAACTTAACCAATGCGCAACTCATGGGAAAAGAAGATGGTCATGGTTGCGCTATAGTTCAGGAGTTCAGTCATTGTTCACGTATAAACGTAAACTCTGAGACCTGAGAGCACGCCATGCCCTGCATCTTCCGGCGCAGGTCTTATTTTGATTGAGCACAGGTAGACAAAGGGAGAAATCATAAAGAACGCTCCGGTGATTAGGTTGAATAGTTATGAAAGGTATGCATGAAACCCTAATTCCTCTACCTATCACTTCATATTTAAAAGACGCGGATTGATGGAAAGGAGTACTCAAAACTGGGCTACGAGCGCCAGAGGTGGAGGTCAAGGCAGGTACGGGCTCAGAACTTTACGTTGCCGGCTACATGTTGTCAGAACAGGAGCCGCCGATCACAGCACTCGACTCTGCCGAGCGAAGGAGAGGTCAACACGTCGAGTGCCGAGTACAAGGGCCGCCGTATTTGTTCCCTTCGCTTGAGGAGGAGACGGTTCCTGAATAAAACCAAACAAATCAATAAAACTTCAGGATCATCATATCACGCAAATTTAAAAAAAAAAAAAACCCTGTTGGTAGATTAGACAGATCCACCGTGCATGGTACTGGGAAATCAAAACAGAAAAACAACCATCATAGGAATCCGACGTGTTGGCGTCGGTCACAATCCGAGCGAAGTAAGTAATGGACAGAATGTGTGACTACACGCAGGCGCGCCGGCTAACACCATAGAGAGTCATCGTAATTGCAGTAAGCGGCGGCGTGATATCCCACGAACCCTAACTATTACAACGCAAGGGGGTTATGAAATCCGGTTGATATCAGTGGGTATGATCGATTCGTAGGATCTGCAACTAACAATGATAACAACACAGCTGTTTTCAGAATTTCCGCGGCGAACACGTGTACAAGCCAGGCGTATGGCGGAGAGGAGGTCGTCTTATAAGTGTGGGGTATGGCCATTCCATAATTTCCACCCGTGACTGTAAAATTATAAATATGTTCATTTAAAAAAATCCAGAGGTATATATATTAAATGTTTCTCTCGAGCACTTTAACCCTACGACCCTCGAATATTTTAATAAGGTTAAAAACTTTATGACTGTATCTAATTATATCATAAATACCCCTTAGCCATAGTGGATAAGTATCCGGAGCGATATATCTACACATATAACTACAGTGCACATATTCGAGTTTGTGGGTGGACTCGATATTATATATGGTTAAATGTAATATATATATATTCATTATGATGATGGGAAATATTAATTGTGAATATATATAGGCCATGGGCAAATGTATTAACTATAAACCAAGATATCTCATGAAGATATAGGGGTGTAACTATATATGTAAGTCATAAAGAAAAAAATTATATCTGAGAGTTAAATAACTCTATCTCCTATTGAATACATATTAATTTCATAGTGCTATACCTTAGGGATCGTATGAGGTATATAAATGACATCTATGTATCTCTATATAGGTTTGGGGAAAAACAACCAATAGTGGAGGTGTACACAAAAGTAGGAGATAAAATAAAATGTTATGTACATGAGGGAAATATACCTATAAGTGTACTCAAAGTGTTGTTTAATTGGAAGAATGAATCCATCATTTAGACCACTAAACCTTCAAAGTGTACCTAGAGAAAAAAATACCAAGACAAAATATATCGAATACAATGTGATATAGATATATGTACATTCATTGTATCATTGAACTAATAAGGCCAAGGTCATATAGACTCTACTCGGTTATATAAAATATGTATTTATGGTAGCTGGAAATACATATGGATATATATATATAAGGTTGTTAAATATATATATCTTTAGTTCATGTTATATATATAAATATAAGTCGTACTATATGTGGATGTGTGAGTAAATAATTTAGATGTATTTAATCCATAATAGATATGTACGTATGGGTTTTATAACACCATATAGGGAGGTGGGAATAAATAAATTAAATATATTTATTCCACAATAAATAGGTATATATGGATTTTATAATGCTATATACTATGGTTCCAGGTTGTATGTACATGATATATATATCCAATCCATGTGGAGCAAAACAACCGATACACACTACACAAGTGTAGTAGATGAAATAAAATGTTATGTACATTAGAGAGATAAAAGGTTATGTACATTATTGTTTAAGGGTTATTATTTCTTGAATATTTCCCTAGAGAAGGAGACGAAAAAAAAAAAAAAAACCTTAGAGGTTGTAACAATATAGAATCTTCTAGATGGAGAAATTTTTTGAGAATTATGAAAGGGAGAATTAGTTGATGGGTTATGGACCTAATATAAAATACCCACATAAATATATAAATACCTATATAAATACATATGTATAGGTTGGATTTGCAAAGTTACCCTTCAAAATTTTAGAGGTAAAATAATTAAATATATATATATATATGTAAATGTACATATATATTGGATTTTAATTTAGGGAATAATATATATGCGTGATAATGTATATATGTGATAAAATTTTATGTGCTTAAAGGTTCACCGCCTAATATTGTGATATATGGGGTAAATAGATGGAACACATAGTTAGGTGAACTCCAAAATATGGTCAAGAGGTTAGGTCCTCTATAGATATAGATGTCTTATACATGCATTGTGTAGGTATGCCCCTGAATATATCACATCGGTAATAAGTGCAGGTGAGATATATATATATATATATATATCGGTCCATAGCCTTACCAAAGGATGAAGATCTATATATATGAGGTACTTATATGTATAAAGGTTATGCATAGGGTTATGCAAATTTTAATTATCCCCTAATAGGAAAATCCTGTAAGTTCAGATATTCGCTTACTTGGCTGGAAATAATAGCTGGAAATAATAGAGATGAATTTTATTATAAATTTTTGACTTAATAATAGTTGAAACCATCTCAATTATCCTTGTATGGGTTCAGATCAAAACTTTATAAGTCCATCACAAAGGAAAAATGAAGTTGGTACGAAGGTATAGTACATTGAAATTTTTTTTTTTTGAGTATTAAGTAAACTCTTTGGATTATATATATAGTATATATATGTCTGGTGAATATATATATATATATATATATATATATATGATGGAATTTATATTATGTTTATATATTGTGGATTATATATATAGAGAGTGGTTCTATATATATATATATATATATATATATATATATATATATGTGAAAAAGAAAAGAGGATTGAAGTACATGTGTTAATTACAATTAAATGTTTGATTTAGTAATTGTAGAACCATTACATGGAGTTAGGCAGGAACGAATGAAGGGATAAATTGAAAATTTCCTGATGACTTACTTAAGGAAGAATATTCTTGTAATGGTGGAAGAATGACTTCCTAATTATTTAGTTATAATAATTTATATTCTTTCATGGAAATAAAGTATATTTTCAAAATTGGTATATTTATGGGTTGCTTTTGTTAGAAAGCATGAAAGATTTATGGGTTGCTTTTGCTAGAAAAAAAATAGAATGCTTTTATGCAATAGAAAAGAAGGAATTCTTTGATGACTCAGGAAAAAGTTGAAATACTTTTATGATTTATGAAATCTTTTCCATTTTAAGCTGATGAATCTTTGAAAAAGGGGAAACAGTGTCAAAATCATTTTTGGCATTAACAAGTATTGATATTGTGAATGTGATGAATTATAGGAATTACATTTATCACTAGAAAAGGAAACATGAATTCTCACTATAAAATTTTGTTGGTGCAAATTTTATTAAAGTTAAATTTCTTGAGTCTTAAATTCAACGACAGAGAAATGAGGTAAAATCATACAGCTACAACCAAGAGAAAAGAGGATGAGCTGTATTTTGGACTTGGGTGTGGGGGAAACCCATCAGTTCCAAAATTGTTCACTTAAGTTTTGAACTAGTGGATACCATTTCATGTGAGAGGTAAGCATGGAATGGTAGAGATTATTAAGGAATCTAGTTGTTACTAATTAAATTAAGTAACTAACAAAAGAAACAATGAAAAGATACTAGAATTACAACTATAGAATGAGCAAGGGTAAGCATAACCATGCATATGATCCAATTGTTTTCTCTCATTTATGTGTACTAATGAAAAAGTTGAGAAATTGTTTAGACAAGTGTGTAACAGGAAATTGGGCACTCTGGAAACGAAGAGGAAAAAGGTGAAGATAAAGCACCTAGAAAATCCAGAAAAGCTGAGCTGAACCAAGTTGCGTGAGGAAAGAATCTCACTGAAAAACAAGAAAGAATAAGTAGTGTACTAAAAGTGCACTAAACTATTATGAACCTGAACGGTTTGATTTATAACTGAATGTCTTAAGTTATTGAAATGCAGAATGCTGTTGTGAATTATCAATTATATGTACCTGATATTACTTACATTGGTATGGATTGTGGACAGAGAAACCAGAATGACGGATCTTCCATACAGACTTCTTGTAAAGAAGTAGGAAGAAAGCCAACTGCATAAGGCATCAGTAAATATAGTGGGGGCAGAAGAGTACTCTGCTGGAAACTAATGGCTTATACATTAGCCCTACCATTGCTTATTAAATTTCCTGATATATTTCATGTCTCCTTGTTGGAAAGGAAACGTTATAATACATGATGCTTCTCACATGAGTGATTTGAATTGTGGTCCAGGTGGAATCAGAAGAGGAATTTCCTTCCAGAGTCGCTTCAAGGATGAAAGCGAGAAGAAATGGAATGGCGGAAGTGAACAGTAGCTCGAGTAAAGGTGCAGTGGAGCACTTTACTGCTAAAAACGCTACATGGCACAGAGAAGCTCAAATGATGGAAAAGCATTCATAATTATGTTCAAAATCAACTAGTAGATAGTTGTCAACACCGAGGACGGTGTTTATTTTCAGAGGGGGAATATGTAACACCCCAAGTTCTATGCTTTTCAAATGAGACATTTGAACATAAATCCAAAGGGGAGTGGACCCCAGTGGATGATTTTTGTGTGGATGTGGTTAATTTTGTAATTATGAAAAATAAATAAAATATTATGTATGCAATATGACCAAAAAGAGAATTGAGATCACTTGCAAAAATCCATGAGGATGGATAAGGCAACAAATCCCCAAAAAGCTTTCAAAAATCCTTGAAAGAAATTTATTTAGATTTAAGGAGAAATCTAAATTTCCCCAATGAAGAGGAGTAGTTGGGAAGAGGTGAGAAAAGCTGGAAAAGCTGAGGAAAAGCTTAAAGCAGCCTTAAGGAACCCCAAGAGGGGAAAGCCTAGGCTAAACAGGAAAGAAAGCATCCTGCTATTCTGGACGCAGAATTAGAAACATGCTTTGGGGTATGAGCTTAAATAAGCTGATCCTAGACAGATTAGGGGTTGATCTGTGCTGGGAGGTGATCTCTGCTCGGGGGTGAATCCTGGGAGATAAAGAGGATTCTAAGGTTGGGAGGACTGGTCATGGTAAAGGGTGCATGCGTACATTTGGAGATATATGTAAGTCTGTGTTAAATGTATCCCTGTTTTATGAAATTGGGCTGTTATATTCCTTTATGCAAATTGTAAAATTTTGATGTTATATTCTTTTATGCAAACTATGAAATTGCAATGTTATAGTGCATTATGGAATGTATGAATTGTATGTTAAGTTGCAGTATGCCCTGTTAGATGGATTAATGGTTCAGTAAATTATGTAATTGCAAATACAGCTATTGACAGTAGAGAGAAATGGTTGGGTGTAGAGATGAGTACATGGTAATAATGAGGGTTGAGATGATAGATCAATTGAGTAGCCAATATAATAACTATGTAAAGATATAGATGGCTATCTTTTAAAGGAGTATTTAATTGCTGTGTGTATAAACAGAAGATGTTAACAAACCAATACCCCTGAACATTAAGTTCCAACCAACTAAATCTATCCTCAAAATACTCATGGCGAATATAGACCTTAAGAGAGACATGTTGAATCTCATTCGGAGTAAAATGAACCTCTTATAGAAGAGGAGTTTAGAAATTTAGGAGGATTAATCATGAGGTATAATGGATATTATTAATCCCATATAAGACATAAGATTCTCAAGTAAGCTCACAAGTAATTATCAAGAAGACAATTTGTATTAATCTCCAGCCCTATAAATTCTCAACATGGTATCCGAGCTAAGGTGTTGAACTCAAGGGCTTATTGAAAAAGAGACACTCCAGGAAGCGTATATAAAATTTTTGGTTGAAAGGTCAAATCATTTTGCAAGGAATAATGAACATCTACATTTGAATTTAAATTTATGAAGATATACTTTATCATCAAGGATTCAAGAAAATCTACACTAAATATTTCAATATTAGAAAAAAATCTTGACTTCATCTTCAAACATCATCAAGGAAGATTATGAAGGAGAAAGTCACTCTCTCCAGTAAGTATCCATGAATTTATCTAAAGCTATCAAATTGTCTTCTTTGAAAATAAAATAACAGACTGGTTAGGTTTTCAAACTTTCCTGCATGGAAACAAGTACAATGAAATCATGCCAAATACATAAAGGGAGATATAAGAGCCGAAAGGATTCCTATAGAATCCATAAAAGACTCTCATCTCCGAGGTATCAAATAAAAAATCATCAAAATTAAATATTTGAGAAATTGGTGGAGCTATTCTCTATGAGTACTGTAGAAGAAGCAATCTCTCTAAGATTATATGCAGGAAGTGTGAGAAGTAATGTCTGACACTAAAATGGCAAAAGTGGTGTTGGAAGCTCTACTAGATGAACGAGGAAACTTCACTTCAAGTTTATACGGGAATAAAGAAGCCACACCATTTCACAATTTAAGGTCTCTATGTAAAATAGAGGAAAAAATATTGAAATCCAAATGTGTTACATGATCAAGGGAATCAATACTTTGTAGCCACGTCAAAGAAGAAAGGAAGATTCGGTAAGTTTGGTCCTCAGAATAGTATGGATAAAACCTGATTTAATCGGTATTATAATATAAATTTTCATTAATCTGAAAAAGGACAAGAGAAATAGGGAAGAATCTCATGTCTCTGAAAATGAGGAAGAACCTGATACAAAGAAATATAAGAAAGAATAAGCAAGGGATCTCCACTATGATTGAGATCATGTTCTCCTTTAAGTGATTTCAGTTGATTTTATGATAGGAAGTAGTGTAGCATCCTATTCAAAAAATGGTAGGATCTCCTGGTAAATCAGCTTTGTGAAAACCTCTCTGATAACATTACTAATGGAAATAAGTCAGCAAGAGAAAGGGTCATCATGGAAACAAATTTCTGGGATGTGATGACATATTGATGGAGCAAGCCAAGGGAATGAAGCTCTTTATTCTTTATAAATTGTTACAGGATGACTCAAAGGAAAAATGTATGAGATATGTATATATATATATACTGACATTGGATGTTGTGAAGTCATGTCATACAGTTGTAGGTAATGGACTTCAGTATTTAGAATTATGATCTATGCAGGAGTATCTCTCGATGCACGAACAGATGAAATCATCATAATATGTCCTCATGAAATATGAGGTGGTCGTATATGAATGAGAAACTAGAAAAATTGTAAGTTCCTGAGAATGGAGAATGTGCAGAAAGGAAGAGATCATGAAATGCAACCATGTCTAGAGGCAGTTATCATATGGAGGCCAAGAAGATGTGACTAAGAGATCTCCTGGGAGGATATGTAGACTCTGAAAGAAGTTTGGTAAATAAGAATACCCTTGAAAAAACATATTATTAGGAGATGTGTTAATCTAAACAGAGGATGTCGATGCTTACAAGAATATGTCATGGTGAAAGATCATCACTGAGGTAAATTTTGTTTTAAAACTTCATATGTATATGTTTATCTGGATGAATTTGTGCAGGATTGCTAATCATGAGAAAGGATGTATGAACCTTGGAGATGATTTGAATGTAAAGAAGAATGGCGTAACGATGGAGTAGATAATAAGGACTGATGAATCACTTTCTCATAATGGACATTTCTCATGACTAAAAGTGATGGATGATCTGTGCCCTATGAAGCCAAAAGTTGAATATTCCTCAATATCAAAATCCATGACATCGAGGGGAGCAGTTCTTCATGAGTACCTAGGTTGCTGCTGCAGGACCCTAGTTAAGAGGGACCCTGGTGATAAGTTTATTACTTCGAAAAAAATTGAAGTATGTCCTTCTTGTGTTGAGATTGAGTGACGTATGTGATTATATATTACATGTGTCATGCACTAGACCTAGACTAACAACTGTAAGTCTTAGTGAAGGCCATGTGAAGAGAATCGATATACACATGATTATGGTCTTCACTTGGAAGACAAAATGGAGGATTGGGTAATCATCTGGCATTCGATACTCTTTGAGAATGAGACAGGGCATTCAAGATAAGAGTATTCGAGGACTGATATGATTTGAGGGTTGGCTACCCAAGAGAAGAGTAGTTCAAGAAGCTTATTGTAAAATCCCGATTTTTACTATTTTTATTAGACAGATGAACAATCCTAAAGTTCAAGTGGACCCAAAGGAAAATAATTATTGTCGACATATTTTATTATTTTAAATTTAATAAAAGTAGAAATTGACTTACTCTGCAAATACTAGAGTATAATTAGAGATCAGGAATTCAATTCCATGAGGATGGATAAGATTCCAAAGACTCTCCCATATTCTCCAAAAATACTTGGAGAAAATAAAATAAAAATTGAATATTAGATTGTAGATAAAATTCTAAAAAAAATACCTCCGTAAAGTGGAAAGTTACTGAGAAGAGGTGAAATGAAAATAGAAAGGGGAAAAATCTAGTTTTAAAGTAATTTTGTGGAGAAAACAAAAGGAAAGCCTAGGAAAAAAGGAAAACAACATCCTGATTAACTGGATCCAGTTATTGAAACTCGTTGATGGGAAAGAAGGCTTAAATAAGACATCTTTGGTAGACAAAAGGTTGTCTACACTTGGAAGGAATTGGTCTCTTCTCCGGGGGAGTTGTGGAGAGAAAGCTCAAGGTTGGGTGGAAAATAGTCTTACTAGAAGTGATATGCACGATTAATTTAATTTCGTATTATGATTATGTTTTTATGATGAAAATGATAGTTTAGAGAAATGATGGTTTATGTAGAAATATAAGTGGGAAATTATATTTTCTAAGTTATTAAATATTATAATGAAATTGTTTTAGTTTTAAGTTATATAGTCAGATGTATTTAAGAGAACATGACTATAGGGAACATAGTTTTTCTCTATATAGTTACATAGATTATTTAGATTAGTAAACCAATAAACATAAAGTCTAAACCCAAATAGGAGGGTTTAAATATGTTGTTAGGTTGTAAGAATTTATATGTTAAATTCATAAAATATATCATTAGAGGTGGAAAATATGTTAAAAGAAATTTTTAACATAATTATTCTCTAAACCAAAATGAAACATGAAAATAGGTACAATGAGAGATAATTGTCAATCTAGAAAGAAATATGATTTTAAAAAGTAAATATAAATATATCTACTGTACTTCAAATACAAAAGTTTCATATATCTATTCATTCTTATTTACAAGTAAGAAAATAAACATCAGATACATAGTGAAGTACTAGAGGATAGTACAATAATTGTAAATAGAATTCATGTCTAGAAATAGTAGTTAATTGAACTACTATGAATAATTGGAAAAACATATATGCAAACTTATCATAAAGATGAATTCTTATCATCATAATAAGAACATAATTTGGAAGTAAAAATTTATAGAACACGTCATTATACACTGTCATAAGTATATTGAGTGAAGTCAAATGTTCTGTCCATTAATTACAAAAACTATAGAGGAATAAATATCCCTGAATTCAGCGAATTGAATTTCTAGCATGCTATCGACCAACTTATACATAGAAGGAATAAAATTAATTGTCAAGGCTTGTGAGAAAAATGCATAGGTTGACGAGAAGTAAATTGTGAGAGGTGCAATACTTTTACAATGAACCGATATGAAGAATGGTTAGAATTTAATTATTAGGATAATGGAATTAATCATAGTAAATATGAGAAAGGGACAATTAAAATTTGATCATCAAATCACCTTATGAGTAAAGGGAAAATTCCAAAATCCTTTTTGTGTAAAAATAGGAAGATAAATTAATTTACAAGGATAGAAAGATACATATAAAAATATTGTAAATGAGTACCAATATTGAAAACATACAAATGAAATTGACCTATATTATGGAAGAGTAAATACTTAATGAAAATCCATGACTGGTCTCAGAACAGGAAGAAGAGTGCCTACACAATAAACCATTGTATTAATCGAGATAACTTAATAAAATGATAAGTTCTTCCTAAAGGAATAACTTGAATATCTTTTACAAATTTATTCTCAATGTTTCTCAATAATTATGAAGACAATTATAGAAATTGAGAACAAGTAAAAGATACATACATAAGTCATGCCTTCAATTTTATAAATAGAATTATACAATTAAAGAGGGAGGCACATAAATTATCTCTCTGTGGAAAATCATTTGAAGTAACCTTCAATACCATTCGTTCATTACCATAGTAAGTCATATGGGAAAATCAGTGTTCTATATATGCATTGTTGAGAAGAAAAACATAATAGAGTAACATAAATGTATTTCAAAAGTGAAGTTGATAAACGTAAATAGAGTGATGATACATTACTGAGTCATTCATAATTTCGTATGGAATAAATTGAATCTCAAGGTAATTTCAATACAGTGGTGTACTATGAAATTTAATTCAAATTCTACATGAGATTGAATACCCTACAAAAGAGATAAAAATTTATACACGTAGTTTCAAAATAGAACAAGTATGCATTCTCAGACTTGCAAAAGGTATCCAAGGAAAACAATACGAATTTCATGTTGAATTTATATTACAAACATTGATGAGCCAAATAGAAGGATTGAGAAACATTACATATGAAATTATCAACGAATCAGAACAATTAAAATGTAGAAATCAAATTTTTGGAAATGAAATCCGAAATCGAGAAAGAATAAACAATTAGATTCATACACAATGCAACTTAGAACCTTATCATTTTATGAAAAATGAATACAATACATATTAACAGAAAATGCGGAGAAGTATTGGGTAGCAAAACTCTTAACAACGAACTGAAAAACCAAAAAGGGTAAGTGTAAGGAAATATCTGCATGGAAGATACGATTTCAAGTGCAACGATAAGGGAAATTAGTTCCAAACAACCAAAGGACCTATGCCAAAGCAACCTATGCTATGAAAATTCCAAAAACATGGAATAAAAGGGGAGGTTTAAACCATATACACAAAAAAAAATTGGTATAAAGTGGTTTCAAAAATGAAATATCCTTACCTCGAAAACGTTGGAAACCAATGGAGAAAGACCCCAACTCAGACTCCATTAAAGCTGCAATAAAACACAAACATGTTAATGGCAGAGGAATGAAAATTGAAAACTAAATAGCTAAAACACGGATTTTAGAGGAAGAGAAGGTCGAAAACGAAATGGTGGCTAGTAAATTAACTAAAATAAACTCTTACCTTTACAAGAGACAAAGTCTCATGAAAGAAATGAAAGATATCATGGTAGAGTTTCCCTTTGTTCCTCTCTCCAACCTACATAAACATTTGAAACTTTGTTTTTAAGCCATGGTTGCGTGGAGCAACCCAGGCTGTAGAGCTGAAGATGGAAGTTACTGAATGAGAAATGACAAATCAAATTTGGGTTGGGTTATCGTAAGTTCAGTCATAGACTACGAAAGGATAAAAACCAACCATGTGGTTAAAATCCAAGGGGAGAAGCACGATGATCCATGTGAAGTTAATAGAAGTAAACATACTCTGAATTGGGAAATCCTAAAGACATAAACTCAATCCCCAGACGAAATAAAAAACGTGAATTCCAAATCAATAACTTGTATCTGGTTTCCTTGAGACTTTAATACATGACAGAGATATCATTAAAGGGTGAATTGATAGATGTTGAGTCACCCAATCCAAATCATTGTCATAAATTATAATTCAAATATTGAGCCAATTAACCTTAATGGTTGATTAATATAATGTTGAGATATGTAAAAAAGGGATGGAACACACAAACCTTTATGATGTATTCCTAATTATGGACCATTGAAATTCAAATTATTTCACATAGAATACAAACTAATGATACAAAAGGGTAACAACTCATATTCTATTAGTGGTATAGTCTATTAGGATAAGGAGAAGAACTCCTTTGTATAAAGTACAAGTACCTTTAGAATTATGACACAAGTATTTTAAGAAATGGATACATGAGGGTAAATTAAATTATCATAAGACACTTAAGGTAGAATAACTGTAATAGTGGGGAAATACTATTACAATATTAACTCATAATTGAAGTTATAAAGGAGGTAAGATGGATATACCTGAAGTTATGAATATGATAATAAAATGAAACAGTGACAAGATAGAGTCATTTTGAAGAAGAAGGGATTCATAAATTATAGAAAGTGTAATCAAGGGAAATCATTTAATAATGAAGGAATGTGGATGAAGGAATAAAAACAATATTAGTCTAATAGTGATGAACTTATAATAAATAGTGGACCATAAATTAAGCAGTTATACTATAAGTAGAAAAAACAAATTGTGGTAAGTAGAGTTGTTATATATGGTATGAGATCCCATGTTGAAACACTGGACCTATATGTTTTTTCACAGAAGAAAAACAAAAAATCCAAGATTTAGGCTGCTGTAAATTGTTTTTTTGTAATTGAAATTTTTTACAGTAATTTCATTTCCTTGTAAAGTGAATTAGTGCAGAAAAGTACAACTGAAATTATGAGCGAAGGGGAAGAGTTGTATGTAGATATGAATGGTGAGGAAAATCCACTAGATCAAAATTCTCAATTTTTGGCTATGTTATAGGAAATGAAACGAGAAATGATTCAGCTGAGAACCAGTAATGAAATATTTTTGCAAGCCAGCGAAGATCAATAAATGTTTATCAAAGAATTAACCTTCCCGTCTAGTCATGAAGGTGAAGACTCTGGAAAAAAGACAAAGGAAGCTGAACCCAAATCAGAAATATCTTAGTAGGGTGAAGCCTACGGACAATAGTCCAGAAAGAAAAAATAATTTCAAGGAGAATTCTGAAAAATTAAATGTCCCAATTATGATGGTTAAAAGGAGGAAGATGTAGAAGCTTGGCTTCTAAACATGGTAAAATACTTTCAATTTTATGAATATGGAAGTAACCTAAAATCTAGATTAGCTATCTACCAACTACAGGGTAAGGCTACCTTATGGTGGGAAGAAACTAAAATGGTACATGTACTAGATGAGAAAATTGTTACTCGGGAAGACTTCCAAACTAAATTTAAATCTAGATATCTGAATGAAAGATACTATGATGACAAGGCCAAAGAGTTCCATGAGATGAGATTGGGGCAACCCACAATAGATAAGTTTGTTACCAAATTCACAAATCTGCTTAGTTATGTACCTTATATTAGATAAGAGAAGTCTAAGGTACAATGATTTTAAAACTGCCTACCTACTATCTACAAGGAGAGAATAGAATTTGATAATCCCAAGACAATGGATGAAGTTGTGTGCAAGGAAATAGTATGTTATCAGAAGTTCAAAGATAGAAACGATTAGCTGAAAATTTGGTAGAAAAAAGAAGAAGGGAAAGGTGACTCTAGAGTGAAAAGAGAAAAACTATCATACTTTAAAAACTTTGGGAAAAATCATCAAAGGAAGAAGTTTAACAAAACTGGAGAAAATCAACCAGCCCAATCACAAACTAGATCTAAACAGATGGATTTAAACAGCAAGAAAGAGGTAACTTTAAAAATGAAGGAACCATTAAAGTGCTAGGGTTGTGGAGAACCTCATCGAACAATTCAAAATATTCCAATGTTGAGGGAGGAAAATACTGTAAATGATGCTGATTGAAACATTCCAAGAATCAGTGTTTCCCTAGAATATCGCCAAGCTGAACATCAATCAACCATGGTCAAAATCGAAGGTATGATTGTTGAAAAACCTGTTTTTGTTTTGGTATATGGAGGAGAAAATTTAAGTTATATAAGTCCTCAGATGGGGGAAAAGTGAAAATTAAGATCAGAAAAATTTCAGCAAGCATGGTTGATTCAGATAGCTACTGGAATAAAAACAAAAAGTGACCCATAAATCACCCAAGATTCCTATAAATTTAAATAAGTATGACACTGAACTGAGTTTAAATATTTTACCTTTAGGTTCCTATTATGTGTTAGTGGGAATGGAATGGTTAGAAACACATAAAGCAATAGTCAATTTCTTAGATAAAAGATTTCACTATATAAATGATCAGGGAGAACTAGTGATGGTAAAAGTAAAACCAAGACCCATATCAATCTGACAAATTTTAGCACTACATTTGAAAAGGATAGCAAGGAAAGGATTTCAAGTGTATGTTGTACAAGTGGAAGAATTGGGACAACAAACACAAATAAGCTATAGAAAATTTACCAGTAATCAGAGAATTCAAAGATGTGTTTCCAGATGAAATACCTCAACTACACCCGAAAAGAAAATTTGATTTTTTAATTGAATTAATACTCGGAGCTACACTTGTCTCTAAAGCACCATAGAAAATGAGTATCCCAGAGTTGTTAGAATGAAAACTACAACTAAAAGGGTTGCTGGACTGAGGTTATATCTTGGCAAGTGTGTCTCCATGGGGAGCACCTATATTGTTCGTTAAAAATAAAGATGGCACATTCCGAATACGTATAGACTACAAACAACTGAATAAAATGACTAGAAAGAAGAAATATCCTCTACCCAGAATAGATGATTTATTTGATCAAGTGAGAGGAGCTACTATCTTTTCAAAGATTGATTTAAGGACATGCTATCATCAATTGAGAATTAAGGATGAAGACATAAATAAGACTGCATTAAAAACTAGATACGGGCACTATGAGTTTGTATTTATACCTTTTGGGTTGACTAACGCACCTGCTACATTCATGTGCGTAATGAAAAATATCTTAAGTAAGTATCTAGACATATTTGTTCTAGTATTTATTGATCAAATTCTAGTATATTCTAAGAATGAAGCAGAAAATAAAGAACATCTAAGAATTTTTTTACAAAAACTTTGAAAACATAAGTTATATGCCAAACTTAGCAAATTTGAATTTTACAAAGATTAAATTTAGTATTTGGGTCATGTAATTTTAGAAAAAGGATTGGAAGTAGACCCAAAAAAGATACAAGCTATCATTGATTATTCTGTTCCTACTGATGTTCTAGCGATAAGATCATTCATGGGAATTGTGGGAACTACAGGAGATTTGTAGAAGGATTTTCAGCCTTAGCATATCCTATTACTTCTCTACAGAATAAAGGAGTGAAATTTGAGTGGAAAAAAAAATTTCAACATACTTTTGAACAATTTAAACATAAAATAATAACTTCTCCTATTTTGAAGATTATTGATCCAAACAAAGAATTTGTAGTATGTACACATACTTGTGCAGAAGGATTCAGAGGGGTATTATTACAATAAAACTTAGAAATAACATAAGAGTAGAGAAAATTAAAGAAACATGAACAAAATTAGACTGTTTATGACATAGATTTAGCTACTTTAATACATGGTTTGAAGATTTGGAGACATTATTTGTTAGGAAGGAAGTTTGTATTGATAACAGATCATATAAGTTTGAAATACTTTTTCACAAAACCTGATTTAAATGCTAGAGAAGCTATGTGGTTGTCTTTCCTTAGTGAGTTTGACATAGAAATCAAACATATTAAAGAAAAGGAAAATAAGATTGCAAATTCTTTGAGTAGGAATTCTCATCAAAATTTGAATAGTGTTGGGAGTAGTACACATTTTTACATTGAAGGATTAATACAAGAACTAATTCATCAAAATTCAAACTATGAAAAAGTACAACATCATCATCTAGAAGGATTGTTGAATCCTTTACCTATTCCAGAATGGAAGTGGGAAATACTTTCCATAGATTTTATAACTGGATTGTGATGCAGGAGCATCATGGTTCCAAAATTTTGTACATTTAGTAGAATGTAGGGGGTCTTGTATTTTTCAAAAGAGTGGTTTTCCTAAGTATTTAATTAATGTAGTTTTAAATATTTTGAGTGATTTATGTGAGACATTTAGAATAGGGTTTAATTAATTGAGAGACATATTTTTAAATGTTCTCGAATGTAGGAGAACATGAGCGATTGATGAGTGATTAGTGTGGATTGAGATATTCTGAAATATTGTAAATCTTAGGTTAGAAGGTAGTTCATGATTTTATGTATTTATGGAGGATCCTTAGGATTTACTTGAATGTTGAGATCCTTAAGGGATAAAGAAGAGATTTTAGGAACTAATTGAGGACTTGGAGGATTTTTTGGATTTTGTTGAGAAACCTATGGATCTGAACCAAAATTGGTTACAGATTCTTCTGTGTATACTTGTAAATCATAAAAGGCATAAACAGTAGAAAAATATCAACATTCCTAGATAGGAGGTTTTATTGTAAGCCTATGGGCACAAAGAGAGAGTGTGAAGAGAAAAGGGCCATGTAAAGACAGATCGGGCCAAAAATATATTGTAAACAGATTTATTTGATTAAAGAGGAATTGAATTCACTCCGACTGTGTTTTTGTTTCTCTTACGAGCCGAGTGATCCGTAATTGAACTTATGTGATTTATGTGTAATAGATTATAGTTGCATGAATTATGATGGTGTATAATTATTTCTGGACAGTAAAAGACGTACTTTGCAGAAACTGGGAAGAATCACTGTATGATTCCAGTTTTGTTAAAATAGCTTTGAAATGAAACTGAGAGAAATTGAATTGAAACAGTGTGCAAGATGTTACAGTGAATATTCTTATTCGAGATACGAGTGAATAATCAAAAGAAATTCCAGGAGGCGGAGTAGCGAAAAACAGAGAAGAGTGTCACAAAATAGAGAAAGCAATAGAGAAAGAGGATACTTATAGATTCAAAAGAAGTGAATGGATGAATAGGATTGAATTTCAGAAATGAAGATTTAAGTAATTGACGACGGAGATCAAAGAGGGCAGAATTGAAGTTAAGAGATTAAACAACAAATATTACATAGAAAGGCTATTTTGGAGAGTTCCAGATGAGGAAGTGTGTCAATGTGGTGCAACATTGCACATAAGATATTTTAGAAGTTAAGGATTTCGCAAGGTAAGAAGAATAACTTGCGGTGCTGTAAGGTATGATAATTACAATACGATGCGACATGTCAATACCGCGCAATAGCGCATTTCACAGGAATTAACTTTTACTGTCAAAGACCTCACAAGGAAAAGGATTGCGATGAGAAATGGAAAGGGTAGTTGCGATGTGGTGAGGAGAGATGCCACGTGTCGACACTATGCAACATCACGTATCAACGATTTTAAAGTTTAGTGTGAAGAGTTTGCATGGTAAGTTGTTTTATTTGCGATGTATTATGATTGGTCAAAGGATGGTGGGACCCTAAAAACCTGTTTCGCGCATATGTAATGAGATTTGGGTTTATGTGATATTTTGTAAAGTAAAGAACTATTTATTGCTAAGGTATGTGTATAAAGGATTGTGTGGGAACCAGAACCATGGTCAGCGGGTTTTGGTTAAAGTGGAAGCCATGATAAGGTAAGGTGAAGGTGTAAAGGTAAAATTCTATATTCAAAAGTTAAAACTCAAGAGCCACTTATGGATAAGCTTCTACGTGAAATTCGTTAAAAGATTAATGATGTGGTTAGGTGTAGGGAAAATTCCACAAACTCTATACATGAATATTTGTGGCCTATGTCTGCATCATTTGGTATAAAAGTGAGAAAATTTTCTTTTGGGAAAGTTAGAGTGGGTATGCTCTACAAAAGAAAAATCAGAGTCGGTTTGTATTTTGAAGATAATTCATAACTTATGGAATTGTTTTATTTCATAATTAACTTTGTGAATAGAGAACAGATTTTGAAGAGTTTTCTTTGAAGAAAACATAATGGGCACAATTTTCAGAGAATCAGAGTGGTGGAGCAGAAGTGAATAGAAGAATTAGATCTGAATATGATTGAATGAAGAGATAGTTACAACTACAAACATTAAAGGTAAATTCAGGAGATAGAAAAGAGAAACTGCAACAGCAACATGTGTTCAGAAAATTGGACAGTGAGGTATGGTATTCATGTTTTCAGTTAATTAATGATGAATTATTGATTGAAAGAAATGTTATGAATATGTTTGACAATTGTAGCCAAGAACAAGCAGAGTTTTTTATGATGATGGCAATGAACGTCTCCAAATAGATGTTGGAAGAAAGGAGAAAGGTGACTAAGTGCAGTAGGCAGAGGAGCAGAAAATCTCTAAGAGGTTCAAGAGAGTGAACCAAGAAAAGGAGAGAGCAGCTAGGAAGAGATCAAGCACAGAGAGGAAGCTTGATAGGGTATTGAGTAGTAAGAATATATTGCTATGAGAGAAGGCTATGTTACAGATCACCAATCAATCATGGATGAGCTCATGAGGAGGATGGGCATAGAGGGTAATAGAAGAGGTTCTAGAGAATTCCATAAAGGAAAGATGGGTAATGAGGAGCGAGAGAGAAATCTTGCAGTGATGAGAGTACAGTTGGAAGTACTACAAGAATGACTACAAGAGAAAGAGAATGGATAACAAAGACATGGATGGAGAATGAGGAAACATGTTAGATGGAACCTATTGTAGAATAAATGGAATGTCAAACTCATAAACGAGTTCAGAGAACTTGAGAAGATACATATTGACTTGTTGCAGAAGGAGAGACTCAAGGAGTTGAGTCACAGTAAAGAGGATATGATGAAATCCATAAAGTACATTGTGAAGGATTGGTGCTTTAAGCATCAAATGAGACCGAAAGGTTTTGTATTTTTAAAAGTAATGATTTTTTATGATTACAGGTACATCATAGGATGATGAACAAACTTTAGAGTTTGTTAGGAAGAAGGAACATAATCTTAAATCTATTTAGGTTAAGACTGAGATAGAAAGATGTCCGAAATTAAAGGAGATAGAGAAGTGTCATGGAAATATGCAACAACATATTGGACATGGTAACAGTAAAGATTGGAATAAAAGATATGAGTTAAGAAATAAAGATGAAGAAAATTTATTTACTGTGCCTAATGAGTTTGGAATTTTTAAACATGATGATTTAGACATGTGTGTAGATTTAGCAGAGGAAGAAGGACCATTTAAAGATGGGTCAACAACAAGTGAAGGTACTGAAAACTATGTAAAGTTTCCAAATTCTACTCCAATTGAAATTTTTGAGCTATATAGAAAGTTAGACCTTCAAAGAAGAAATTTGGAAAACCAGAGGATATATACTCAGGATAAATTGCTGAAGAAGGAAGACAGAGAAATTGTCATGAATGCAAATCATAAGGAAGAGAGAATGGTAATAAGAGTTCAGAAAATTGACATTACAGAGGAAGGAGCTCATTATTGTGAACCCGAGCAGGGAGAAATCATTGAAATAGATGATATGGAGGAGAAATTAGTTGACAGACTCGTGAGTTCTTTGGAGAATTTAAATCAACATATTCATGTGCTGACAAAGGAGTTAAAGGAAAATTCAGAGCAACATACTCAGATGTTGCTAGAGAAGGAAAAAGCATTGAGGCCTTATAATTTTTATTCTGATATTTTTTTTATGATTGTAGGTTCTGATGAAGATCAGACAAACATTTTTCAAGTTGAAGGAGAGTCAGTTTTAGAAATGAAGAAGACTAGAAGTTGCCAGGTAAAACATAATTATGAGGAATATGTAAAGACTAAATATACCTTGCTTGAAGAAACTAAATTGAATGTTAGAAACAGTCAAGGAAATGAAGGACCATCACTAAGGTTTTTCAAGGAAGAGGAAGGAAAATATGCCAGAAATAATGAACAACGTAGTGATGTATTTGATAAAAATCAAGTACAAAGGGAATTGGAGGATAACTTATTTTTTGAAAGTAAATTTACAGATATTGAGCAGAGGTTGTTTGGAGATGAGATAGAAATTCAAAAGCAACAAGAGGGTAAGCATGTAAGGGCAGTGGTAAGAATCCAACAACTTCAATGTGAATATAACCAACAACAGTTTGAAAATGAGTGGACAGAGTGCCACAATAATGGGCAGACAGAGTATTAGGTAGAAGATAAACTGGACATAGACATTGAAAGGATAAGAAATTTGATGACGAAGGTATCTCAGAGGAAGAAAACAACAAGAAAGAAAAGCAGTAGCAAGAGAAAGACAACAACAGACTGTGAGAGCATAACTAGTGGGGAAATGCAACATAAAGTGTAGAGACCTAAAGAATGACAATAGACACCAACAACAACCACAGATAGATTAAAAAATAAAGTATGGGATCCAGGAGGACAAATATTGGAAGAACATGATCTAGAGATCATGATTATTTCTACCTTGGGAGTCTGATGCAGGAGAATCATGGTTCCAAAATTTTATACATTTAGTAGAATCTAAGGGCTCTTGTGTTTTTCAAAATAGTGGTTTTCCTAAGTATTTAGTTAATGTAATCTTAAATATTTTGAGTGATTTATGTGAGACATTTATAATATGGTTTATTTAATTATTGAGAGACATATTTGTAAATGTTCTCGAATGTAGGAGAACATGAGTGATTGATGAGTGATTAGTGTGGATTGAGATATTCTAAAATATTGTAAATATTAGATTATAAAGTAGTTTAGGATTTTATGGATTTATGGAGGATCCTTAAGATTTCGTTGAATGTTGAGATCCTCAAGCGATAAAGAAGAAGTTTTAGGAACTAATTGAGGACTTAGAGGATTTTTGGGATTTTGTTGAGAAACCTATGGATTAGAACCAAAATTGGTTACATAACCTTTTTTATATAACTGTAAAGCCTCAAAGGCACAAACAATAGAAAAAATATCAAAATTTTTAGATAGGAGGTTTGATTATAAGCCTATAGGAAAAGAGAGAGAATGAAGAGAAAAGGGCCATGTAAAGACATGTTAGGCCAAAACTATATAGTAAGCAAATTTATTTGTATTTGTACAATTTATTTGATTAATGAGGAATTGGATTTGTTGCGACTATGTTTTTGTTTCTCTTACGATATGAGTGATCTGTAATTGAACTTATCTGATTTATATGTAATATATTATAGTTGCATGAATTATAATGGTGTATAAGTCTTTCTGGACAGTAAAAGACTTACTTTGGAGAAACTGAGCAGAATCACCATAATATTTCAGTTTTGTTAAAATAGCTTTGAAATGAAATTGAGAAGGATTGAATTGAAACAGTGTGTAAGATGTTACAGTGAATATGATTATTCGAAATACGAGTGAATAATTAGAATAAATTATAGGAGGAGGAGTAATGGAAGAAAACGTAGTAGAGTGGCATAAAGTAGAGATAGCAACAGAGGCAGAGGATACTTATAGATTCCAAAGAAGTGAATGGACGAACAGGATTGAATCGCAAAAATTAAGATTTAAGTAATTGACGACGAAGATCAAAGTGGCAAGAAATGAAGGCAAGTGATTAAAGGACAAAGATTACACAGAAAGGAAATTTTGGAGAGTTGCGGATGAGGACGCGTGTTAGTGTGGCACAACATCACACATCAAAGATTTTAAAAGTTAAGGATTTTACAAGGTAATAGGAATAATTTGTGATGCGGTAAATTTTGATAGTTGTGATATGATGAGATGTGTCAGTACTACACAATAAATCACTTCGCAGGGATTAAGGTTTAGCGATGCGGTGAGGAGAGATGCCACATATCGACACTATGCAACATTGCGTATCGACAATTTTAAAGTTTATTGTTAAAAGTTATCATTCTAAGTTGTTTTATTTGTGATGTATTATAATTGGTCGAAGGATGGTGGGGCCCTAAAACCCTGCTCCACACATATGTAATGAGATTTGGGTTTATGTGATATTTTACAAAGTAAAGAATTGTTGATTGCTAAAGTATGTGTATAAAGGATTGTGTAGGACTTGGAACCACAGTCAGTGGGTTTTGGTTAAAGTGGAAGCCATGATAAGGTAAGGTGAAGGATTAAAGGTAAAAGTTTATATTAAAAAATTAAAACTCGAGAGCCACTTATAGATAAGCTTCTGCATGAAATTCATTAAAAGATTAATGATTTGGTTAGGTGTAGGGAAAATTTTGTAAGCTCTACACATATGAATATTTGCGGCCTATGGCTACATCAGATTGGAGAGAACTAAATACCAACATGGTCCTATAATGGTAGTTGTAGATGCATTGACTAAAACTGCACTCTTTCTACCAGTGCAATCTACTTTTGGTATAGCTCAAGTAGCTGATGTATTTATGAAAGAGGTTTTAAAATTACATGGTATTCCTAAAATGATTATATTACACGAACATGCAAAGTTTACTTCAGCTTTTTAGAAGACCCTGTTTGGAGGAATGGGTACCAAATTGAACTTTATCACCACATAGCATCCCCAAATAGATGGACAGACTAAAAGAATAAATCATATTTTAGAATACATGTTGAGAATGTATGTTATGGGTAGACCTAGAAGGTGGGAAGACTTTCTGCATCTAGCAGAATTTTCATATAATAATATTTATCAGGCCTCAATAAAAATGACTCATTTTGAAGCATTGTATGGAAGAAAGTGCCACACACATCTTAGTTGGACTCAACTAGACGATAATTTAATTCTTTGACCAGATGCATTGCAGGAAATGGAAACAAATGTGAAGAAAATTCAGGAAAAAATTAAGACAGCGCAAGAGAGGCAAAGGAGCTATGTAGATAAAAAGAGAATCCATAGAGAATTCAAAGTGGGAGATCATGTTTACTTGAGGATTAAGCCCAAAAAGAGTAGTTTATATATGGGTAGTTGCGCTAAATTAGCACCACGCTACTGTGGACCATTTGAAGTAGTAGAAAGAGTGGGACTATTAGTCTACATGTTGGCTCTACGTAGTCACATAAAGGTTCACAATATTTTTCATGTTTCATTACTAAAAAAGTATATACATGATCCTACTCATGTAATTGATTGGAATGTGATACAGGTGGAACTAGGAGAGGAATTTCTTCCATAGCCACTTCATATCCCGACACGGGAAGAAATTGAGCTCCGAAATAGGATGGTAGCTAGGGTGAAAGTGTAGTGGAAATGATTTGCACCCAAAGAAGCAACTTGGGAGTGAGAAGAAGATATGAAGGAAAAATATCCATCATTGTTTGAAAATTGAAGTCATATTTTTGCAACACAAAGAACGATGTTTTTTTTAGAGGGGGGATATGTAATATCCCTATTTTTACTGCTTTATTAGACAATTGAAAAATCCTAAAGGTCAAGTGAACCCAAAGGAAAACAATTATTGTGGACATATTTTATTATTTTAAATTTAATAAAAGTAGAAATTAAATTATTGTGAAAAGACTAGTGTATAATTAGATATTAGGAATTCAAGTCCATAAGGATGGGTAAGATTCCAAAGACTTTCCCAGATTCTCCAAAAATCCTTGGAGAAAATAAAATAAAAATTAGATATTAGATTGGAGATAAATATCTAAGAAAGATACTTCAGTAAAGTGGAAAGTTACTAAGAAGAGGTGAAATAAAACTAGAAATAGGAAAAAGGTAGTTTTAAAGTACTTTTGTGGAAAAAACAAAAGGAAAGCCTAGGCAAAAATGCAAACAACATCCTGATTAACTGGATGCAATTATGGAAACATGCTGATGGGAAAGAAGGCTTAAATAAACAATTTCTGGGTAGACAAGAGGTTGTCTACATGTGGGAGGAATTATTTTCTGCTCGGGGGGAGCTGTGGAGAGAAAGCTCAATGTTGGGTGGAAAATAGTCATACTAGAAGTGGTATGCACAATTTATTTAATTTTGTATTATGATTCTGTTTTTATGATGAGAATGATAGTTTAGGGCTGAAATATTTTTACTTTTCTTCCTCTTAAAACCAAATGCTACTTTACTGAATCTAATTTGTATGTCCAGAGATATTATTATGTCTTTACTTAGGTCATTGCATCATTCATTCATCAGGTGTAGAGTAAGCAGTAAGTATGAACAGAAATAATAGAACAAACCATCAAACCTAAGCCACACATATGAACACCAGTATTTAAGGTGGAAACCCAATTCAGGAGAAAACCACTGCTGTTGTTATCTCAGTCTTTAATATTCATTATAAAGAAAACTTCTTACAATTTTATGATGGCGCAGACTTATACCAGCACGCAAGCACCCACCTGCAGAAAGGATACAACCTTCTCTCGTTCTCCAGCCACTACTGGAAGGGAGCTCCAACCCCCTGATTTTAACACCAGCTTCTACTGACAGGATACTTTCACTTTCATACAGAAGGCTTCAACCCTCACATCCATTAGATTTCTTCAATTTCTTCATCAGACTTCTGTCAGGTCTTCCTCATTTCTTTTGACGATCGTCGTAAAGTTTCATCATTTCTAGATCATATACATAGGTGCATCATAGATTCAGATATATCAATTAAGAACAGAGTTCGTCCATGCAGATATTTCTTAGAGAAATTTATTCATTCACCACCCTTACGCATGCACACCTTGTACAATAATCGTCTTCTCCTTATATATTTTTTGCCTTTAGTAAAACCATGAGTCAAAACCATCCAACCGCTGATGGTATTCCTTATTTTATTGAAATTTTATTTATCAAATTCGTGGAATTTGATAAATAAACATTATCCACAACCTTTGGCAATTTAAAAAATATAATAGAACTTTAATCAATGAGCAATATAAATTAAACTGGGCCCCAGCGCTAACAATCGACCCGATCGAAGGGCTCACGTTTCATAGCGCCGCAACATCCAATTCGACGGATATCGCTTGGGCAACTTGCACGATAAATAACACACGATGGCACGCCGTACTTGTGTTATCCTTTGCGCACCTTTCGAGCATAGCCACCGTCCAATGGCATCTTCCCAGATCAAAGGTATGTATCAATATCGTTAGGCATCCTGGGTCGAACGATAATGCGCGATGGCGCACAGTGACAAGTGGTTTTCCGTGGGTCCACCTCACCACGTGTCGAATGATCTATGGAATCGCTCCCAACTCCTCAAATACCACTCACTCCGCATAGGTGGTGCGATGAAAACCATAAACCGCCGTGCGTCATTGATCGTTGTTTATATGATCCAGGCTTTATTGCACTTAGGTTCTGCCCGTTATACATAAAAGGTTCTTTTATACTCCGACACAGAGTTCCTCCATACGTAATCCTGGCGCTTGAACTATATGCTATGATTTTGAAAGCATCAATTCCTTTCGAATAGATGCTTCGACATATATATCAGTTCTTCTCACGGTACTCGAGATACCCCAAATAGTTCCACGACTGTACATATCAAACTAAGCCAGTTATTCATTACAAGAAGTTCTCAGCCTGGAATTCGAATCCTAGCACCATGATTCCTCAACAGGGTTTCACTTTTAACTTCATACGCAAAGACTCCTTTGTCATCTCCTTTGCCTCTGTTTTCTCTGATGTCTCTGCTGCCTTTCCAGATCTCCAATCAACTAACCCTTCTAAAACTGCCTCAGCTTCATATTTCATTTTCTCTTTTCTTTGTTGCTGTTTCAAGTGCTCCTCCTTTGGCATTAATGGAGATACGTCATTCTTACATATTTAACACATAGGTTGCTTATCATAGGAAACTTATCAGGTAGGTTTCCATCAAGGACAACTTCATCAAGTAGGTTGCCATCAAGGACAACACATTGCATCATATTGCCAACAATCTCCCCCTTTGGACTTGATGGAAACCATGATGGTATTTGATCACCGCAGCAGACAGATACATTGATTATAACCATTATTCAAACATCATGATACTCTCCCCCTTTGACATCAAGGGCAAAGAACAGATCAAAAGTAAAACAAGGTTTATCTTCTCTTGTAGACAGAAGAGCTCTGTAGATCTGATGTGCACTGAAGTTACCATGCTCCCCCTGAGTTCACGCTGAATCTTCAAACATGTTTTTCAATGAAGTATGTGACTCTATGACCTTTCCTGTCACCAAGGACTCATACTTACATCAACGATCCAACCAAGTGGAGTTACACATGAGACTCAAGTACCCAACTAAGTGGGTTTAAAAACTTGAAGAAGTCCTTACATGACTGGATATAACAATTTACATCATAGGTATCAACATGACCTTTTTACCGTAGTATAGAGATAACTTATACAATCAAGACCAAATAATCTCAAGCATGAGATCAGACCATAGCAAATAATTAGAATGCCAACAATGCATCCTTTCCATATGACAAAAGCTCCCCCTTAGCTTGTTCATCCTGAACACTTTCAACATCAAATCATCAAGGTATCTTCATCAAAGACATCAGAGAATGAAACAGAATTATGAAAACAGGAACATTACCAGAGATACCAAACAACACTACAGATGTGCTGATGAATGTTGACCCAGAAAGATTTGTCAGCAACCACCCATACGCGGTTTTCTATCCTTCAGGAAATCCACATATCCAATTTAACCTTCTGTATTTAAGTAGATCTAATCTTCTGCATGGCAGAGACTACTCCCAGCTTCTGTCTGAGATATTCAAACGCTTCCCTGGGTAAAGGTTTGGTAAATATATCAGCAACTTGTTCTTTGGAAGGCACATATTCCAACTTCACCTTTTGTTCAAGAACTTGTTCACGTAAGAAGTGATAATTGATGGGAATGTGCTTAGTCTTGGAATGCATAACAAGATTCTTTGAGATACTGATGGCACTTGTGTTATCACACATAATGGATATAGGAGGTGAGCATTTGATTTGAAAATCTTGTAAGGTTTGCATCATCTAGAGAAGTTGAGTGAAACATGATGCAGCAGCCACATATTCTCCTTCTGCTGTAGATAAGGCAATAGAGCTTTGCTTCTTGTTGAACCAAGATACTAACCGGGGCCCCATATAGAATGCACCACCATTGGTGCTTTTCCAATCATCAACATTTCCAACCCAATCTGCATTAGTGTATGCATGAAGAGTAAGATCAGCATTCTTTGGATACCATAGTCTAAAGTCTTGAGTTCCTTGTAGATATTTGAATATTCTTTTCACAGCCTGAAGGTGAGACTCTTTTGGATTAGCTTGGAATCGTCCAACAATCCCAACTACATGCATAATGTCTAGTCTTGTCCCAGTGAGATAAAGTAGACTTCCTATCATGGATCTGTATTCTGGTTGATTCACCGTTGTAGAATCATCATTAGAATTGAGATTACATCCGGTTATCATTGGTTTACTTACAGGTTTGCAATCTTCCATGCCATACTTCTTCAAGATTTGCTTAAGATATTTTTCTTGTGATAAGAATATGCCATCTGTTTCTTATTGCACTTGCAAGCCAAGAAAGAATGTTAGTTCCCCAGGTAAAGACGTTTCAAATTCTTGCTGCATATCAGAAGCAAATTTCTGACTCATAGATTCTTCATTGCTTCCAAAAATGATATCATCAACATATACAACCACAATCAATAGTTTGTCATTTTTAGTTTTTGTGTATAAGTTGCTATCAGCAGATCCCTTTGAAAATCCTTGTTGATGAAGATATTTGTCAAGACGATAATACCATGCCCTTGGAGCTTGTTTGAGACCATATAGAGCCTTTTTAAGTCTACAAACAAGATTTTCATAATTTCCCAAAATGAATCCTTCTGGTTGTTCTATATAAACTTCTTCTCTATATCTCCATTGAGAAAAGCAGATTTAACATCCATTTGATAAAATTTGATTTGTTGGAAGCTTGAAAAAGAAAGAAACATTCTTATGGCTTCAAGTCTAGCTATAGGAGCAAACGTTTCTTCAAAATCTATACCTTCTTGTTGATCATACCCTTTGCAAACAAGTCTAGCTTTATTTCTTATAACATCCCCATTCTCATTTAACTTGTTTTTGAATATCCATTTAGTTCCAATGACATTTTTGTCATGAGGTCTTGGTACTAATTCCCAAGTGTGATTCTTTTCAATTTGATCAAGCTCTTCATTCATGGCTTCAATCCAACATTCATATTTTCTAGCTTGACTGACATTGTGTGGTTCAATAGTGGACAGAAATTCCAGATTTATAGAAGATCCCACAAGAGTCCTTCTTGTTTGTACACCTGATCCCTTTTCTCCCAAAATTTTAGATTCTGGATGATTCTTTTGAACATATCTGGATGGAGATTTTTCCGATAAATCATCTTCAATTTCTTCATTGGGTTCACTGTCTATATAATTCCTATTTCATTTAGAAGGATATATGTCATCATCATCTTCATCTTTTGTTTGTTTTTCTTCTTTTTGAGCTGCAGGAGACTCATCAATAACAACATCAATACATTCAACAATCTTCCGAAGTATTTTATTGTAACATTTATATGCTCTACCCCTAGAGGAGTAACCAAGAAGTATTCCTTCATCTGCTCTGGGTTCAAAATTGCCAAGTTTGTCATCACTATTTTTGATAAAGCATTTGCTTCCAAAAATTCTAAAATGCTTTACAGTGGGAGGATTCCCATACCAGAGTTCATATGGAGTTTTATCACTATTTACACGAACATGTGCCTTGTTGAGAATGTTTCTTGTTAGCCTGTCTTTTACTTCTCCCAAAATGTATGGGTGTTCAGGAATCATCTAGCATAACCAGCAATTTGTTCGCTTTTTCTATTCATTCTTTCTGCAACACCATTTTGTTGTGGAGTGCCAGCTACAAAAAACTGTCTTTTTATGCCATGTTGTTCACAAAATTCAAGGAATTCATCTGATGTATATTCTCCTCCTCGATCAGATCTGAGGCACTTGATTTTTAGATCTAACTCATTCTCAACTAGTGCTTTGAAGATCTGAAATTTCTCAAATGCTTCATCTTTGTGTTTAAACAGCCCAATCCAACACATTTTAGAGAAATCATCAATAAATAAGATATAGTATTTTTCACCACGTGGTGACTTTTTCCTCATAGGTCCAGATATGTTAGTATGAATTAGTTCAAGATGCTTACTTGATGATCCTTCCTTGGCATTAAATTTTACTCTAGTTTTCTTACCGAATTGGCAACATTTGCATATGGTATTTTTCAGGTAGAGTAATATTTGGTAAGATCACAAACAATTGTAAGTCTGCTTGATTTGTTGATTTGAGAGAAGCTTAGATGTCCCAACCTTCTATGCCATAGCCAGTTTTCTGAATATTTACTCAAGTAACATTGTTCTTTGCATTTCTTCAATACATACAGGTTGCTTGGAGTTCTTTTTCCTTTTATAATCATTTTGCCTGTATCAAGATCACGTACCACACATTCTTTTGAACTAAAGACAACTTCAGTTCCTTGATCACACATTTGACTTACACTTAACAAATTATGCTTTATTCCATCCACATACATGACATCATTAGCTTTCACCTTTTCTTTTAGAAAAACAGACCCTTTTCCCTTAATGACCGCAGGAGTATCATTTCCAAATGTAACATTTGTTTCCTTATCTAGAGCACTATATACAAGAAGTTTGTTTTTGTCACCTGTCATGTGTCTTGAGCATCCACTATCAATGTAGCATTGATTTTCTTCACCTTCTGCAAATAACGCTATGCCACAATTTTCAACCTGTAATTCCTTCTTTTTCCATACTTTGGAGCTTGAAGGAACATGTTCTTTTGGCTTAACTTTTCCCCTACATTCAGATTATTCATGACCAAAGTTATTGCAATAAGCACATTCAACTTCATTTTGAAGAGGAGAAAAGTTGTTATAGGTATTCTTCTTTGTTTCAATATCAATCCTTTTCTTTCTTGCTTCTCTTGTCATGATGGTTTTATATGCAACACATTGAACAGCTTTATGACCAAAATTGTGACATGAGAAACATTGTCCATTGAAGAAGAAATTTATGCGATCATGAAATCTTCTACTTGCATTTACATGTTGATTGGTGTTTCTTTGAAAGATATTCCTGTTAGTGTTCTTTGATTTGAGATGATCATGCTTTACCTGTAAAGATTCTTTATTCCCTTGCTGAGTGGCAGCATGTTGTATACCAGTTGTAGCTGCTTTTAGATAATTTGGTGCTGATGCTTGAGAAGATTCTCCGATATATCCAAGACCTGTCTTTATAAGAGGAGAACGTTGTACCTTGATAATCTCATCTAAGGTTTCAGATCCTTTAGCAAATCTAAGATTCAGAGTCTTTACTTTCTCAAGTTCTTTTCTTAGGCTTACTACATCACACTCTAATTTCTCATTGTGTTTCTCCTTTTCTTCAAGCTGATTTTTCAGAGTCTCTATGATTATTTTACTCTCTTCTAAGCATATTTTGAGTTGATTGTTTTCATCAATAAAATCATTGTCCTATAGAGCATCCACAAAAGTATCCTTTTCTTCTTTAGAATCTTTTTCAAATTCCATGAGAAGTCTAAGATCTTGTTCACATTCTTCCTCACTATCAGATAACCCATCACTATCTTCATGAGTATAGTAACTTTTTCTAGTGCTAAACCGATTCTTATTCCTTATTTCTACTTCCTTCCCTTTTTTATGTGTTTCTTTATGAGGACACTTAGCAGCATAATGACCAACTCTTCCACAATCAAAATATTTGAAAGGAAGCTTACCTCTGAATCGTCCTGTGCCAAGTTGAATTTTCTTTACAAAATTTACCTCATCTTCTTATGAGATATATCCTGATCCTTCTGTTTTTTGTACTTCCTTCCCTTTTGTAGAAGCTCTAAAGACTGCTTCTTTGACTTCAGATGATCCTCCTCTTCTCATTTCATATGCAGTTAGTATGCCATGAAGTTGCACCACAGTAAGATTTTGAAGATTCTGCTTTTCTTCAAGAGCAGAAACTTTTGACTCAAATTTTGTCGTTAGTGATCTTAAAATTTTCTCAACCAAAGTAGATTCTGTTATTGTTTCTCCCAAATTTCTCATATATCAACAAGACGTAAAAATAAATTGGCAACGCTCTCCTCATTATCCATTTTTAGATTCTAATATTGAATTCTGAGAGTTTGGAGTTTAGCACTTTTTACCTTTGCATCACCTTCATAACTCAGAATGATTTTGTCCCATATTTCCTTAGTTGTATTCAGCTACATGAATTTGACAAATTCTGATTCAGTTAGACTTCCTAATAGAGCATTGACCACCTTTGAATTTGTTTCATAATTCTTTCTTTCCGTCGGATCTATTGGTACTGCAGCTGGATATTGATATCCTTGTTCAACAATTGCCCATACATCTGCTCCCAGAGACTGAAGATAGGATCTCATCCTTGTTTTCCAGAAGATTAAATTGTTTCCGTTAAAGAGAGGAGGCTTGATAGATGCTGTTCCATCTTGATTGCTCATCTTTCTTGATCTTCCTTCTAGCGGCTAAGATTTTTCAGAAGGACCTGCTCTGATACCAATTGTTGGGAAAAATACTGAGAGGGGGGGTGAATCAGTATTTAGGGCTGAAATTTTTTTACTTTTCTTTCTCTTAAAACCATATGCTACTTTACTGAATCCAATTTGTATGTCCATACACCTTATTATGTCTTTTCTTAGGTCATTGCATCATTCATTCATCAGGTGTAGAGTAAGCAGTAAGTATGAACAGAAATAACAGAACAAACCATCAAACCTAAGCCACACATATGAACACCAGTATTTAAGGTGGAAACCCAATTCGGGAGAAAACCACCGCTGTTGTTATCTCAGTCTTCAATATTCATTATAAAGAAAAATTCTTACAATTTTATGCTGGCGTAGACTTATACCAGCACACAGGCACCCACCTGTAGAAAGGCTACAACCTTCTCTCATTCTCCAACCACTACTGGAAGGGAGCTCCAACCCCCTGATTTTAACACCAACTTCTACTGACAGGATACTTTCACTTTCATACAAAAGGCTTCAACCCTCACATCCATCAGATTTCTTCAATTTCTTCATCAGTCTTCTGTCAGGTCTTCCTCATTTCTTTTGCCGATCGTCGTAGAGTTTCATCATTTCTAGATCATATACATAGGTGCATCATAGATTCAAATATATCAATTAAGAACAGAGTTCGTCCATGCAGATATTTCTTAGAGAAATTTATTCATTCACCACTCTTACGCATGCACACCTTGTACAATAATCGTCTTATCCTTATATAGTTTTTGCCTTTAGTAAAACCATGAGTCAAAACCATCCAACCGCTGATGGTATTCCTTCTTTTATTGAAATTTTATTTATCAAATTCATGGAATTTGATAAATAAACATTATCCACAACCTTTGTAAATTTAAAAAATATAATAGAGCTTTAATCAACGAGCAATATAAATTAAACTGGGCCCCAGTGCTAGCAATCGACTCAACCGAAGGGCTCACGTTCCATAGTGCCGCAACATCCAATCCGATGGATATCGCTTAGGAAAATTCATGGGCAATAATGTGCGATGGCATGCCATACTTGTGGTATCCTTTGTGCACCTTCTGAACACAGCCACCGTCCGATGGCATCTTCCCAGATCAACGGTATGTATCAATATCACTGGGCATCCTGGTTCAAACGATAACGCGCGATGGCGCACGGTGACAAGTGGTTTTCTGTGGGTCCACCTCGCCACGTGTCGAATGATCTATGGAATCGCTCCCAACTCCTCAAATAGCGCTCACTCCACATAGGTGGTGTGATGAAAACCATAAACCGTCGTGCGTCATTGATCATTGTTTATATGATTCGAGCTTTATTGCACTTAGGTTCCGCCCGTTATACATAAAAGGTTCTTTTATACTCCGACGTAGAGTTCCTCCATACGTAATCCTGGCGCTTGAACTAGATGCTCTGATTTTGAAAGCGTCGATTCCTTTCGAATCGATGCTTCGGCTTATATATCAGTTCTCCTCATGGTACTCGAGATACCCCAAATAGTTCCACAACTGTACATATCAAACTAAGCCAGTTCTTCATTACAAGAAGTTCTTAACCTGGAATTCGAATCCCAGCACCATGATTCCTCAACAGGGTTTCACTTTTGACTTCATATGCAGAGACTCCTTTGTCATCTCCTTTGCCTCTGTTTTCTCTGATGTCTCTGCTACCTTTCCAGATCTCCAATCAACTAACCCTTCTAAAACTGCCTCAACTTCATATTTCATTTGCTCTTTTTTTTGTTGTTGTTTCAAGTGCTCCTCCTTTGGCATTGATGGAGATACATCATTCTTACATCTTTAAAACATAGGTTACTTATCATAGGCAACTTATCAGGTAGGTTTCCATCAAGGACAACTTCATCAAGTAGGTTTCCATCAAGGACAACACATTGCATCGTATTGCCAACAGTTACATAGACAAATTATATTAGTAAAGAAAAAAGCAAAAGGTGTAAACCCAATTAGCAGGGTTTAAATTTGTTGTTTTCTTGTAAGAATTTATATGTTAAATTCATAAAATATATCATTAGAGGTGGAAAAGATGTTAAAATAAATATTTTACATAATTATTCTTTAAATTAAAATGAAACATGAAAATAGGTACAATGAGAGATAATTGTCAATCTAGAGAGAAATATTATTTTACAAAATAAATCTAAATATATCTATTGTACTTCGAATACAAAAATTTCATATATCTATTCATTCTTATGGAAAAACAATAAATTAAACATAAGATACATAGTGAAGTACTAGAGGATAGTACAATAACTGTAAATAGAATTCATGTTTAAAAATAATAGTCAATTGAATTAGTACGAATAAGTGGAAAAACATATATAAAAAATTCTCATAAAGATGAATTCTTATCATCATAATAAGAACATAATTTAAAAGTAAAAATTTATATAACACGTCATTATGCAGTGTCATAAGTATATTGAATGAAGTCAAATGGTTTGTCCATTAATTAAAAAATATATATATGAATAAATATCCTTGAATTCAGTGGATTGAATTTCTAGCATGTTGTCGACCAACCAGTACATAGAAGGAATAAAAGAAATTTTCAAGGCTTGTGACGAAGAATGCACAGGTTGAAAAGTAGTAAAGTGTGAGAGATGAAATACCTGTACAAGGAACCCATATGAAGAAGGGTTAGAATTTAATTAGTAGGATAATGGAATTAATCATAGTAAATATGAGAAAGGGACAACTGAAATTTCGACATCAAATTACTTTATGAGTAAAGGGAAATTTTCGAAATCCTTTTTGTGTACAAATAGGAATATAAATTAATTTACAAGGATAGAAAGATACATATAAAAATATTGTAAATGAGTACCAATATTGAAAGCATAAAAATGAAATTGACCTGTATTATGGAAGAGTAAATACTTAATGAAAATCCATGACTGGTATCAGAACAGGAAGAAGAGTGCCTACACAATAAACCATTTTATTAATCGATGGAACTTAATAAAATGATAAGTGCTTCCTGAAGGAATTACTTGAATATCTTTTACAAATTTATTCTCAATGTTTCTCAATAATTATGAAGACAATTATAGAAATTGGGAAGAAGTAAAATACACATACATAAATCATGCCTTAAATTTTATAAATAGACTTCTCCAATTAAAGAGAGAGGCACATAAATGATCTCTCTGTGGAAAACCATTTGAAGTAACCTTCAATACCATTCGTTCTTTACCATAGTAAGTCGTATGGGAAAATGAGAGCTATATATATGCATCATTGAGATTACAACCAGAATAGAGTAACATAAATGTATTTCAAAAGTGAAGTTGATAAACGTAAATAGAGTGAGTATTATGAAATTTAATTCGAATTCTATCTGAGATCGAATGCCCTGCAAAAGAGATAAAAATTTAGACACGTAGTTACACAATAGAACCAAGATGCATTATCAGAATTACAAAAGGAATCCAAGGACAACAATAAAAATTTCATACTGAATTTCTATTAAAAAGAGTGAGGATCCAAATAGAAAGATTGAGAAAAATTACATATGAAATTCTCTGTTGGAAATACTGAGAGGGGGGGTGAATCAATATTTCTTTCAATTAGAGCATTAGTTAATCTTCAATTATTATCAATGTTTGTACAATGATAACAGAAAACAAGAGGAACACAAATGCACACAATTTTTAAGGTGGAAACCCACTCTGGGACAAAAACCACCTAATGCTTTTCTAATAATTCTTTTCAACTCCAATTGAAAATAAAGCTCCAACTTCCTAGAATCTAGAAAAGCATTCTTCTCCAACTCCCACTGGATGGACGCTCCAACACCCGAGATTCTTCAGTAGTCACTGAATGGATGCCCCAACACCCAATGAGCTACAACTCACCCTAGCACCACCCTACCACCCTATAGAAGAATAAAAGAAGAATGGTCTCCCGTACCAGGGAAAATGGTCCACTTTACAATGACATAGAATGATGTAGAAGAAGAAGATATACTAAACCATAACCCCAAATTTGACACAACCACCTAATTATGATCCTAGACCTGCCAACACTACCTCTTCAACCCTTGGCAGATAGACACTAGTACAATTTGTACAATAATGTATTTACAATGACTAAGTACAATGATACTTTTACAATGATTGTATGCAGTGCTGCCCACTTGAAGACTTCATATGATGAACTTCTTGCTGTTGTTATTCACCTTGGTTTCTTCTCTTGTCATGCTACCCTCTGCTGCACCTTGTTTTGCTTTTATGCCGTAGAAAGTCTGGTCCTTTGCAATCTTTGACAACACATGATCTAGCTTTTCTTGCCTTCTAGGAGCTCGATATTGAATCTGGTGTATCTCTGTTATTTCATATCCTCAATATTTTATTTTCGGTCATGTAGTAGTCCTCTAAGTATTATTTCCAATGCCATAGGTCTGACCCAATTTGGATTCTTCTAGAGAGATTTATACCCAATTTCTCACACTGCCCTAATTATGGATTGTTTCAGCTGAGCGCACTTCTATAACGTTCCACGTGTCACTGTTTTATTCATTTGCTTCTGAAATTGATAGAGTGAAAATTAAAGACTATGCACTATCCATCTATTTTTATGGCATTCCAATCCCATACTCAGAGAGAGAGTTATGACGAATTTACCAAGGTCATTTCTTTGAGATGAATTTCAGGAGCCTGCAAAAACACTTACTTCCACAGATCATATCTCCAAAAATATTTTGCAACTTGATATGAAATTTTTACTGCAGATTCCTCAGGATTTCTTCTTCTCCTCATAAAAATTTCATCTTCTGAGCCTTCGTAGAAAAATAGTGAGAGAAAAAATTCCACGATGACCTGTTTCAGATGGCCGAATCCCATGCCTAAGGAGGAAATGAAGATCACAATATATATGAATGCTTAAGTTGAGAGGGGCTTTAACAAGTGAACGTGGGAGGGATTTTAGGAGCTTAGAAAATATTAATTATGACTTTTCAATAACCCATGCCCCAACCCCATGGGGTTTTAGCCCACTAACTGGGGTACAAACTTCAAACATGATTATCTCTCAAACCGTGAAGAATTACATGGTGTGCCATATATCAACGGAAACATCTCGAAAAGTAGAAACCATAAAAAGAATTATTAACCCAGAATATATTAATTTGGTAGGTCAAACTTATCATTCAATATTGGGTTAGCCCCTGGTGCTGCTTGGGTTGACATCAATGACAACCGGTGATCAACAATCTCCCCCTTTGGCATTGATGGCAACACAAGTACTCCCCCTGCGATCATGACACCTATTCCTACAACATTCTCTCTCCCTTTGACATCAATGGGAAAGGGTAACTCCCCCTGAAACATAACCATCTTGCGGACTTGTACACACTTCCACTCGCGCTGACACACAACCATCCTACAGACTTGTACACACTTCCACTCCCCCTTTATATTCTGAAAAAGGAAAATATAATGAGAACTTGGGAGAATCCCAAGCTTCTAGCGAAGATATTCCAATGTTGGCGAATATTTGATATGTGATTCTTTTGGTGCTGCTTGGAATATTGCTACTTGTCCAACTACTTGCGTAACATCTGGTCGGGAGGCTATTACATATAGAAGACTACTAATCATAGATCTGTACAACCTTTGATCCACATCCTTAGATGAGTCGTCTATGCTCAATTTGCAACCAAGTAAAGACATCTCGAAATCACTTTGCACCTTTGTAGAAAAATTATTACTTAGACGATCATCATTGCTACCAATTATTGTATCATCCTCTTTAGCTATTAGACATGCTTTATTTTCTTCATCCAGAACACATATGTCATTTGGAGCTCGACTTGTTGTAGCCACAATTTCACCATACACGCCTTTCCTGATTTCACATTTCGTGGAGTTGAATAGTATTGTGTGTCCTTGATCACACATTTGTCCAACACTGAGCAGATTGTGATTCATGATTTCAACCAATAGAACATTCATGGCTATAACATCTTTGATTCTGAGAGTGACAGTACTTGATCCTATAACATTTGAAGATCCATCATTTCCAAAGGACACGGTTCCATCCTTCTTCTCTTTCAGAGATACAAATTTATTTCTATCTCCAGTCATATGCATTGAGCAACCGCTATCAACATACCACACATATTTGTTCTTTTGAGCCTTGAGAGCGAGAGAAAAATTATCATTCTTCTTCTTCTTCCATGTTCATTCATTCTGTGGCTTCAAAGATTCTTCTGGAGGATTTTCAAGTCTGTAGACTTTGGCTGTGTCCAAAGTTTTGACATTTGTAACATTCAATATTATTTCTTAAATGTTCAAATATATTGATATTTCGCTAAGCCCTGGGAGGTTCATATTTGACAGATCTCCTAGAATTGTATTCGTTCCTAGGGTATGTGCAACATTCTACAACTTTATGACCAAATTTTCCACATGAATAATAGTAGCCATAAAAAATATGTTGGTACTTGGACGGAAATTTTCGTCGAGGAATTGTCTTCCAAGGTTGTTCTTGCGAATCTTGTCCAATGAAGTCTTCATGCATGTCAGATCTCATAGGTTCATTGTATTTTGTTGTAGAAGGTCCTGCTTCTTCTTCTTTGTAACCGATGCCAGTTTTTTCATTGTAATATCATTGATTGTTGATGAACTCTTTCAATTCCCTTGAGCTGTTGGCATATTTTTGGATATTTTTTCCTTTCTTCACTTCCTCACGCAGCGAGACTACTTGGGCTTCTAATTCTTTCCTTTCTTTGTTGCTTTCTTCCAACTTCTTTTGAAGTGACTCTTCAATGCATTTCTGTTCTTCAACTTCAATTTTGAGACCTTGAACTTGTTATTCAAGAGTTTTGGAATGGATCTTCTCCGCCTTGAGATCTTTTATAAGCTTGATTGATTCCTCATAAAATTCATCTATGGTCCATCCTTCTTCTTCATTGTTTTATATCTCTTGATTATTGTGCTTGGCCATAAGAAATACTCTCTCATTGGCTTCTTCGTCACTATCATTGTCTTGATCGGATGATGAGCTATATTCTTTAGAGAGAAAGTTTCTTTTGGATCCTTGCTTGTTGAATTTCTTAAAGCCTTTCTTTCTTTTTGAGTTGCCATTACTTTTGTTTGGACATTTTTCTACAAAATGCCCAACCTCATTACAGCTGAAACATATCAATGGAATTTTACCTTTGAATTTTCCCTTACCAATTTGTAGTTTTCTTGTGAAGTAAGCATATTCTTCATCTGAAAGACCTTCTTCATCATCTCCCTTTTTTTCACACTTGTAGGTGCATGTCTTTTCAATTGAAGGTTGTTTTTCCTTATTGGTTTTCTTAGATGCAACGAACACAGTTTCTAGATGCGAAGTACCCTCTTCTTCATCAAGTCTCATTTCATATGCTATGAGAACTCCATGTAATTCCTCTTTGCTGAGTTTGTCCAGATTTGCACTGTATTCTAAGACCGATACCTTTGGGTTGAATCTCCCTGGTAACATTCTAAGAATATTCCGTATAATAGTCTTCTCATCAACTGGCTCTCCCAATCCTTCTAGAGTATTGGTTATTTCATCAACGTATTGAAAGTATGCAGCAGTGTTGCAATCTTCTTTCATTCTGAGTTGCTCAAATTTTTCTCTATAGATTTGAAGCTTTGCTTCTTTGACATTTGAGTCACCTGCATATATATTCTCAAGCTTGTCCCATACATTTTTGGCAGTTTTTCAACCCACCACCTTATGATAAGAAGATTCAATAAGTCCACTGATAATAATATTCTTTTCTTTTGCATCATTTACCAAATTCTTTTTACCTTGTTCATCCGTGGTTGATGTAAATCCATTTTGAACAGTGTCCCATAATTCGTAACCTTGCGCCAAGAGATAGACCTCCATTCTTCCTTTTCAAAGAGCATAATTATTTTCATTGAATAGATGTACACCATTCTTGGTATGCTCCATGACCTCCTTACAACTGTTAAACTGCTATTGAAGGAACCAAGCTCTGATACCAATTGTTGGAAATACTGAAGGGGGGGTGAATCAATATTTCTTTCAATTAGAGCATTAGTTAATCTTCAATTATTATCATTGTTTGTACAATGATAACAACAAACAAGAGGAAAACAAATGCACACAATTTTTAAGGTGGAAACCCACTCCGAGACAAAAACCACCTAATGCTTTTCTAATAATTCTTTTCAACTCCAATTGAAAATAAAGCTCCAACTTCCTAGAATCTAGAAAATCATTCTTCTCCAGCTCCCACTGGATGGATGCTCCAATGCCCGAGATTATTCAGTATTCACAGAATGGATGCCCCAACATCCAATGAGCTACAACTCACCCAAGCACCACCCTACCACCCTATAGAAGAATAAAAGAAGAATGGACTCCCGTACCAGGGAAAATGGTCCACTTTACAATGATATAGAATGATGTAGAAGAAGAATATATACTAGACCATAACCCCAACTTTGAAACAACCACCTAATTATGATCCTAGACCTCCCAACACTGCCTCTTCAACCCTTGGCAGATAAACACTAGTACAATTTGTACAATAATGTATTTACAATGACTAAGTACAATGATACCTTTACAATGATTGTATGCAGTGCTGCCCACTTGAAGACTTCATATGATGAACTTCTTGCTGCTGTTATGCACCTTGGTTGCTTCTCTTGTCATGCTACCCTCTGCTGCACCTTGTTTTTATTTTATGCCGTAGAAAGTCTGGTCCTTTGCAATCCTTGACAACACATGATCTAGCTTTTTCTTGCCTTCTAGGAGCTTGATATTGAATCTAGTGTATCTCTATTATTTCAGATCCTCAATATCTAATTTTTGGTCTTGTAGTATTCCTCTGAGTCTTATTTCCAATGCCACAGGTCTTACCCAATTTGGATTCCTCTAAAGAGAGTTATACCCAATTTCTCACACTGCCCTAATTATGGACTGTTTCAGCAGAGTGAACTTGTACGGCATGCCACGTGTCACTGTTTATTCATTTCCTTCTGAAATTGATAGAGTGAGAAGTAAAGACTGTGCACTATCTCTCACTTTTTACATCATTCCAATCCGATACTCAGAGAGAGCGTTATGACGAATTTACCAAGGTCACTTCTTTGAGATGAATTTCAGGAGCCTGCAAAAACCCTTACTTCCACAGATCATATCTCCAAAAATTTTGCGCAACTTGATATGAAATTTTTACTATAGATTCCTCAGGATTTCGGCTTCTCCTAATAAATATTTCAGCCTCTGAGCATTTGTAGAAGAACAGTTAGAGTGAAAATTCCACGATGACCTATTTCAGATGGCCGAATCCCATGCCTAAGGAGGAAATGAAGATCACAATATATACGAATGATTAAGTTGAGAGGGGATTCAAAAAGTGAACGTGGGAGGGATTTTAGGAGCTTAGAAAATATTAATTATGACTTTTAAATGACCCATGCCCCAACCCCATGGGGTTTTAGCCCACTAACTGGGGTACAAACTTCAAACATGAATATCTCTCAAACTGTGAAGAATTACATGGCATGCCATATATCAACGGAAACATCTCGAAAATTAGAAACCATAAAAATCATTATTGACCCAGAATATATTAATTTGGTAGGTCAAACTTCTCATTCAATATTGGGTTAGCCCCTGGTGCTGCTTGGGTTGACATCAATGACAACCGCGGATCAACAATTCTCAACGAATGAGAACAATTAAAACATAGAAATCAAATTTCCGGAAATGAAATCCAAAATCGAGAAAGAATAAATAGTTAGATTCATACACATTGCAACTCAGAACCTTCTCATTTTATGAAAAATGAATACAATTATTATTAACATAAAACACAGAGAAGTTTTGGGTATAAAAAATCTTAACAACAAACTGAAAAACCAAAAAGGGTAAGTGTAAGGAAATAAAAGGAAAATAAAAAGCACAGGGCTCAGGCAACCCTCCAAAACCTACGAAATGGGCCGCAGGGAAGCCCTGTACTTCCGCACAAAATGTGAAATCCCCGAGGGCTGCTTCGGAGGAGGCCTTGCCTACCAAGCCGATCAACTGGCTGCCCCCCTTCATTCGCCTACGTAGGAAATCGACGTGCACACCAAAGAACCTCGATGGCTTGATCACCTACCTGAAAATGCTGCTAACCCCAGGGGAGGTTCCCGTCATAGGTGAACCTTTTGGATAGCTTCATGAAGTTAAGTTTGATGATCATCATTTGGCCAAATTTGAGGCCTTCCCTGAGCTAGCACCTAAGCTATACCTTGATACAGTTCATGATGTTTATGGAGTCAAAGTTGTCCCCCAACTCTGGGTACATGGTTTGGCTGGGTCTGAGCTCCTAAATCTGCATAGGATGCCACACTTTGGACACGAAAATGTCACAGATCGGCTCGCACGACAATTGCTCGTGCTGATTCATGACGGATGCCTATGGATCTAGGGCAGGATCCCCATTGACACTGCGCTAGTTCATCAAATTATTGGTCTCCCCTTGGAGCACGTGGGTAAGAAATATGAGGGGGAGATTGCTAAGTTCGTGCGCCAAAAGTATCATGTGGACCGCAAAACTCATGGGTTTATCATCAAGACCATCAGCGACTAAGGTACACAGCTGGGCACCATGCTATTAGCCTGTAAAATTATGAGGAAATGTAAGGTCACCTTCATTCCATCCTATGTAATTCAGTTGGCTGGCCAATGCGGGAAAGGAGTATGTTTTAACTGGGCACAGTATTTATGTGATGAGTTTCTAACTAACGTTTTCGAGTCCTGGGAGTAGGGACGTGCTTTTTGTTAGTCTTGGTTGCTATTCCTTAGAGTGTTGGTTGCCTGGGAAGCTCCTACGGAGTTAGTCCTCCTTAATATTACCCAGGAAATGTGTGAAGGGGCTCACTATGCACACTTATGGGATTTCACAGATCCACAATGGCTCAAGGACAACTAGGTGTTTTGGGTCCTCTTTCAGAGTAGCATGGCCGCAGCTATTAACTCCTGATCGCAATTTTCCCCTACCGTGTATGAAAGATACAAGGGCATTGTCGCATTTTATGTCACTCTGCACAATGTTCAAATAAAAGCGCACAAGGAGAAAGCATGGAATTCACTTCCTTATATGGTGATGGATGAAGAATTCGAAAACGTCATTGCGCTCTGGTCCCGTAATTGTAAAATTGGCTTCAAAACTAGCATGAAGGACGTTGTAGGCACCAATAGATCCTAAGTCAACCCCCATGTCATTGTCCCAAATATCAGAGGTATTCCCAAGAGTACCAGACTAGGCACTGGTGCGGCCACCCAAAAGGATGTGCAGCAGAAGAAGGAAATCGAGGCACAGACCTCGATGGATTCATAGACCGGCTTGGGTACAGAAGTTCTGGCTATAGGCAGACTTTCCTCCCCCTACGGCACAAAGATAATAAGCGAGTATGTCAGAATGCCTTGAAAAAAGAAGCAATCCCAACAAGTGGAATGAGACGAAACAATCACATTGACTGACGGAGACCTGGAACAAATCATTGATGCAGTCACTTTGGCCATGAAGGAGAGATGGGCTGCCTTAGAAGAGCAGCAACGGGCCGCGGTTGACACAATTCAGGCTGATTTGCGAGCGCTACAATTAAATATAGAGACATTGATGATTAGTGTAACCCCGTACACCCACCCCCCTCTGCCAACAGTGCAACACTCGTTACAGATGAAAATCACCTCCATTCTCTCCCTAGTGCAGCTCTGGTGCTTAGTCCACCCAACCTGGGACTCCAAGTCTAGGCTAGTACAAAAGTCTAGCTGAACTTAGCTAGGCTCCCTCATGAGGCCTTACAGGGTCTCCACACTGCCGTATTTTAGGAAATTCACCATCGAGACAAACAAGTACACCAATAGTTCAGTGTAGCTAAACAAACAATCAATGCAAAGCATTTTGGGGTGTGCTCACCACCGCAAAGCACACAAAGCTCAAAGACACGATTCATCGACTTTGTGCAAATTTTCCCACAAAACTCGGCCTCAGCCACCCCTCAGGAAAAAGTATAAAGATGGGTCGCAGTACTCAAGGCCTCCCGGGATGAATTTCAGGTTGTCAATACATGCATGGAGCAACAGATCGCAAATCTGCAGGCTAAGTTACAGCTCGAAACTCAAATAACTGCGCTGGTCAGCGCGGCTATGAATGTAATCATAGGGTAGATCACGCAGGGAGCTCAACTACTGGAGACCACCATGAAGCTATGGACTAAGGTCTAGTGCGATCCAATAGTATGAGGGATAAACTAGGACATGTGACAAAAAAAAGAAGAGTTCAAGACAATCGAAACCACCTTGCCTACTTTCGTGCCTGCTCAGCTCTTGTAGCGACTGCACACTAGCCAAGTGCTCCAAGAGGATATTGATGACCTTCGGCAAAAGAAGAAGATCCTTGGTGACCGACTGAAGCCGTGGGATGACGAAGCTCTCAAACTTTCACAAGATACCAATGTTGATATTAAGCAGCTAAACCAAACTTTTAAAAGTGTCACCGCTGGGACTGAAGGACTGCTACCAGAAAAGTTGGTCGACATTGCACATAATGTAGTTGTCAAAAGTGAAGGTGTGCTTCCTCTATTAGCTTAGGCGATCAGAATACTGCAAGCGCAGGTCGAAGCCCCACCGGCACAATGACTCGAGACGAGTCACAAGATTGTGTTGGGGGACTGTTGGAGCAAGGGCTCCCAAAAGCTATGAATTTTGTCCACTTTTTTATAATTTTGTATTTTTTAGTCTAACATAGGGGGTTTGGGATGATTCAAAGCTCCTAACACATTATAAATGGGTCAAGGGTAGACCAAGAGTCCACAAACCATGGTTTTTGGACCATTGGATGCGTAGGTTAAATCATTATAACTAGATGAAACTTTTTTGAGTCATAGGTAGCAATGAATAGAGATTGATGCAAAGTACGAATTGTTAGATCTATAGTAGGGTTGTTTGGGTTAGGACTCCTGTTGGATGTGTGTGTGGATGTCCTTTCTCCTGCTATGTGCAGACCCTGCTGGCTGTGTGCGCAGGTGGTAATTGGGAATGTAAGAGGATTTTGGGTAATGATATATATGTGTGGAAGTATTGTGGATATCTAATGCTATCTGAATATGTTATGTTATGGTTGATGCGAACTTGAGTTATATGATTATGTGTTTGTTAGTAGCTGCAAATTATCTGTGTTTATGGTACATGTATCTGTGATATGTTAATTCACTAAGATTATGTTGTTCTATGATTATAGCTTCTACTACGCATGTGGATGTGAACCTGTTAATTAGATCTGATAAGTTGTCTTCTGGTTATTTATTGAGACTCCTGCGAATAACCTCTTGTTGTATAGATCTGATTGTTGCGAACTAGCTTGAGTTACATGTTCTCTCCTAGGGTGCGGAAACCTGGTTCCAGCACCCTTCCATACTCCTTCAGTTGAGACTTTGGCCTACGCAAGCAGGTCACTGCCGAAAGGGACAGTAGTATAGGGGTTTGTTGGAAAACCTTAACCTCTGAACCTGGGTCAAGACCCCTCGAGCCAACGCCAATGGATAAATATTTTAGGCCAAAGGGATTAATATTATCATTCCAAGGAATTAATAAAACAATCTGAATAATAATATTATAAACTCAATGTATTAATAAACTCAAGGGACAATAAATTTAGGGGAATAATATTAAACCTTAGTATTTACACTATAAGCCCTAAGATTAAAATTATAAACCCATGGAATAAGAATACTTATGATTAATATTATAAACCATAAACCCAATACTATAAATCATAATGTTAAACCTTAATTTATTCAATGTCGCAATGTGAAATTGAATAAATTTCAATGTAATGTATCATTGTTACAATGATTGTCACACTCCTTATCAAATTGCAACGATGCTTGCCACACTACAACATTTGATATATTTTTGTACCATTCCAATGTTATAATATTGAATCAAATATTATAGACCCTAACATTATAAAACCCAACAATTAGAAACCCTAAAACTAATATTGTAATCCATAGAATTAATATTATAATCCCGAATATTAAAAACCTAACATTTCAAATATTGATACTAAACACAATATTATAAACCCCAATATTGTAAAATCAATATTAAACCTTAATATTATAAACCCAATATTATGTAGAATATTATAAAACGTTCAATATTATAATCCCTAATATTAAACTCCAGTTTTGTAATGTTGCATTGAAAAATTGAATAAATTTTAAAGTAATATAACATTACGATAATTATTGTGAGTTTTATTGTTACATTGAAATAATGTTTGTCACAATGTGATATGGGGAAAATTTTTGTACCATTCCAACATCATGATATTAAACCCTAATATTAAATCGAATATTATAAAACCTAAGAGCATAAACCCAATATTATAAATCCTATGAATAATATTATAAACCCTAAGATAAATATATTAAACCTTAAATCTAATATATTAAAATTTAGGATTATAAACCCTCGGGATTAATACTACAAACCCAAGGGATTGATTTTAATAAACTTTTGGGATTAATATTATAAACCATTCTCATTAATACTCCCAAGCCATTATTAATATTCCAAATGAAAGGGATTAATATTATAAACCTAATGGATTATGAATATTATAAACTTAAGAGATTATTAATATTATAAAATCAATTTCCACAAGGTCTTGTATAGATGGTTATCGGGTGCTCTGTTAAGGAACTTCTTGATGTGAACTAACTGGTTCAATTCCCCATCCCAATGGTGGTGATATATTGGACATGATGAAATTGTATTCCTCCCAAGGTTACAATATATATATATATATATATATATATATATATATATATAATAAAATTAATGGATTAAAACTATAATTCCAACAGATTAATATACCCATGACATAAATAATATAAATCTAAGGGATTATTAACATTATAAACCCAAGCGAAATAAACAGGGAAATTTTTAACGATGGAAAATTATCTTGAAGTTTAAAACATTGGAAAATCTCACCAGTCCCAAATATGTAAACTATAAAATGTTTATTGATATATTTGTAAATTTATTCAAATTTATAATGATTTTATATATAGTCTCCATACAATGTTCGTGATTTTTAAGGTAAAATCATTTATATTGTAAAATTTGTGCTAATTATTTTTATAAAAATGGAAATTGGCGAATCTTTTTTTTGGAAAAAACATGGAAAATTATCCCACCTGCGAATATTAGCCGCTAAAATTTTCTATGATAATAATCCCAAGGGATAAATATTTTAAACTCAAGGAATACAGATGTGAAATTTTGGGTTGCACTGTATCGAGAGATTCATGGAGCAAGATTGGGATGGTTCAAAAGCAATTCATAACCTACAATGTTAAGATCAAGGGGAATACTCCCTATCCTATCCTTTTGATTGAAATTGCTTTGTCCCCCATTGATGGTAGAAATATGTTTATATATCTGATGTATAGAAGAAGCTTCACAACATGGAATCCAAAAGGCTCCCAAAAATTATTTTTAATTGTAGTCAAAATCTCCACTTTCACCTCAAGCGCAGGTGGCATAACGATTTCGAGTCTGGGCTGAACCATTGGGGAATTAAGGAGTTGTTAGCCGCTCTCATGAAACAATAATAAATCCAAAAATAAAATAAATAAATTAAATATTAAAGTTAGGAATTTATGCCTAACTCTTTAGTTTGGGTTGTTCCTCTAAGATAGGAGTTAGTTTAGGTAGCTCCTCTATTGGTGTGTGTTTGGTTGAGAAATTATTTCAACCAATGCGTCCAAGATAGCATGCACTATCTTCAGACACTGTCTCCTCATCTATTTAATTGTAACACTACATTATTTTAATAATGAGAAAATATGTGAGGAAGCCGTGAGGCTAAAGCCTTTTCCGCCATTATTTGGTGTCTGGTTTATTATGTGTGTTTTCTATATTTTATTAGTGATTTGATTTTCAATATGTGTATCAGAGCCACTAGTAATGCAAATGACAAGAAGATGAATATTTTAGCTTTGCAGGCTTTTTAAAATTCTGTCAAAGGATGAATTGAAAGGATGAAGCCATCTCGGAGCCATCGCTCTCTAAAAATAAATTTCGTGAGCTAAATATGCATGCTTAATAAAGAAGAATGTATATTTATTCTGAAAATTGCATGCGACTGCTTCCTTAAAAAAAAAAAAAAAAAAAAAAATTTGAAATCGATATGCATTTGATGGCTAGAATGATTTCTTTTTAATATTGAAATCGATATGAATTTGTGTTGTAACTGTTTTATCGTGCTCTAAAACTTGGTTAATCGACTTTAGTATCCACTCTTACAACTGTTATGAAGCTCCTGGCAACCGAAAGTGCTCCCACAGATGCCTTGAGCTGATGTTTGAGAGCGTATTTCAGCCCCGGTCCAGCTGAAAGAACCTTGCTTTAAGTTTTCTCTTTCTGGTGCATACTTGGAGAAGCACTGTTATTCGATGGCTTTATGCAGATTTGTTGTTATGAAAGGAAATCTAAATTTATTTTAACAACGGCTTAAGATAGCCATAGCATTGAGGGATTGATTTATCATGGGACCTCTGTGTGGAGCGCAATTTGGTGAAATCCAAGCCTACGTGGACTGATCTATCCTGCGTTGAGCTGCCATCTAGAGCACTTCCCTCACCGTTAAGCTGTCATGCTGAGCACTTCCCTACGGGAATCAGTCTCAATGCACCAGTGACTCGCATTGTTTGCATGGTTTGTTAATGATCCTGGTAGTTCTGCGTTTTATATTGAGAGAATTTGTGGAAGTGACATAACAAAAATCACCTTGCCACTATTTCTCAGTGGCATACCATTGCTTGAGTATTCAGCAGATAAAAATTTTCACAGCTCAACAGAGTATCAAGAGTATAAAAGGAATACTAGTCCACTTTTCCTGCTTTCACTGACAGTTTATGGAAAATTTCCTCAAAGATTTAAATATTTTTTTCTGTTAGAACTTCCTCTCTACAGCCGAAAGCTATATGATCATGGATGCTAGCAGCAGAATACTTGTTTTCTGGCAAGACAACAGATTAGCAACAACATTAGTGAGTTAATAGAACAAGAGCGAAGTTTTCTGTGAACCTCGACCCAACGGCCCATTGCATTTCTAGTATTTTGCAGGAAACACGATGTTCAGGCTCTTGGAAATCCCATCAAGTTATTCAAGTCGTATTGTACGGAAAAATCTTTTAAGCAAATGAAATTTACAGCTTTATTGTTACTTTCAGATTTTATACCTGTGGAGTTTGTTACCCTTATTTTTTTTAGCAAATAATTGAGGAGAAAAATAAAAAGAGATGCTGCCAACGCCATGGTCAAGTAACCAAATAAAGCATAAAAAGATTATTTGTTTTCATTTGAAGGGGCGTAAGTGACGGGTTGGCGTAGTGGGTCACACAACACAATTTTAGAATGGAATTCAATTCGAATAAATCATATTCTTCCAAAGACATAATTCGAGTGTTTTAAAGTGAATTCATAGTTTTTTTTAATGAAAATTTATAGAAAGAACCTTTTTGATGTGCTTATAGTAGAGACCTACCTTTCTGCCATGCACCCGAGGCTTCACATTTCAGAGATATTAAGATGGTTTAAAGCTTTCACGTGGAGCACAATTTGTGGAGGAGTCAGCACTGTGGACTGTGTGTGGAACCCAATGATGTGAGGTGTGCATACAAAGTATATTGTGGAGAATATTTTACAAATCCATCATATGGAATGGTACTTATGCATAAAATGAATGGTATGCATACATTTTTGTTTTTCATCCATTAAAAGGTGAAACGTTGAAGGTGCAATGGAAAGCTTAAGTGGAGTATTTTTTTTAATATTTTTGATGCCTTGAAGAGACTTCATACAACCTTTAAAGTTTTTTAATAAGGAGCATTCTTTATGTAATTAAGTGATAAGTTTATAACGTGCCCATGAGAGAGAATAAGTGGAGGCATGTGAATGATTTTTTAAAGGAATGAAGTAGTAAGGTGATGTTTTTATATATGAACAATTTTGAAGTTATAAGAGATGAATGAAAATTTTAATTTTGAGTGATAGAGTGATTTAATGAAAATTGGAAAATTGAAAAGGGTAGTAAAGTGAGACTTTTGCGGAGAAATAAGTTGTGTTTCCATTTGTATTTGGAGAGATAAGGTGATTTTGGAGGGGTAGGTGTTTTGTATTTGGAGTGATCTGTGGAATTTTTTAGAGCAATTTCTTGTTATAATTCAAAGTATTGGTTTACTTTCAGAGAGATTGTGTCACTGTCCATTCAGTTTTTGAAGACGAGCCACATCAAAGGGTTGTCAGCTTGCTATTTTCATTACTTGAAGGTGGTTATTTCTTATGTATTCAATAATTAAAAAATATATCACTTTTTGGTACTTGTGTCCTAGATTCGCCCGAAATTGAATAAGGGGATCTTAGGTATACCATGTGTGTGTTTATGATGGCGCATGTTTTTATGGCTTCATGATGTTTGCTTATGATTTTTATCTAGTTTTGACACATAAATGACCTCATTTAACACACACATAAAGTTCAATGCACACAAGCACAACACTCGTAATGAAGTAGCTTCAAGGAAGGATAATTAAGCTCAACACATGCATTTGCACACCTACAACACATAATCAAAATTGTCAACATCGGCATTCTACCTCAACAAGAAAATTCACTTAATACAATAAAGTTCATGTACCTACAAACTCCAACATTTCAAAGTAAAGTCTACGTCACTACAATCAAGTTAATGAATCTGTAAACTTCAACGTTTCAGAGCACAGTCTACATCAACATTTTTGAACTTGTAATCAAACTCACATTGCTTTGAATTGTAAGGATGTATTCTCGGTTGGAACCGACACCCAAGTTTTGAACTGAGTCAAATTGAATTGATTGTAGTGAGTCATTAAAATCATTAAGCATTTTTGGGTGCATTTTAAACAGTGTTTGACACCCTTTCTTTAAGCAAAATCAAGTGAGTGCATGATTTTTAACTCTAAAGCAAACACGAAACAAGTTCACATCTGCTGCAAGCGAGCGTAAGTATTCATTCAAGAAATTTTCATCAAGTTAGTACAAAGTTCAAACCATAAAGTGAGCTAGTGTGAAGTTCATTGCAGCAACCATCAAAGAAACTACGAAAGTTCAACTCTAACACCAATCAAGCAAGTTGAAATCTACATCAAGCAAGCATGATTATTAAGTCAAATGAGCATTCAAGCAAAGCGATCGTCATCAAGCGAGCATGAATACAAGAGTTTAAGCAATAAAATTCTACAGTTCTAGCAAGTGTTCCAAGCAAGCGCAGTAAGCAACAAATCAAGCGAGCATGCCATTCAAGCCACATAGCAAGCGAGCCTATCATTCAAGTAACAAAATCAAGTGAAATAGTTCAAAGCACGACACCTACGACAAGAGAGCCTGAATTCAAGAGAGTGAGTTCAGATGGTGCAACACATCCATCTGTTAAAAATTATTCACAATTTGATCATCTCATGTGATGAAGACATGGTGCAAATCAACAAAGAAACTCTTGTTGATCTTTCATGGCATCTACAACAAACAAATGAAACCATTAAGTTTCTTCAAATAGAGTCGCAACTACAACGAAATAAGTTTCAAGAAAAGAGTGATACTTTCAAGTCTTTGGACTATCCAGATGATAAGTCATTCATCCAAACAACTTCAAGTGTCAAATTTGTTCCAGTTCAAATTTCTTCCAAGCCCATCATCAAGCCATGGGAAGAAATTCAAAATAACAAGAATCGAATAGGCTTAGGATATGTCAACGATGACACCAAATTGCATATCCCAGATTATTCCAAGCCAATTAAGTTCTTTAGTGTAGTATTTCTTGAACAAATCTCCTTAGCAAGTTCTGAGAAAGTTGCAAACAAATAGAAATGCATGCAACCTGCAGTTGTAGTCAAATCGAGATGTTCTCATTGTCAAAGAACCGGTCATATGGAAGATCATTGTTTTGATCTCCATCCTTGTCACCATTGTGCCAAGCCCAATCGTTCCTTAGATAAATGTCACAAACACCAACAATCAGCCATATTGAAGATACTTATGAATGGATCGATCCTTGTGAATGGTCATCCAGAGTCAAAATATTGTCTCAGTTCTACAACCGAATACAATCACACATAGTGCATCCGAAAGTGAAAAGAAGATGGTACTCTCATGCAGTTGAACGAGGGAGTACACCAGTGAAACACTCCTAAACTTGAAGGGTGGGATTTCAGGAATTCTTTCCAGAGTAGTGTCTCTCCTTTCAATTGGAAAAAGGGGGAAATGTCAATGAAATTGACAATGGTTGTTAGACTGAAAGTCTCAACAAAACCACCAAAAGAAGCCAGTGGACAGCTCCAGTATCTAGTGGGCATCTTCAACAGCCAGTGGGAATCAACAAATTCGCCAGTCGGTAGTTGACAAAAAAGAAACAGTGAACAATTTTCAACACAACAAAAGCAACAATGATTTTTTTTGACATCATCAGCCAGTGGGCATTGAACAAATTTTGTCAGTGGAAAAAGGATGTTGATTTCACGCAAATGACAGATGGATCATTTTTCAACTTGGAACATGATGGAGTTGTCAATAAAACTTCAGAGATGAATCAGACATGCAACTGACTCATGGTATCTTCAGATTGCAGTTTTTCAGGCAATGTTTTTTGAATATCAACAAGAGAACTTGGAAGATGGTTCCTCATTCTTATTTTGGATTTATCATTGAAGGGGGTAATGTTAGCCTCTCTCACAAAAAAATAATAAATCCAAAAATAAAATAAATAAATTAAATATTAAAGTTAGGAATTTATGCCTAACTATTTAGTTTGGGTTGTTCCTCTAAGATAGGAGTTAGTTTAGGTAGCTCCTATATTGGTGTGTGTTTGGTTTAGAAATTATCTAAACAAATGTGTCCAAGATAGCATGCACTATCTTGAGACATTGTCTCCTCATCTATTTAATTATAACACTACATTCTTTTAATAATGAGAAAATATGTGAGAAAGCCATGAGGCTGAAGCCTTTTCTGCCATTATTTGGCGTTTGGCTTATTATGTGTGTTTTCTATATTTTATTAGTGATTTGATTTTCAATAGGATTAGCTCTATATGTGAATCAAATATAGTGTGAAAAATACTATTACCTCCAATTTTAAGGACAATTTGTGGGAGGATCAGGAGGTAGAGGGTAAAAGGAAGCTACGATAATATAAGACGGTGATCAACCCCACCCTTTATAATCAGAATTATCTCTCTATTTTTACCAATAGTAAAAAAAAGGAACATTGCTACGATGAGAATTAATTCTCATAAGCGTCGGAGTGAGATCAGGTGGTGGTCTATTACCAAGACTCCCTAATATCCACTCTGAATTCCCTAATAACTACCACACTTCCAATATTCTTGCTCTATTAATCTAGCCCACCTATAGCGATATTAGAGTGCTTATTTCCTTTCTCTTGGATCATAGAAATAAGATTTTGAAGAATAAAACTTAGATTTTTTTTCATTTCCTGAGGTCTAATAGCCTGCATTTGTCTTAGCAGACGTTAATAATAATCATCATCATCATCATCATCAACCCAAGAGATTAATAAACTTAAAAAATTAATATTGTAAACCCAAGGTATAAATATTAAAGCCTAGCATTAATATTATAAACCCCTAAGATTAATATAATCAATCTAATATTAATAATATAGTAAACCCAACGGATTATTAACCCAAATTTTCAATAAACGCAAGGGATTATTAATATTATAAACCCAAGGGATTATCAGTATTATAGAGCCTAGGAATTAATAAAACCAATTAATATTAAAACCTCGGGGATTAATATTAAACATTATGATTAATATTACAAACCTTATGATTATTATTAAAAGCCTAGTAATATAAACCATAAGATTAATATTATCAACCTAAGGGATTAATATTTAACCTTAGGATTAATATAAAAAACCTAATATTGTTATTATAAACAATAATATATTCTTATATATATTATGGACTAATATTATAAAATCGGGGGATTAATAAACCCAATGGACTAATAATACAATAAACAAAAGGGATTAATAATCCAAAAGGATTAATATTATAAACCCAACCAATAATAATCCCAATGGAATAATATTAAACCATACAATTTATATGACAAACCCAAAGTACTATAAAACCTAAGATTATAAAACCTAATATTAAACCCAATATTATACTACCCAACATTTCAAACCTTCATACTAAACACAATATTATAAACCCAATATTAAAAACCTTAATATTATAAACTGATGCAGACTAGCTGTAGAAATATCAGAATTATGCTATGGAATGGAGTTTTTAAGACTCAACACCAAAACCCCTTTACTCTTTAAAAAGTTCAACTTTGGAAGTTAGCAACATACATACACGTGCGAAGTTAACAAAAGATTTATATAACACACATAGACCATACAAATAACCCAAGCAATGCAAATATGCGGGGTTCCTTACCGAAGGGTCCCACACGACTCTGACCAATCACAGATAGTCACACTTCACAATATTTACAATGTAACCTTAAGAATTAAACCTTATTTTCTGCAGGATGCAATGTTGCACTGTGTTGACACGTGGTTCTCCCCATTTCACATCGCAAACAAAGTTCTTTATCGTGTGATGACCTCAATGTTAAATTGTAAATGTTGTGATTTGTGAAATCGCTTTCGGGCCACTAAAATCTCTTTCATTGGTTTATTATAGATCTGACGGTCCATGCTCCACCTCCACCAAACCACTTCGCATCGTAAACTAAATTATTTATCTTGCTAACTAGACTAGTAAACATTATCCTTGGCGATGTGCGATGTCTTTCCACCTGCGACGTTATCTTCCACCATTGATCGGTTGGATCCAATGGTCGTCATCGAGCCTGCGAACCCGATTTGTTTTTTCATGCTATTAACAAAATATTTGATTCAATAAGGAATATGTAAAGTCTATAGACCCGTCTTGCCTATAAATTAGATTAGTATTCTTGTCATGTGACTCGAATATAGGTATTCGATTTCAACAGAGGTTTAAATAACTAATTTTAAAACAGGGAACTTGATCAAAGCACAAAACACTTGGAAATAGTTTGGAAATAGAAAACACAGAGTGAAGCCCTCATATGGATGATTTTTACATCTAATTATTCTTCTCTATTCTCTCCTTCTTCGCTACGGATGGTGAAACCCCACAATGGTGGATTTGGTTCCGTTTTATGGCTTTCCCAAAAATCCCCATATGGCTGAGAAACTGTCACTTAGTTTCCAAAATAGTTTATTCAAATAAATACTTAACTAATCCTAATTTAAGCATTCTTTTTATTCTGAAAATTGCAATTGCTAATTTTTCCCAAGTTAACTTAAACAAAATACTTAAACAAAAACAAAGTCTTCAAATTCTTAGGACTGCTAGTCCTCTTTCTAGGCCACAACATATGACCAGCTTGTCACATTACTGGCTCTACCTTAATGCTCCTGCATTAAGCTGCTGGGGTAAATTAAATTCATGGCTCCTCTCCATGAGCTCTTCAATAGAGTACCATGTGCTTTGAATTTAGGCAGTGTCCAAACAAGAACAATCCTTCAGAGGATGGTGCTTCCATTTGACCAGATACTCTAAATATTCTTTCTTTCTCATCTTCCTCACCACCCGTGTGTCGAGAATCTGTTCAATTTCCAAAGACTATGCTAGAGGAATCTGTTTAATCCATGCTCTCAATTCATCCTGGGTGTCCCATGTTCATCTCTCCGAACTGTCTTCTTAATAAAAAAGAATGTGTGGGTACAGATTTGGCACATTAAAGATGGGTGAGATTCCTACACCTAGAGGTAAATACAACTCATAAGCATTTGCAGAAAACTTTCGAAGAATTTTACAATGCCCGATATTTTTCATCTTCAATTTTTTTTATTTTCCTTTAAGAAATATCTCCTTACGCAAATGTTCCAGTACTATATCTCTTACTTTGAATTGTACCTCTTGCCTTTTCAAATCTACTCGTTGTTTATATTTTTGGCTGTTGTCTTGTATCTTCAATTTGACCTGTTCATGTAGATCATTGATTACTTTCGCAAAATCTTCGCCATCAACACTCCTTATTTCTACTTGACCCAAATCTCGCGACTTAAATACTTCATGTGGGTGCATTCCGTATAGGATTTGGAAAGGATTTATGCACGTGCTTCTGTTGAGCGAGTCATTGTAAGCAAGATCCACTTGTGCAAGCACACAATCCCATTATCTGGATTTTTCACCACCAGACTCCCTAGCAGATTTCCTAGACTCCTGTTCTCAACTTCAGTTTTCCCATCTAACTGTGGATGATAAGAAGAACTAAAATTTAATTTGGTGTATAACTTATTCATAATGTTCGCTAGAAATGGCCTGTGAACTTTACATCCTTGTTTGAGATGATGGACTTCAACAAGCCATGTAATACGAATATCTCTGTAAAGAACAAGTGTGATACATGTGTGGCGTCACTTGTCTTTCTGCATGGAATGAAATGATCCACCACCACCATGATGGAATTGAATCCTCATTGTGTTTTTTTTATAACTAAGACAAAGTCTAAGATGACTGATTCCCACGGTTTGTTTGGAATGGGTAAGGGTGTATACAACCCTGCATTCTCGCTGCGTCCCTTTGCATGTTGACACACTTTACACCTAATCACGAATATCTGTACATCCTTCGCATTCTTGGCCAATAGTAAAAGTGGCTCAGCTGATCCAAAGTCTTATCTATGCTAAAATGCTTGGTCAAACCTCCACTGTCCTTTTTCTGGATTAATTTCTCTCGCATAGAACATTCTGGAATACACAACTATCCTCCTTTGAAAATCAACCCCTCCTGCATGTTATAGTCCAACCAGGGACTATTTTCCCTCAACAATGGATTTTGGAAGGCTTCATAAGCTTCATTAAAATCTCCATCCACTTCATACAAGTCTTTGAAATTCTCAAACCCCAACACTTGCACTGCGCTTTCTTGTAAAATCAGACTTCTCCTGCTTAATGCATATGCTACCTTATTGGCCTGACCACTAATGTGTTTCAAAACAAATGTAAAAATTTTCAGGTACTCTGACCACTCACATGTTTATGATTTAGCTTGTGCTACTCCATAATATATTGCTACAAAGAATTTTCTGAAAATAACACAAATTCATTAGCCAGAAAATAATCTCTCCAATGCTTCATCGCTTGGATGAATGCATAAAACTATTTTTCATAAGATGTATACTTCTTCTTGCTCTCATTTAACTTCTCGCTAAAGTATGCTACTGGCTTACCTTCTTGGCTGAGTACTTCACCAATGGCTATCCCACTAGAATCACAATGAACTTGGAAAAGTTTGTTGAAGTCTGGAAACTTTAGGATTGGTTTTTCCGTAATATTATTCTTTAAAAACTAAAAAATCCTCTCAGTAGGTTATTTCCAATTAAAAGTTTGATTTTCCTTCTTAATGGTGTCCAACATAGGTGCCCAAATACCACTAAAGTTCTTAATAAAATTCCCATAGAAACTTGCCAATCCATGAAAACTTCTTACTTCAAACAAACTTTTGGGAGATGGCCAACTAACTATGGTTGCAACCTTCTGTGGGTTCATCTTCAACTCATTTTCAGAAATTAGAAAGCCTAGATAAATTAATTCTTTCTTGAAAGAAGAACATTTTTTCAGATTCATTAACAATTTATTTTGCTGCAATTTTTCCAGGACATACCTGACATGCCGAAAATGTTGTTCTTTTGTCTTGCTGAAAATAAGGATATCATTCAAATATACAACGAAAAAATTACCAATGAATTCTTTAAACATCTCATTCATCAAAGGCATGAATGTGTTGGGTGCATTTCTTAGCCCAAAAGGCATGACCAACCATTCATACAAGCCTTCATTGGTCTTGAAAGTGTCTTCCTTTCGTCACCTTCTCTAATTATGATCTGGTGATAGTCGCTTTTCAAATTTATATTTGAAAGGTACGTTGCTCCACTAAAACAAGTTATCATATCATCCATATGAGGTAAAGGAAACCTGTACTTGATAGTGATATTGTTTATCGCTCTGGAATCAGTGCACGTTACCCATTCACCTCCTTTCTTGGGAGCTAAAACGGTCGAAACAACACAAGGGCTCAAACTGTCTCGAACTAGTCCTTTATCCAGCAATTCCTCTAATTGCTTCTTGATCTCCTCATTGTCTTTCGGACTCATCCAGTATGCAGCCTTGTTTGGGAAACTAGCTCCTAGAATAAATCAATATGGTGACTAATGCTTCGTTTTGGTGGTAATTTATCTGGTAGATCATTCACCACAATATCAGTAAACTCTTGCAGCATGTCTTGTATTTCTATAGGCAAATTAGTGATTTTTGTATACATCAAAAATGCTCTTGGACTCCACAGAACTACATAATTCAACTCATTCTCCTCAATCTGTCACAAAAACTCCTTTTTTCCTATTGACAGTGTTTTAGTACCACTAGTTTATGTAGTTTCTTCTTCTTTCATGGGAATTAGCGTATGTTTTATCCCATCCATCACAAATATGTAACAATTCTTCTCCCTGTCATAGACAACCTTTCTATCATATTTCCGTGGTCTTCCTAGTAGAATATGGCACATGTCCATAGGCATATTATCGCAAGTTATCTTGTCCTTATACTTGCTAATGTGAAACTCCACCTCACACTGCTCATCAACTAGCAGTTGGTGTCCTTTATGCAACCAAGACACCTTATATGGAGTCCAATGCTTCGACTTCTTCAAACCCAAATTGCCAATCATCTTAGTTTCTACCAGGTTATCGATGCTTCCACTATTTATAATCAATTTGCATCATTTTCCATGTGACTTACACACAATCTGGAATAATGATTTCCTTTGTGTCAGTTTAGCCACCTCCTTAGCTGGCTTTAGTAAAACCTTGTTCAAAACCAAGGCACCTCATGTTTCAGGCACATTCTCCACTTCTTGTGGCAATTCCTCTGCTTCATCAGGTTGAGCAATATACGCTATACTCTGTCCAGCTGGTTCATTTTTTAGAACATTCAAAAGACATGTGGCCCCATTTTTGAAACTTGTAACACTAGTAGTAATTTCCTCTTTCTCTGCCATTACATCTTCCTCACTGGTATGGCCTTCCACCTCTGGTGTTACCTTCCTTCTCAGTATGTCTTGAGGCTTTTGAACTGAAGCATTCTTCATTATTGTTGGAAGTCCTACCTCTGCCAAAGGACTGTCCTCTTCCTCTGCTGGATCCATGTCATTTTCTTGCATTCTGCTTCTTGGCAATATTTTCTTCGGCCTTCAAAGCACACTGGTATGTCTCCTCTATATTTTTTGGGGAAATAATATTGATCTCATCCAATATTTTCATGCGGAGGCCATTCACTAATATTGTTGTCTTCTCAGGGGTATCTTCAACATACCCAACCCTCAACTTCAATTTATAGAACTCTTCTATGTATTCCTTTACTATCATTTTTCTATGTCTCAGGTTTTTCACTTGTCTATAAAGGGAAATTTGGTAATATTTTGACATGAACTTTTTTTTCATCTTTGCAATCATCCTGTCCCAAATTTTGATCAAGGGCTTGTTCAATATTCTCCTTTCTACCTGCACACTGTCACACCATAGTGCAGCGTGTTATTTCAACTTAGTGACAACAAAAATGATTTCATGTCCTCACTAATTTCTTCATATTCAAAGTATTTATCTAACTTATCTAGTTCAACAATACTTCTATGGATAAAATTCCATCATAATAGGAGAGCTTTGGTCTTGGCTTACTGCTAGCCTTCAAAACATATTTCAGTAATCTGATTTCTGGTGTTTCATTCTTTGCCTCTTCCATATTACCTCTATCTCATCATCACTGTCATCTCCACCTTCACGATCCCTACGTCTTCCAGCTTCTATTGTTTCCAAACGTGCTGACAACACTCTAATTTCTTCGTGCAGTTCTTAATATGATGCTCCTCTTATATCTCTTCTTTGACCTCTTCTTCCTACTTTGACTCTTCTTGTAGCTCTTCTTCCTACTTCCATCTTCACTTAGGAAGAAAACTTTGCTCTGGTACCAATTGAGGCACACTAGCTACAGGAATATTAGAATTACACTATGGAATGGAGTTTTTAAGACTCAACACCAAAACCCCTTTACTCATTTAAATTTGGAATTTAATAACATACATACACGTGTGAAGTCAAAAATGGATTTATATAACATAAAAAGACCATACAAATAACCCAACCAATGCAAATATGTGGGGTTCCTTATCGGAGGATCCCACACGGCTCTGATAAATCATGGACAGTCACACTTCGCAATACTTACAACGTAACCTTAAGAGTTAAATGTTATTTTCTGTGGGATGTGATGTTGTGTTGTGTTCACACTTGGTTATCCCCTATTCGTATCACAAACAAAATTTTTTACCATGCGATGACCTCAACTTTAAATTGCAAATGTTGCGATTTACGAAATCGCTTTTGGGATGCTACAATATCTGCCGTTGGTTTTTTCTCGGTCCGACCGTCCACACTCCACCTCCGCCATACCACTTTGCATCGCAAACCAAATACTTTAGCTTGTGAACTAGACCATTAACCATTATCCTTTGCGATGTGCAATCTCTTTCCACCTACGACATGATCTCCTGTCATTGATCTGTTGGATCCAACGGTCCTCGTTGAGCTTGCAAACCCGAATTGTTTTGTCATACGATTAACACAATATTCGTTTCAACTAGGAATATGTAAATTATATAGACCAGTCACTACAAGGAAAAGACCCTCTAGCGGAGGTTATAAAGGAGGTTTTTAGTGTTATGAAATTGGCCAAAATTGTCAAAAAAGCATTTTCCACAACATCCGTTTATGGTTACAGAGGTTTTGGCGGAGATTTTAACAGAAAATAAAGACAAATAAAAAAGAATGGGCGGCTGGAGATTATTACGAATGTTTTTTCATCGGTGTGCTACTCTAGATTTAATGCACGCACCAGGATGTTTAGGTGTAAAACTTCATTGAGCGTACTGTTGGTAATACAATACATGGGGCCATTCTAAATTGTCTTGAGATTTGTGTGGTGCCCATAGGTTGTATCAATGCACCGGTGCGTATAACTTTATGATGCACCGGTGCGCCATATCACATAAAGGCACTGAGATTTATAATTGGTGTCGGTATTTGTGTGGTGCCAATGGATAGTACCAATCCTTTGGTGCTTATAGATACATAAACACCCCGGTACGCAGTATCACACAAATGCACCGACATTTATAACTGGTATTGGTATTTCTATGGTGCCCATAGATCATACAACGTCACCGGTGCGTATAGACACATAAATGCATCGGTCGACACTTACTGACAAGCACTGGTTTTCATTTTATTTTTTTAGAAACATCGACCTGTGACAGTCCAATTATTGTGATTGTTTTAAATTCATTATTCATCAAAATTTGACACATATTATAACAATATTCATATGAATTAAATTTTTATAAGTGCATTTTAGAACGACGATGGAGAATGCAATAGAATAAATTAAAACATATTATATATATATATATATATATATATATATATATATATATATATATATATATATATGAATAAGGCAGTATTTATCATATAAAATGGGAAAGTTATTCGTATCCCTTTGTCTTTCAATTGGGACAATATGTCCATTACATTAAACAAAATATCTGATTTCACAGACATATTTCAAAAAATAAAATGTCCTTTTTTGATATCCAAACATAGTGATCATCATTCTTCGCTTGAACTACTGTCACTGCTAGAGCTACTTCCACAACTTGGGTTATTTTTAGGAATGTTTTGTTCATGGTGTTGATTGTTTTCTTCTTCTTCACCTTCCATCTACAATAAATTGAAATGAGTGTATATACACTGGTGAGAATAATGAAAATTGAAATATTAAATAATATACATCAATGTAAATCGAAAAGAAAAAAGATTTACTATAGCAACAATTGACTCATAAACTATACACATTCTTTCAAAACCATGTACCATGCCATCTTTCAAAAGTTCATCTGTTGGCGTAGTTCCACACTTTGTTTCCTACAAGTTTTATACCCCATAAAAAATCATATATTTAATATAAAATATATATTTTTTTCTATTAATTATAGATGAATCTAAGTAAAACAAGATCGATAGATGCTTACAAATTCCACAATTAAATTATGATATGCCAACATATACTCACAACTCATATTTAACGAAATTTCAATCAATTCGCCTGATGGTTCTTCTTTGTATGTTAGCACCTGTTTGAAGACATTCAATGATGATTTTTGTAAAACAACTTAAAAAATACAAAAATGAAATCTAGTTAAGTTTTTATAAGGAAGTAACAATTACTCACAAACTTAGAGATCAACCCTTTTCTTCCTTGTCGTCTTGTTTTATGTACTGAATGGGTTCCATTTTCTTTTCTTTTCTGCAAGAAAATTTTTGAAAATTAATATTTAATGCTAAATTAGTTATTTATTGTACCTAATGATCAAAAAATTCAATGATTACATATTACATGTGAAGCACGTTATTATTGAGATGGCTCCTCCTGCGATGCAATTTTGTCCATTTCTTTGATCATCTCCTTGTACACCTTTTTGGACATTCCGACTAGCATATTTATGATATCAGCTCATTCATCTTTTGAGATTTTCATAATCTTCCTGAAAATGTAACATGACAATAAAATATTTAATTTTTATATTCATATATGAAAAATAAATATAATAAAAGTGATATTTATAAATAATTCTAGACAAACATTTAAAGGAATATTACTTTTTCATTCCTTATTTTTTGTTGTTGTACGTTTTTGCTATTAAAAGTCTAACATTTCTCATTGACCAATTCTCTAGAAGATCTTCCTGTAGTTTAGATAAAATTTGGTTCTTGGAATCATTGAATTGATTTATGTATTTTAAGTGGAAAGAATGTATATACATTCGTTCCACTAGATCCTCAAACTTTTGTAAAAGTTTTTCCCCATTTCGTTAACTTCCAGCGCCACTCCAAATGAGCTAAGGAGCAATTCATTTTCATTTGCATGTTCTATTTTTTTTTTTCCTTAGAACAACATTCTTTTTCTGAGTTGTTGGTCCCTGTAGAACATTAAACTGATGTGAATTAGTAGACTATTTGACACATGTTATCTAATAATTTTAAATATATTATTAATGATATTAAAAAAAGAAACACATATTGGATCGATAGTATTTTCTCATTCACCTGATTCATCCTTTCACAATTTTTCCATTAAACGTTTACGCTCTTTTAGTACTAGTTCAGAAAGAACTTTACTTTTTTTCTTTTCTTGATATGTTAACAACATTTTTGTTACTTGATCTCTTGTCATTCATTTCTTTATCATTCTAAAACCTCTCCCATATCATTCATTGATATATTTATAAATAAATTCTCAAATTTTCAGGAAGAAAATAAATCTCAAGGCACCGGTGCGACTTTCATGAGGTACGCATCGCAGCCGGTGCGTGGGGATATTAAAAATACATGGAAAAATAGTATAATAGACCATACGGTGTGTTTGGTATTATAAACGCACCGCAAAAATAGTGTAATATATCGTACGGTGCATGGGGTCTTAAAAACGCACCACAAAAACAATGTAATACACTGTACGGTGCTATCCTCGTTAAATGGAGCACCGGTGCCCTATTTTAGATATGGCGCACGTATTTAGAAAAAAAAAATTCAATTTTTTTACTACACAGTACTTGCATGGTGCATTGTATAATATAGTGCACCGGTACAGTAGCATACGCAGGGCACACCGATAAAGAAAAATCCATTTTTTTTAAAAATTCACGCAATGGTCGAATGGATTGGGATCTGACTATGCAAGTCATCCCGTGGGTTGGACATAAATATAAAATGAAAATCACTAATTTTTAAATCATAGAAATAGGGGGAAGATGTTAGGTCTCTATATTACTGGTATAGTCCCTTATTGTTGTTAGTGTAACCCCCTTATTGTTATTATTGTACCCTTGTAACCCCCATATTATTATTATTGTGCCCTTAAATTATTATTGTTAGGTTGGCTAGGATTACATTGTGGCCCCATGGACTCCTATATATAGAAAGGAGATTTTGTAATTTGTATCATCCAAGAATTTTTCATTCATGTAATGTATTGGAGGTTGTCCCCTCAAAGTGGCTTATTTATAAGGCTTTGATATCTCTTTCCTTCTATTTTTGGAGCTGGTTTCACAACATTTGGTATTAGAGCTTTGGATTCTAGTGTTTTTGCAGCTCCAAACAGGTCAGCGTGGAATTTTCGTTATAACGTTTTTTCTACGAAGGTTCAGAAGCTGAAATTTTTAGAGTACAAAGATGAAATCCCAAGGACCATCATCGCAAAATTTTAGATCTTGGTTCGCAATATTTTCAGAGATATGATCAATGGAAGTTAGGGCTTCTTGCAAGCTCCTGAATTTAACCTAAACATGTCATCGCGGCATTTGCGCTATAAATTTTTTTCTACAAAGTTTCAGAGGCTGAAATGGTTAAAGAGCGAAGCCAAAATCTTGAGGAACATCGTTGCAAAACTTCATAGCTTTCTTCGCAATATTTTTGAAGATATGATCTATGGAAGTTAGGTCTTTTTTAGGCTCCCGAATTTCATCTCAAAGAGGTTATTGTGGGAAAATATTCATAACTGTCTCTCTGAGCATCGGATTGGAATGTTGTGAAAAGTGGATACAAGTACACGAAATGTGGTTTATTTTATATAGATTTTAAAGCCAAAGGAGGAAACAGTGACACATGGCAATTCATACACATTTTTTATATTGAACCAGTCCATAATTGGGTCATTGTGGGAGATTGGCCATAACTTTGCCTTGAAGAATCCAAATCAGGTCAAACCTATGGAATTTGAAAGAATATTCAGAGGGTTACTTCAGGTCCAAATTTCGGATATTGAAGATCTGAAATCACAGAGATAACTCAGTTTCAATATCAATCTAGTCAAAATAAAAAAAAAGATGTGTATTTTTTTTCAAATTTCAAAAGTCTTGTTTGAAAAATTAGTTCTAGTTGATTCCAAAGGCCTATTGAGCATAGCTATCAGCATTGGTTTCTTAAATGCCTCATAAAAATAATTCAACACTCACTAAGCCTTCAGAAGGCTCTACTATGACTCATGAAGACGAAGAGATGCAACATGAGATATCAAAAGTCCATGAACAAGTGCACAAAATTTCGCTATCGCAAAGAGAAACAAAAAATGAAGTGGAAACTAAGCTGGATGGTTTGAAGAAAGGCATGGAAGCTAATATGAATGGTTTGGAAGCTAAGATGGATGGCATGGAAGTTGGCATGGAAGCTAAGATGGATGCCATCGATGAAAAAATGGAAAACATGAAGAATGATCTAAAAACAAACATGGAAGGTTTGACAAAGTTGATACAAAAAATGATTCCTAATGGTGAAAAGATAGTAGAGGAAACTCATGATGATAACAAAATAAATGCTAATCATGATTTCATAAACTCTAATGTTGGTGGGAAGAACCACCATATTCCAAATATGGATATGAGGAAGTTTTATGGAAAGGATCCCGTAACATGGATACTATAGATGGAGCAATATTTTGATCTCAATAATGTGAAAAACACACAAAAGGTACGCATTGCAACTTTACATCTAGAACAAAATACATTTGTATGGTATTGATGGCTTTTCTCCTATAAAAAAATTGTCACTTGGTCATTTTTTACGGAGGAAATGATATCATATTATGAGGATACAAAGAGCAACACCTTCTTTAGCCAATTGATAAATCTCAAACAAAAGGGTTTAGTGGGGGAGCACATTGAGGACTTCCAAAAATTGAATATAAGGGTAACTAATATTACAGAGGAACACAAGATTGATCTCTTCATAGGTACTTTAAAGGATAACATCCAACATGAAGTTCACGTTTTGGAACTTGATTCATTGGAGAAGGCATTCAGGTTGGCAAGAAAAATTGAATGTAAAATTATGGCGACAAGGAAGCCTACCACTCACTTCTATAAAGAGGGAAATGTTGCTACTCTTAGATTTCAACAACCTACAAGGTTGACACCACAACAATTGGAAGAAAAAAGAGCAAAAGGGCTTTGCTACAGTTGTGATAGCAAATACACTAAAGGTCATAAGTGTGCTGAGAAGAAATTATTTTACATAGATTGTGAAGAGGAAGAAGAAAATGAATAAGAATAGGATATACACCAGGAACCAACCCTAGAAGAGGAAGAAATGAGTCCGACCATATCGTGTAATGCATTGGCAGGAATTACCACTCCTCAAACTCTCAAGATACAAGGACATATCCAGAAGAAAAAGGTAATAGTGTTGATTGATTAAGGTAGTACCCATAATTTTATTCATTGTAAGGTAGCCAAGGAATTCAATTGTTTCCTATACCTAGCACCAAAATGTCAAGTCATGGTTGAAAATGGAGGAACTATAAATTTCTCTAGAAAATTTCGTAGTATCAAGATAACCATTGGGGAATATGTATTGAATAGTCCAATTATTTCCATTCCTATGGGAGGTGTTGATGTTGTACTAGGAGTACAATGGTTACAATATTTGAGGATGGTAGCTTTCAATTTTCAAGAACTTTTCTTGAAATTTATTTCAGAAGGAAAGGAAGTCGAATTATGGGGTATTGCAGGGAGGCCATGAAAGATAATAATCTCTAATGTCATGACAAAGATTCTAAATAAAGAACAACGAGGCATAATTGCACAATCATGCTCAATAGAAGTTCCAACATCAAAATAATCTATTTCTGTAGATCTCCAAAGAGTCTTGGACAATCATTCCAAGGTGTTTGAAACTCCCAAAGGACTCCCACCTATTTGTGATCATGATCATGCTATTCATTTGATTCCAAGAAATGTTCCTACAAACATTAGGCCTTATAGATATCCTTATTTCCAAAAGAACGAAATTGAATGTATGATTATAGAAATGTTAGAGGCGAGTATAATTCAACCTAGTCAAAGTTCTTTCTCTACTCCTGTAGTATTGGTACATAAGAAGGATGGATCATGGCACATGTGTCCAGATTATAGGGAGCTCAATAAGCTCACCATTAAAGATAAATTTTCCATTCTTGTGATTGATTAATTATTGGATGAATTACAAGGAGAAATTTATTTTACCATGTTGGATCTTCATTCAGGATATCATAAAATTAGAATGAAGACTGAAGACATTCTGAAAACAGAATTTCGAACTCATGAGGGTCATTATGAATTTTTGGTCATGCCTTTTGTCCTTACCAATGCACCCTCTACATTTCAAGGGTTGATGAACTCCATTTTAAACCCTTCCTTAGAAAATTTGTGCTAGTATTTTTTGATGATATACTAATCTACAATAGTTCATGGAAGGATCCTGTTCAACATTTTGATAGGGTGCTCAAACTATTGCAGGAGAAAAAATTATATGCAAAAACATCCAAATGTTTCTTTGGAGTACAAGAGGTGGAATATCTAGGTCATATTGTATCTCATGAGGGTGTTAAAGTATACCCTAACAAAATTAATGCCATTAAGGAATGGAAAGTCCCCACAATCGTAAAGCAGTTGCGAGGATTTCTCGGGTTAACAGGGTATTATCGCAAGTTTGTTAATAATTATGGGAGAATCGTAGCACCTCTAATAAAATTATTGAATAAATATGCATTTTCATGGACTCCTAAAGCAACTAAGGCCTTTGAACATCTTAAATAGGCAATGTGCCTAGCATCGGTCTTAGCTACACCAGACTTCAAAAAAACAGTTATTGTGGAATGTGATGTCTCAGGAAATGGAATTGGTGTTGTTTTAATGCAAGAAGGAAGACCCATTGCTTTTGAAAGTCATCTAATCAAAGGAAAGTATTTATAGAAACCTATTTATGAGAAGGAAATGTTAGCAATACTACATGCACTAAAAAAATGATGAACTTACCTAATGGGAAGACACTTCAAGTTAAAAAATGATCGTGATAGTCTTAAACACTTTTTAGAACAAAGACTATCTTCAGAAGAGAAGCAAAAATGGGTCAGAAAGATTTTGGGTTATGACTTTTAAATAATATACAAAAAAGGGAAGCTAAATGTTGTTGCAGATGCACTCTCAAGAAAGAATGAAGATGTGGAAGCATTGCTTTGTTCCATTTCTATTATCCAACCAGATTGGATAATTGAAGAAAGAGATGAATGGAAGAAGGACGAAGAAATGTGGACACTCATTCGAAAGTTGTAGTAATATCCTAGTACATCTAATACATTTAGTTGGAAAAATTATTCCTTATGGTACAAATATCGCTTATATCTTTGTAAGAATTCCCAACTAAAACAAAAGATTCTTTTGGAATTGCACACTTCTCCTTTAGGAGGACACTGAGGATTTTTAAAAACATACCATAGGGTGAAGAAATAATTTTTTTGGGATGGCCTTAAATCTGATATTCAAAATTTTGTGGGGGAATGTTTGGCTTTCTAGCAGAATAATGTTGAGACAATTAATACCCCGAGTCTTCTACAACCTTTATCCATTCCAAGTCAACATTGGGAGGAGATTTCAATGGATTTTATCACATGTTTACCTGAGTCCGAAGGAAAGAGTGTCATCATGGTGGTAGTTGATAGACTTACCAAGTATTCACACTTTTGTGCATTATATCATCCATTTAAAGCAAGTACAGTTGCTACTAAATTTATGGACACAATTCAAAAGCTACATGGAAACCCTAGGGTTATTGTGAGTGACAGAAATCGCATTTTTACTGGAAATTTTTGGATGGAGTTATTTTCTTGTTTGGGCACTCATTTAGCTCATAGCTCATTTTATCTGATGGTCAAACTGAGATACCAAATAAATTTTTTGAAGGATATCTTCGTTGTTTTGTATCTGATAAACAAAAACAATGGGTCAAGACTCAAGTGGTTACCTCTCGCTGAATGGTGGTATAACACTTCCTTCCATATTGCGGAAAAAATGACCCCATTTATGGCACTTTATGGATATCATCCAGCATCCATCACATCATCTTTAAGAGAAAATTTCAAGGTTCAAGCAGTGGAAGATCACATCGAGCATCAACAAGAAGTTCTCCAACTCTTAAAGGATAACCTAAATTTGGCACAAAATCGAATGAAACAATAGGCAGATCAACATCACAACGAGAGAATTTTTGATGTAGGGGACTAGATATTTTTATGGCTACAAAAATACAAACAAATGTCCCTCAAGCAAGCTAAGAAGGATAATAAATTATCGCCAAAGTACTATGGTCCTTACAAGGTGTTGCAAAAGATTGGTACTATGGCATACAAATTGGAGCTTCCTGCTTCTTCGCGAGTACATCCAGCTTTCCATGTTTCATGCTTAAAGAAGGTTATAGGTGAAAATCTTCCAGTTCAAACAATATTTCCAGAACTTGATGAGGAAGGAAAATCATATTGGAACCAGAAGCAATCATGGAAACAAGAACTCGACAACTACGGAATCGATCAATTTCAGAGTATCTCATCAAGTGGAAGAACTTACCCACTGAAGATTCTACATGGGAGGATGAGAATTTTATACAGAAGCACCCAGAGCTACTCAAGCCTTGAGGACAACACTTTTTTGAAGGAGAGAGGCATGTTAGGTCCCTATATTACTAGTATAGTCCCTTATTGTTGTTAGTGTAACCCCCTTATTGTTATTATTGTACCCCTGTAACCCCCATATTGTTATTATTGTGCCCTTAAATTATTATTTTTAGGTCAGATAGGATTACATTGTGGCCCCATGGACTACTATATATAGAAAGGACGTTTTGTAATTTGTATCATCCAAGAATTGTTCATTCATGTAATGTATTGGAGGTTTCCCCCTCGAAGTGGCTTATTTCTAAGATGTTGATATCTCTTTTCTTCTATTTTTGGAGCTAGTTTCACAACATAATTACGGGACTTTGACCCGCCCCAAAGCCCATTTGACCATCTACGTGCAACGCTTACAACAAAAATTAACCAAATGTAAACCAAAAATTACCCTATAGGAACTTGCTCCAACACTCAATTATTGAATTGCAGGAAAATACCTTAAAAAAGAAAATATTTATTTTTTCCAAGCAGTTGGGACAAGTATATCCTCCTCCCATAGATATGAAAGATCCTAGTTTGGGGAAAACCCCAAGGAAGGCAGAATGAGAGGAAATATAGAGGCAAGACAGAGGAAATAAATAAACCTTGATCAATACTCTGCTAAGGTGAAACAAGGGTGTTCTTGAGCTGGTATGGAAGTAGTGTAAACCCTGAAGCTAAGAATTCTAGGTTGGAGAGAGTCATGAGGTCCAAGAACTGGTATTTTCTGTGATACAAATCTATAAATTGAAGAGCCTTGGGGGGAGATTTGGACATAATTTCTAATCTCATTGGTTGGGTGGAAGAGTTTTCTACCCCTGTTAATTCCCTGATAATTATAGTTTGCAGATAAGTACACTAATTTTGAACTGATAATATTTTTACTAACACTGTTGTATACATTTTTTTTCTGCTATGAAAATATTGAAAGTCTTAAAGTTTTACATGTAACTATCTTTAAAAAATTTGGTTATACGGTTAGTATGATGGAAATTTAATTTTCCTACTATGAAAATACTAATTTTATTAGGGAAATGTGCTACAATTATCGTATTGGATATATTATATAAGTTACATTTTATGCTGCCTTACTATATATCTCTCCCATGTATAAAAGGAGGAAGTGAACTGTGGATTTAAAGGGTCTGACTTGAAATAACTTTTCTATTTCTTATCAAAAGATATAGGTAAAGAGAATATGTACTCTTATACTTAAAAATATAACAAAAAAAGGATTATTTTGAACCCTAGGAAGCAGGAAGAAAGAGTGCAAGTTTAATCCTCTCAAATTTATTCTTGCATATTAGGAAAATAAAGGAACTGGGCGGGTTAGAGAGGGCTCTGATATATATAAAGGAATTAGTTCTTTAAAGAGGAACAACACATTAGATAGGAAAAAGAAAATAGAACTGCAATGACAACCAACCTTTAAATCCAACTGGTAAATTATATAATAAATTAATATTGCGTTTTGTAAACAAACTAACTAGAGTGGGTTAGCTTCATACTTGCGCTAGAGGCCTGTTTGAGGACAATCCCACTTCTAGTCATAAGTGTATTATATTCAGAGATGGAATGAATATAATTCGATGGGGTGAGGCCCTGTTTATCCTGCTAGCTACAATTGCAATTGTCGAGACTAAGTTTTAGGAAGGAAATGTATGAAAGACATTAGCATTGTAACAACCCCAAATTTAAAATGCAATTAACTATCAACACAAAAACTATTTAACTAATCATCATAGAAATTTAAGAAACATGAGCAAAGAAGACTTACCAGTAATGACGCTATTCCTTACTTGAGACTCCAAAGTTGAACGCTATTTGAATCATGTTTACCACAACAAAGTTTTGGGTATAACTCTCCACCCAACCGTAGGCTCAGCTGTACATAATCTTTGCACAGTTGGCCACCCCCGAGCTCTCAATTAACGTACTACTACTAGGGTATCCTTTGCCTCACAATAATTTTCTCTCTAGAGAATGGATGAAAGAATGATCCATGAATCTTTCTTAATGTCTATTAAATAGACCAAACAATGGAATGGGAACCACATGTACACATTCACTGTGTCAACATGCAACTTTTATTCTTTATTTTAAGTTTTACTTAATTTAATGTTTCTCTTAGTTTAACTTACTTTTTTTTGTTAATTTCACTTATTTTTATAGTTGCTTAGTTTAACTCTTTCTTAATTTTTTTATTTTTTATTTTGTTAATTAACTCTTAAGTTCAATTCTTTATTTATCATTTAGAACTCTAGTTTATTATTTACTATTTTATTTAGAACTCCAGTTATTGTTTACTATTTTATTTATTATTTTTATTATTTTCTTGACTTATTATTTGTTTAATTATATTATATTATTTATTATTTTTTAATTATTAGGGGACAATACATATACCATATGTAACAACCCCAAATTTATCATGTGATTAATTATCAACAAAAAAACTATTTAACTAATCATCATAGAAATTTCAGAAACATGAGCAAGGACGACTTACCTGTAATGACTCTATTCCTTACTTGACGCTCCAAAGTTGAACGCTATCTGAATCTTGCTGACCGCAACAATATTTTGGGGATAACTCTCCACCCAACCGTAGGCTCAGCTGCACATAATATTTCCACAGATGGCCACCCCTAAGGCCTCAATCAACGTACTACTGCCAGGGTATCCTTTTCCTCAAAATACCTTTCTCTCCAGAGAATGGATGAAAGAATGATCCATGAATCTTCCTCAATGTCTGTTAAATAGACCAAACAATGGAATGGGAACCACATGCACACATTCACTGTGTAAACATGCAAATTTTATTCTTTATTTTAAGTTTACTTAATTTTGTGTTTCTCTTACTTTAAATTACTTCTTTTTGTTAACTTTACTTATTTTTATAATTTCTTAGTTTAAATATTTCTTAATTTTTATTTTTTTTTCTTTTGTTATTTAACTCTTTCTTATTTAACTCTTAACTTCACTTATTTATTTAATGTTTAGGAGTCCAGATTATTATTTACTATTTTATTTAGTACTCCAGTTATTGTTTACTATTTTATTTATTATTTTTATTATTCTCTTGACTTATTACTTATTTACTTATTTATTTATTTATATTATATTATATTATTTATTATTTTATAATTATTAGGGGACATTACATATACCATATGTAACAACACCAATTTAACATGCGATTAATTATCAACAAAAAAATTGTTTAACTAATCATCATAGAGATTCCAGAAACAAGAGCAAGGAAGACTTACCTGTAGACGTTATTCCTTACTTGAGACTAAAAATTTGAATGCTATCTGAATCCAGATGACAACAACAAAGTTTTTGGGACAACTCTCCACCCAACTATAGGCTCAGCTGGACATAATATTTCCACATTTGGCCACCCCGACCCCTCAATCAGCGTACTACTACCAGGGTATCCTTTGCCTCACAATACTTTTCTCTCCAGAAAATGGATGAAAGAATGATCCATGAATCTTCCTCAATGTCTATTAAATAGACCAAACAATGGAATGGGAACCATATGGACACATTCACTATGTCAACGCGCAACTTTTATTCTTTATTTTAATTTTTACTTAATTGAGTGTTTCTCTTAGTTTAACTTACCTTTTTTTGTTAATTTTACGTATTTTTATAGTTTCTTAGTTTAACTCTTAATTTTTTTTTCTTTTTTCTGTTGTTAATTAAATCTACCTTAATTAACTCTTAACTTTAATTCTTTATTTACTGTTTAGGACTCCAGTTTATTATTTACTATTTTATTTAGAACTCCAGTTATTGTTTACTATTTTATTTATTATTTTTATTATTCTCTTGACTTATTATTTGTCTAATTATATTATATTATTTATTATTTATTTATTATTTAATAATTATTAGGCGACATTACATATACAATATGTAACAAGCCCAAATTTAACATGCGATTAATTATCAGTACAAAAACTATTTAACTAATCATCATAGAAATTTCAGAAACATGAGCAAGGACGACTTACCTATAATGACTCTATTCCTTACTTGAGACTCCTAATTTGAACGATATCTGAATCCTGCTGACCGCAAAAAAGTTTTGGGATAACTCTCGACCCAACCATATGCTCACTTGCACATAATATTTCCACGGTTAGCCATCCATGAGCCCTCAATCAATGTACTACTGCCAGGGTATCCTTTGCCTCAAAATATCTTTCTCTCCAGAGAATGGGTGAAAGAATGATCCATGAATCTTCTTCAATATCTATTAAATAGACCAAAAAATGGAATGGGAACCACATGCACACGTTCACTGTGTCAACATGCAACTTTTGTTCTTTATTTCAAGTTTACTTAATTTAGTGTTTCTCTTAGTTTAAATTACTTTTTTTTGTTAACTTTACATATTTTTATAATTGCTTAGTTTAACTCTTTCTTAATTTATTTATTTTATTTTATTTTTTTAATTAACTATTTCTTAATTAACTCTTAACTTCACTTATTTATTTACTATTTAGGATTCCATTTTATTATTTACTATTTTATTTAGAACTCTAGTTATTGTTTACTATTTTATTTATTATTTTTACTATTCTATTGACTTATTATTTATTTATTACTTATTATTTTATAATTATTAGGAAATATTTGATTCACCGGATGTGAGCTAATCTTGTTTGAATTTGAATCTACTCCTACGTTTGAGAGAATGGTGTTGTTGTTGGTGCATTCACTTCTTCGGAGCCTCGACAATTTAACGAAGAGCCTATTTGATAGGTATAATAGGGGTTTTAGTGCCACTTTATGAGGAAACTGTATTCCAAGGTTTTCTTATGACATCATTGGCAAAATGGGACAGTTCTGGGCTTTTCATATGTTCAAACTCAAAACCTTCTCACTCCTATCAATAGCTAAGTTCTGGAAATAATTTTGGCTCTATTGCACAATTGCAGAAAGGATTCTTCTATTGCTACCTAAAAGGATTTCCTTTTCTGTTGAATTGACAAAGAATAAAATAAAATAATGGCACCCCATCAATTTTTTATTTTTTTGTCTTTAAGAATTTAATTGGAAATTTTCGGGCAGCCACAGGTACCCTTGTCCTCTATTCTACTAGATCGCAAAGCTTAGAGGTCTGATATTTCTCTTAGTGTGAAATAATTTAAACCTAAATCATTTAACCTTTGGAAATTTTGCAGACAAATAGATTTTTTTTTTTTTTGGAAGGGCATTTTCATCAAAATTTGACAGAGAACCCATCATCTGGCAACTTGAAAGAAAATTCTAAAGGGAAAGTTGTTTACTTTTTTTTCTTTCTCTCTATTGAAATCGAATTTAAAATTTCCAAAATTCATTTTTAAATCTAAGTATATTTTCCTTCAGATGCAAGTTTGGGAAGCTTCTCCTTTTTCTTGACTGCAAACTTGAGAATTATTTCCCACTTTTTCGAACATCTCCCCTTTGAAGCGGATTTTAGCTGGAATAGACAAAAATTTATTTTGTTGGAGTGAATTTCTTTCTCTTATGTGAACATATATCTTCCTAAAAAGCTTGAGGCTATGGTGATTTATCATTTTTTTTTGGCATCCCTCTTCTTCGCCATGAGTGAAAGAGGGTTCCTCAAATTTATGGAGTGTAAGGAAGAGAAAGGTGGAATTGATTTGAGCATAGTATGTTTTGTTCGTATACAAGTTTAAACCCAGTTAACAACTCCAACACTTGAACAGAACATAATATGATTCATTCTAAGAAAAAACAAACAAACAAACCAAAACAGAGCATACCAGCATGAGCTTCTTTTGAAATTTATATTTTGAGCTTGGATACTTCTCTTCTCAATACTAAGCATGAATCTAAAAAAAACCATAATCGTCTCCCAAATCATAAAATTTGTTCCATATTCCTTAAAAATTATATATTTCCTGACTTCGCCCTAGATTCCGCTACCTAGTTTTTTCACTTTGAAGCTCCATAACAAACACACAAATGATAATAATGTAATGTGGAAGAGCAACTCTGTCAAATATTTCGTCATGTCTTAGTTCTGCGTTTATCTTACTAGATCTCCAACAATCTTAGCTTAGTTTTGTGCATAATAAACTCTTATATCTCAACCACGTGTGTCCCTACAAACCTCGGTTGTCGAACCGTATTCTTATAAGCCTATAACACACGCTCTCCTTTGTCATATATCGTTAGCTTATGAACCCTTGCATGAATATAATGTATATATTAAAATTTGTATATCTTAGTTAACGAGTTTGCATACATATTTATTATTTAAACCATGCATGTATATATATTAGAGATATATATATCATATTAAGAGAGAAATATTAATAAATAAACCATGCATTCATATATATTAGAAATATATATATCATATTAAAAGAGTTATATATATATATATATATATATATATATATATATACACACACACACACACGCTTAGTCTAAAAAAGCAATGTTTTGGCCGAGAATCCAGTAAAGATTTTGAAAAAATCTGGGAAATATTTTATCAGAACATTGTTTACAGTTTTTAAACTTTAGTATTTTAAGTTCCCTAAGGGTTTTTGATGGTGCTGAATCCATTTCCACTATAAAAAATGGAGTCCAAACACTCCAACTACCTGATTTCTTGAATTTTATTTGACTATATTCTGGCAAAAAACTGTCGTCCGGGCTATTCCACCACATGGGTAGACAACTTATATATATATATATATATATATAGTAAAAAAAAAATATTTTAATATATATATATATTATTTAAAAGAAGATGCATTCATATATATTACTTAAAATAAAGGTGCATGCGACAAGCATGTATATAATTACATGCAAAAAAAACTCAAATTTATCTTTAATAAGAAATAAAATTATTATATTAAATTTATAATCACTACATTACCCAAACACGAGCCCTTTGCTCATCATCAAAATAAAAAATCAAGATTTAACTTTTAGCTAAAGGCCCCTAAAATTGAAACCCGCTCTCATACCATATATAACAACCCCAAATTTAACATGAGATTAATTATCAACACAAAAAATGTTTAGCTAGTCATCATAGAAATTTCATAAACGTGAGCAAGGAAGAATTACCTATAATGATGCTAATCCTTACTTGAGACTCCAAATTTGAACATTAACTGAATCTTGTTGACTGCAACAAAGTTTTGGGGACAACTCTCCACCCAACTGCAGGCTTATGTGCACATAATATTTCCATAGCTGGCCACCCCCAATCCCTCAATCAACGTACTACTGCTAGGGTATCCTTTTCCTCACAATACCTCTCCAGAGAATGGATGAAAGAATGATCCATGAATCTTCCTCAATGTCTATTAAATAGACTAAAAAATGGAATGTCAACCTCATACACACATTCACTGTGTCAACATGAAAATTTTATTCTTTATTTTATGTTTTAGTTAATTTAGTATTTCTCTTAGTTTAACTTAATTTTTTTTGTTAACTTTACTTATTTTTATAGTTTCTTAGTTTAACTCTTTCTTAATTTTTTTCTTTTTTTCTTTTTTCTTTTGTTAATTAACTCTTAACTTCACTTATTTATTTACTGTTTAGTACTTGAGTTTATTATTTACAATTTTATTTAGAAGTCCAGTTATTGTTTACTATCTTATTTATTATTTTTATTATTCTCCTGACTTATTATTTATTTACTTACTTATTTAATAATATTATATTATTTATTTATTATTTCTTATTTTATAATTATTAGGGGACATTAGAAGCATGAACAAATTAATAACAAAAAATTGACAACGATGTTATTATGCAGTCAATCGTCATGGAATTAACCCTTGGTAAGGTCCACTAGCTTACAATTTGAATATTCGATTAACATTCCTGAAGATGTGGACACTAGTGAAAATACAAATTGAACATTAGAACCATTATAATTAATTAGGAAAAATTCTTGAACTATTCCTTTAATACGTATACCAATTGCGAAAAAGAAAACCTCTAAGAAACACATTCTCACAATATACATGAATTCAACTTTATTTCGCTGATTACCTGAAATAGTATGTTATATCAGATTCAGTACAATAAACTCATAGTAGATTCGAACAAACCATATTTTGTTGAAATACATGATAATCATTTCAATGTAGCGTGTCCTTCGACAGTTATAAAAAATACAAAGAAACCCTTTAAGGACTCGACCAAGATTTTTATGGATTATTAACTGACCAAAGCCTTAAGCATGGGCATGAAAAACTAGAGAGTGGGATCACAACCCTTAACAAACAAATATTTGGCATTTGACATAGATTAACACCTAGAACATAATAAAATTTTGTGTAAGGGTTGACTGTTGTACATTCAATCATAACAATATTTTGAATGATTGTGAACTGATATGATATGGAACCCTCATACCTGCAAGTGGCAGTGTGAAAATTTAGCCATAATATTTATGATTAAATGGAAAATAAAATTGTAGTGGAATCACTTAGGTAAGGAAGAGGAACATCAGAAAATCACCTAGAATTAAGAATAGAGGTTCGACATAGCCAAATGTATCACCTTCTCTAGAAGAGAACCATTCCAAACTTGTAAGAAAAGATACAATCCTAGAGAAACGAGAGATGGATGAGGAATGAAGAACTTGGGTGTTACCTGTAACGCTTTCATGGTGTCAGAGTGTAGAGAATAGTAAATCCCTTTGAAGGAAAACCGTCTAAGTAGATTTTCACCTGAGGCAGTAGTAAAGCGCTCTAAAAATTCCATAATGAAAAAAAAAAGTGATATCGAAGAACAAACGTAGTTAACAATAACCATTATGCAAGAAGGATCGAAACCAAGGTCTAAAGGTTACTGAAACACTATATAAGTCCACGTGTTGGAACCCTCATCGCCTTAGGGTTTGGTAGCTGAACTGTGACTGCAATGTGGTGGGGCGAAAATGTGGGAGGGGAGCCTGACAATGGATAAGTTACCCTTAATCACATTTGAAAAACAAGAACCGTCTGATTTTCACCGAGTATCATCAAGGGTTTCCATGGAACCAGGTGTCCCATACAAAGTAAGATGGAGCTAATGTTGAGTTCATTGAGTGGAAAATTAGAGAACCTAACTGTCACAATAAACCAGAGGTAGATATATGCTTACATCATAATCTTAAAAGACATCATAAAAATAAATTTGGGTGTGATCTGGCTGTCATCAATATTATACACTTACGTTGTTGTGTTCACAATAATTTACTACAGAATGTTTCATTCTAAGTAAAGAGTCACATAATTCTGAGTTATTGTTAAGGCATATACTGAATTATAATGAATCATGATAGTTATTATATGGTAAAAATTAAATAAATAAAAATAATTTGTAACTTTTTGTGGTTTTTACAAGTTGTATCAGAGCCAAGTTGCAAAACTATGGGCTATTTCGGCAATCAAATAAAAAATTTGATTGTGTTGTGTTCACATAGAATGCACCATGAGGAGAGGAGTTGGGGTTTTTCAACCAGTAGTATCAATAGTGGAAACTAGTCCTACACCCATTGCAGGAGCTAACTTAGAGATGCGTGTACGATTATGAGAACACCAAAACCCCACTACCATGCTTTTGGAAACAATTCAGCAACTAAGATCTAAAATGGCTCATCTGTGAGTAAATAATAAGAGATTGATGCGAGATCAGGAATGATTCCTGAAGAGGCTCTCTGATCGGAAGAACCATAGACAATCCATACCAAGTTTAGGTAATGAAGACAAAGTGGATGAGCACAAACAAGGAAATGAGAATATACATTTTAGGATTCACACTCAGTGACGAGGAGGAGATAAGAATGAAGATGGTGAAAATGAAGAATAATCAGATAATTCCTCCACCCCTAAGAATAATAAAATGCAGAAAGTCGAATTACAAGAAGAATTCAAAAAAAAAAAACCCCCACCTTTGATGGGGAGGTAGAGGAAGTCATTGAAGCTTGGTTGATTAACATGAACAAGTACTTTTAGATATATGAGTGTAATGACAGCTTGAAGGCAAGATTAGTTTCTTACCAACTCCAAGGTAAATCCATGATGTGGTGGGAAGAGATAAAAACAGTCCACACAGTTAATGAGAAGATTGTGACTTGGAGTGAGTTTCAGAAATACTTTAAGGAGAAGTACCTAACTGAACGATTTTATGATAATAAGGTGAGGGAATTACATGACCTTCGGCTGGGATAACTGTCCATGGATGAGTTTTTGATAAATTTTACATTCTTAGTCAGATATGTGCCTTATATACGTAAGGATAAGGCTAAGGTGCAACATTCTTTGAGTAGTTTAATAGCATATATGAAAGATTATATGCAATTCTATAATCCTAAAACCATGGACAAAGTGATTGAAAATGAAAGAATTTTTCACCAAGACATGAAACATAATGGGGAAGGCAGTAAGCATTGGCCCAATAGGAAAGGGTAGAAAAACTCCCCCAGCATGAAAAATACAAAAGTAGGAAATAATAGAAATGCATTTAGGGGTTAGTTTAACAAATATCTGGGGAGGATTCAACTAAAATCAAACCACAAAATGAAACTAAATAAATATAAATATCTAGTAAACATGAGGGCAATCAATCACAATCACCTCCATTGCAATATTGGGGCTACGAGGAACCTCATTACTAAAAAAACTACTCCCATTAGGCTAGGATAGAGAAAACTACTAATATTTAAGAGGCTTCCACTGTGAGTGAGGTGGCTAGAAGTGTACCCAGAACTAACGCTTGTTTGGAAAACCATCAAGTTGAGTATCGACTGACCATGATTGAGTTCGAAGGTAAGATATATAGCCATGTTGCATTTATTTTGATATATCTGGGATAAAGGTTGATTTATTTCAATCCTAAAATTGTAGAACCTTGTCATATACAAACTCATGAATTAAAAAACCCTTGGCTGGTACAATTGGGAACTTGGGAAAAAATAAGGTTGCGAGTGAAATTAGATGACTGCACTTTTGAAATAGTAGACCATCAGATAATTGTAAGTCTAAATTTGTTACCCTTAGTATCTTATGATATCTTGATTAGCATGGACTTGTTAGAAGAGCATTGGTCCCTCGTAAACTACAAGGATAAAACCATCAGTTACCTTACTTAGGAGGGTGTTATACAAGAGTTCCAAGAGGTTAAGATACCCATCAAGTTGCGACCAATCAATATCTTAGAGTTAGGAAAGTGTATTAGAAAATGATTTCAAACATATGTTGTGAAAATAGGGTATTCCAACTCAAAAGATAAGACTATTACTTTAGGAAACCTTCCAAATGTTCAATATTTTGTGTATGTGTTTCTGGAAGAGATTTTTGGAGTACCTTCCAAGTGGGGAATAGATTTTACCATATAATTTATTCTAGGGAATGCACCTATGTCAAAGACTCCTTATCGAATGAGCATACCTGACATAACCAAGTTGAAAATGTGGTTGCAAGAGTTGCTTGACAAAGGATATATTCTCCTGTGTATAACCATGGGGGTCTCTGGTGTTGTTTGGGAGGAAAGAGGATGGTAGTATGAGACTATGTATTTATTACATACAAATTAATAAGTTGAATATTAATAAAAAATACCCATTTACAAGTATCGATGACTTATTTGATCAAGTCAAAGGTGCCATGATATTTTATAAGAAGTATCTACGATAAGGCTATCATAAAATAAGGCTAAGAGAATAAAAAATTCCTAAGACAAGCTTTAGAACATGGTACGAGAATTATGAATTTTTTATTTTAACCTTTAGGCTTACCAATGACCCTGCAACATTTATGAGCCTCGTGAATATAATTTTCCATCCTTATCTTGATAAATTTGTTCTCATTTTTTACTGATGACATAATCATATATTTTAGGACCATGGAGGAGAACAAGAAACATCTGCAAATAGTTCTACAAACATTGCAATAACATTATTTGTACGCCAAGTACACTAAATGTGACTTTTATAACAATCAAATACAATATTTGGGGCCTTTAATTTCTATGGAAGGAATAGTTGTCGACCCTGCGAAAATAAAAACCATTATACAGTGGCATGTTCCAACTAATGTTGTCGATATTCAATCTTTTATGGGTTTGGCTAGATATTGTCGTCGTTTCATTAAGGGTTTCTCTAGAATAGTCTATGTTATCACTTCCTTGCAGAAGAAAGGAAGATATTTTAAGTGGACCGTTGAGTATCAACTTAGCTTTAAACAATTGAAATATTTTCTAACTTCATCCCCAGTATTGAAGATTGCAGATTCAAAGGATGGGTTCATTTTTTGCACTGATGCATGTTCAGAATGAGTGGGAGGAGTATTGATGCAATAAGGAAAGGTAATCTTTCAATGAATCTCATAAATTAAAAGAACATGAGCAGAGACATTATGCTATGATATGGAATTAACTATTGTGGTGCGCGCCTTGAATATATGGAGACATTATTTATTGGGTAAAAGCTTTTTGTTAATGACTGACCATAACATCCTAACTATTTTCTTCCAAAAACCTAATCTTAATTCACAGTAAGCTAGGTGAACAACATTTCTAAATGAATTTTATTTTGATATCAAAAATATAAAAGGAAAGGGAAATTGAGTGGCTCATGCATTCAGCTGAGAGCTACATTATATATATATATATGAAATATTGTATATTAAGGTAAAATTTTATGATTCGAATTAGATTAAAGAAGTTGTGATTAAAGACCTAGAATATATGTTTCTTTGGCAAAAAGCTAAACAATACGAAAATGTGAAGTTGGGTTACACGTTTTGCCCTTTTTTGAGAAAAAAACTTTCATTTTTTTCGATTCTTAAACTTTCTGCAAACTATAACAATTTTTCTATTTAGAATTTCATTTTACGATAAAAATAAAAGTTTTCAGAAATTTTGTTAGCTTTCTATTACTTATTTTTTGGAATTTTCTTATGCACATTTCATATGTCAACTTAGCATTTCTTTGATTGTGTGTTTTTTAACAATCAAAGGATTCATAAGAAGTCATGTTAATACGCATTGTTGTATTCTTTGAAAATTTGTGTTTTTGAGAAAACAAAATGTGTTACAACAATTTAGATAGAGTCTACTTCGGTTTCGTCATATTTACAAAGCCAATGGATGCATATCATAATTACTAGAATTTTTTGAACTGGTCCAATATGAAAAAACTTCATATTTTGAGTATGTTTCACGAAGCAAGAAATTTCTTAACATATAAGTTATAAACTAAAAATATAAAAGCTACCCATTAGAGACGACAGACCAATGTAATGCCCCATAATTTTTTCAATTTTTTTTACAATGTATTTTGGGAGATACAGAATTTTGATTTCACTGAATCACAATGACCCTCAGAAATTGTTTGCACCTGTTTTATTACAAAATTAATTAAAATTAGTAAATATTTATGAAATTCCATAAAATTTATATTTCCTGAAAGTAGATTCAATTCTGAAAATGCTTGTCTTGGTTCCGATAATTAATTCACAATGATTCATGGAGTTTAATCAGTCAAAAGTTGCAGAAACGTATTCAGAGCTTGGATCTGCGTAACTGGTGACGCGTTAGTTCGGCCAAACTTGTCTACAAAGTTCGGCTGAACTAGTTTTTGTACAAATGGGCCATTAAGTCTCACACCTTAATAGTTCGACCAATTTTGTTTTAAAGTTCGGCCGAACTTTTTTTCAAAGTTCGGTTGAACTTCTGCCTACTTTTCCATCGGCCGGAATATTTCACGGAGCCCCTCCAAAAAAAACATTTCAGATCTTTCATAATTTTTGCACATTTCGCACATTTGGTCTAATTTTACAAAGGTCTTGGTTTGGGTTTAAAGGCTTTTCTTGGAGATTTGGGTTTAAGGACATTTCTTGGAGGTGGCCTAATTTTGCAAAGAATTGTTTTGGGTTTAAGGACTTTTCTTGGAGGACATTGGTTGGAGGCGGTCTGATTTAGCAAAGAATTGTTTTGGGTTTAAGAAATTTTCTTGGATGTACATTGAAAGGACATTTCTTGGAGGTTTGTGATACATTTTTTTGGATGTATTTTGTTCTTCATTTTTTTTGAAAGTATAGATTTGGGCTTAGCTTCGAATTTTTAGAGTACGTGTTTTGAGTTGAAGTAAATATTTTGAGCTTTGTTTCATTTTTATAAGACATTTTTTTCTCGGATTTTTTAAAGTAAGTGTTTTGGATTGGAGTATGTATTTTTTGCAAAAAAATTAAAATGAGTTTTTTTAAATTAAATCTTTTGTGATGCTTTTTTTAATCGAGTTATTGTCTAAATTTTTGAAGGAAATTTTTTGAACTTCATACTCTATTATCATGGGAAATCGAAGGAATTGTGCGAGGAAATATCATCGAAAAAGAGACCCTGAGGAATGTAGAGAAGAGACAAGATTATCTCGCAAAAAAAAAGATAGAAGAACTCTCAAATATTGAAGGGGAAAATCAACCTCAACTAGAAATTGAAGTAGGTATGTAAATGTAAATATTATGATCTATTGATATATTTAAATTTTTCCTAGTGTAAAATGTGAAGCTTAATTTTTCTTTGATGAAATAATTCAAGAAAAATATTTTTCAATGTAAACAGAGAGAAATATTCCTCAAAACAGTGATAATGAAATACAAAATTTTGAAAGAGAAAGTGAAAGAGGTATTGAACCAATCATTGAAGATGGTGAAAATATTGAAAGAAATTGAAGTGAAGAAATTGAATCACAAGGTATGTACATATGTATATATATATTGAACACATGCACGTATTATTGAAATTATACATCTATTTATTAATTTAGTTATTTATTGAATATTTAAACTTATTATGTACTATTTATTCGAATATGTACAGATGAAATCAGTGTCGATGATGAGATTTTAGAAAATGTTGACACTCACACAAATGGAGATAAAAAATCTAACCATTATATACGATATCGTGTTAACCGCATTTTTGAAACGTATTTCATAAAGGAGAAGGGGACAGTTCAAGCTCAAATGTTGAAAGGTCTCCTATCATTAAGGAAATTAAAAGAAGCTATGACACTACTGGGTATTTGAAAATCAACCAAAGATAAAAAAATGAAAGAAAATGTCATACAAAATATAAGTGGTTCTATAAATTCAATTAGGAGATCTAGACAGAAAAATGTTTCAATTGTATGTAGAGGAATACATATGGCAGTGGTTTCATCAAGTACTAAAGAGAATCATTTGGTAACATCTATGGCACGAGCATTAGGAACGTCGCTAAAAAATTTGCACAAACATCGGAAATTTCGGTTGTAAATAGATGTAAATGATGAACTCGCTTGTTGGAGAGCTATTTGTAGGCAACCATACAAAGATAGACTTGGAGAAAATGTTAAAAAAATAATATATGAATAATGGAAGAACAATTCGCGTTCTTCGCCAACTGTAAAGCATGTGATGCGAAGAAGAATAACATGAAATCAGTACGAAGAACATGAAAAATATTTCTTGGAAACCACTCTGATAGAGTTATTCAACAAGTTCAAAGAAGAGAATCATGAAATTCATGTTTCAATCAGTGATTTTGTTCAACAAAAACCATGGTATGTAAAACCTATCACCATACGTGACACTTGTTTTTGTTGTTATCATGTGGAATTTGAGTTATATTATGACACATTCCTTGATTTTGGTAGAGCATTATGCAAGGATTCACCTCCTCCTTCCACTATCCGTGATTTCATATCTAAAATTCTATGTGAAAGAGAAAGCGATGAACTATTTTACAAAAAGAAATGTGTTTGTGGTAAAAAAATGCAATGATTGTGGAAATTTGACTAAATTTCAAAACAAATATCATACTGATATAAATGATCAATCATTGTCCAACATGAAAGTGAAATGGAAGAGATATGAAGATATCCATACATCGATTGAAGGTGCAAATAGTGTTAAAAGAATTTAATTACGAGAAGACGAAATTTTTGTGATAGACCTTTTCAGAAAGTTTGAGGAAAAAATTTACAAATACACCAAGCATTCCCATACAGCTCGATGGCAAGACTTGCAATTCAAAAAATCTCATGAATTTTTTCCACCTGGGACCATTTTTTTAGTGATTGATTTTGTAGAAAACTATACATTTGTTCCACAAAAAGAAATTCAAAGTGAATACTATCATTCTGACCAAGTCTCCATGCTCGTCCATATTCTATATAGACATGCTGAACAAAGCGTCGATCATATAGAAAGCACGAGTGAAAATCGACATATCATTAAAGACTATCACTTTTATATCAGTGACAATTGTACACATGATACATATTTTGTACAACATTGTTTTTGAAAAATTTATGATTCCTTGAAAAATCATGGAATAGCATTCAATGAACATTGGATATGGTCAGACGGATGCACAGGTCAATTCAAATATGCATGATCATTCTTTTGGTTGTGTTGTCTTTATAAGAAAACATGCATTAAAGATTGTTGGAATTTCTTTGAGACTAGCCATGGTAAAGGAGAACATGACAGTGCAGGGGCATGCATAAAACAAGAACTTCAAAAATATCAAATGAACCCCTTTGCAAGTCGACTTGTGGATGCGAAAGAAGTTGTTCAATGGTGCATCGCTACTCTAATCCATGAGACTAACCCATCAAAGTAAGTGCGAAGGTACATTCAATTTAATTTTTATTGGAAATCTAATTTTATCATGTAATGATTATCTTTAATTGTATTTTGATATCATATTTACATTATTGTTTGAATTTTCCATATAAAGGTTTTTCTGGCATATTGGGATCAAAGACGTAGATAGATCAATTGGAAATGGCGTTGAAACAATAAAAGGGAATACATAGAGTAGAAGTGGAATACATAGTAGTTACTTCTTTTTGAGTGTTTTGGATGAAATGGGCTCTACAAGATATTAAGGTAAATTTCTTTTTGAGTGAGTAGAATTGGAATACATAGTAAAGTTACTTCTTTTTGAGTGTTTTGGATGAAATGGGCTCTACAAGATATTAAGGTAATTTCTTTTTGAGTGTTTTGGATGAAATGGCCTCTACAAGATATTAAGGTAAGGTAAATTTCCTTTTGAGTGTTTTGGATGAAATGGGCTCTACAAGATATTAAGGTAAATTTCTTTTTGAGTGAGTAGAAGTGGAATACATAGTACAGTTACTTATTTTTTAGTGTTTTGGATGAAATGGGCTCTACAAGATATTAAGGTAAATATATATATCTATTAAGTGTTTCGATAGAAGTGATAATAATTTCAAAAATAAAATATTCTACTTCCTTCAATCACTATTTACATATCATCATAAAGTACCACTTCCTCACACAACAAGTCTTTAAGAAAATAGTGAAGATGGAACACATACCCGCAAAGCCTTTGTTAGAGAAGCATTTGAATACGTGAGAAAAAAATTAGGAATAGTTTTTGTAAATTATCTTGTTAGAGAACCATTTGAACATGTGAGAAACAAATTAGGGATATTTCTTGTAAATTATTGTCATTTATTTGACTTCAAAAGAAGAGCCTATGAAATTGAGTGCAATATCTATGCAGGAGAGTACACAATATCTAAGGGGGAGAATACAATATATTTGACTTCAGAAGAAGAGCCTATGAAATTGACTGCAATATCTATGTGGAAGAGTACACAATATCTAAGGGGGAGAATAGATATAAGGAAGGAATAAAAAGAGTAACAAAAATCATATGATTGTGTCAATAATTTGAAGTAGTCAAGAAAGATAACAAAGGACCATCAAAATTGAGTGCAATATGTATATGATCAAGTGTCAATAATTTGAATTAGTCAAGAAAGATAACAAAGGACTATCAAAATTGAGTGCAATATCTATATGGTCAAGTGTCAATAATTTGAAGTAAAGAAATATAACAAAGGACCATCAAAATTGGGTGCAATATCTATATGATTGTGTCAATAATTTGATAATTTGAAGTAGTCAAGAAAGATAACAAAGGACCATCAAAATTGACTGCAATATCTATGTGGGAGAGTACACAATATCTAAGGGGGAGAATACAATATAATGAAGGAATAAAAAGAGTAACAAGAAGCATATGATTGTGTCAATAATTTGAAGTAGTCAAGAAAGATAACAAAGGACCATCATCAAATTTAAATTGAAAGATAAAGTAGTCTTCTTCATGAAGAATAAGCATTAACTAGGTTAATCATTTAAAGGGTTCATTTTTTAATGAAAAAAATTATGAATAATATGGAATGAATCATTGTACGTTATGATAAATCTTGTATTTAAATGACATTTGATCTATGAATAAAAAAGAAAATGGGATCATCTCTTCATATATATATATATGTGTGTGTGTAAGAGAGAAATAAAAAGCAAAGGTAATTACACCAAGCCTAAAGGAGCATGTCCTAATACATTATTGTGTTTGGTTTCTAGAAGCATTAATCATGAATTTTCTTTGAGATCCACATTTCCATCATACTATTTGCAATTTCACATTTCCATCATGCTATTTGCAAGTTCTATATGAAGATATGTAGTCTAATAACTAATTAGCAAGTTGTGATGTCCTAATACATTATTATGTTTGGTTTCCATCATACTATTTGCAGAATAGTATGAAGATATGTAGTCTAATAACTATACAGTCTAGCCCATATAACATATAATGGCCTTTGACAGTATGAGCATAGAGTCAAAAAACAGAGAGGCCTCCCAGCAGAGTTCCACCTGTTCATCAAGGTAAGCAACATAATATCGGAAGTGAAACAGTGACACCACTGAACATATGTGAATTTAGAATGATTTCAACTCTTTTTTCAAAGGAGAAAAAACCCTGTTTCATATATTGATAACAGTTCATATACAAAATCCTCTTGATATACCCATAACAAGTTATAAAGTATAAAAGATCAGATTCTGTCTCATACAGAAATACATTACAATAGTATAAAATACAATATGTAGTCACAAATAAAAGACAATATGTAGTCACATATAAAAGACAATATGTAGTCACATTACAGAAATACATTACATGTGAATTTAGAATGATTTCAACTCTTTTTTCAAAGGAGAAAAAACCATGTTTCATATATTGATAGCAGTTCATATACAAAATCCTCTTGATATACCCATAACAGGTTATCAAGTATAAAAGATCAGATTATGTCTCATACAGAAATACATTACAGCAGTATAAAAGACAATATGCAGTCACATATAAAAGACAATATGTAGTCACATTACATAAATACATTATAGTAGTATAAAAGACAATATGTATTCACATTATAGCAGTAGATCATTCTAATTCAATCATTCCAGCATTGATGAATTGAGAGAAGGCTCAGTAACGGCATAAGCTTAACAGTGGTGGTAAACTTCCATGCACAAGGTGAGAATCATCTAAAGCGGATGAAATTGATGGATCCACAGGAAAAGTAACAACTACAGTAATCGAATGCATATCATAGTACCATAAATTCAACATACACCTTACAGTAAAAGGTAATGAAAATTAAAGCATAATTAACAACATAGATGCTCTGTTTGGAATTTTGGGGTTTCTCGTTCCCACTTGGTTGTAAAGTAAAAATTTCTATAGCAATGAGTGTCTTGACTTCTACATGACACCAATCAACTCAAATTAAAACCAAGAATTCCAAAAGGCCCATTTGCAGTAACATTGTAAAGTTAACATAGAAAAGGAAATCCCTATATATGCAAGTGAACCCCCAAATCTAATGGACTCCCCTGAAGCCCAAGGTTACTTCTTACATGTGGAAGGGAAGTGGAGTGTGATTCGGGGCCGCAAGAGAGGTGGGCTTGCATGGCAACGCCAATCAGAAAAAGAGTGGAGAGAAATCTAGTGAGGCTTCTTCTAACAAGGTGGTAGCCACCAAGTGGTGGAGAACCGGAAGAGAAGACTGAGAAGTAGCTATTCCCTGGAACTTGTGATTCAAGAGAGGTCACAAAGTGGAAATTTTATGTTTCAACGAGGTTTTTTCATTTCAACAAAGGTTCCTTTTTCAACAGTGCCCTCAAATATGTGGGACTGACTTAGGTATCCAAGCATCATCTTAACAAGCAAGACATTAGTGATACCAAAGTTGTCGAAAACAATTTTTCGATGCCTTTCCTTCTTTGCGTGCTTCATTTCAGTTCAATGGATGATGGAAGAACCATGTCGGTGCTTTGTCTGGTGGGCATAATTGTGAATGAAAAGGTTGGAAGATCTGGCCAAAGAAGAGTGAACTCTAATTATTTCCAGTAGCCGGTGGTAACAGGTAAGTGTTGAAACCTGATAAATAATGGTAAGTGGTAAGCTCTATTTGTTCTTCCAGAAAAAGGAAAATAGCTCTGTAACTCAAAAAAATGTTTTTTTTCTAGATGCCTTTGCTTGAGAAACCTTTTCTTTTAGTTCAATTTCCATCTAACCTCAATCCCACTCTGCCCCCAACAAGACCCGTCTTTCAAGCAGGCTTGACCCCCAAGAACCGTATTTCACGATAGGGTCTCATTACCGTGACCTAGCTAACCTACTTTCACTTATATGCCGCAATAGCGCTTCTTTCACAATTTATATGAAAACAAAGAACATTTTGGACTTGGCATGAAATGCACTAGGCTTAATTAGTACTAATGGAACTTGGTGATTGTCACCATAATTGGTAATGAATAATTCATGCATATTTCAATGTAGCATGTTACATAACATATGTTTAAAATGAAAATAATTTTGAAGCTAAGAACCTAGCAACATTCAAGGTATCTGGTGTCTTCATAATTGGGAAAAAAAGGACACAATTAGAGTGCATATAACGAAATATAACACCATGTTGCATGGGTGGAGGTTTAAATCTGGGTGTAGACTTGTAGCATGGATGAAATACCTGGTAGTAGACTTGCAGAGGAGGAGCAGGAGGAGAAATACTTGGTAGTTTTCATGCTTGAAGTCGTCATAGATAATAACCAATAGAGCGGATGAAAGCAACCCCAGACTAAAAACAACATAGAAACACAAAAAAGCGTGAAGAAACAGAGCAAAGAAACACAGACGTGGTAAAAAAATGAACTTTGTGGGAGATTTATTTATAAGAACTAGTTTGGCCAAACTATTTTAAGAGTAAAAGTTCAGCCGAACTCAAATTTCGGCCGAACATTTGTTGTCGGTTTTTCCATCTCTGGTAAAAATTCTGTTTTCCCACGCCGTCAGTGTGTCGTCAATATAAACGGAAGAACGAGTTTGACCAAACTTTCTCATAAAGTTCGGCCGAACTATCAAATAGTTTGGCCGAACTTTATAAAAAATTCGGCCGAACTATTGCCGAAAAAAAAATTCTGCCCTGATTCTCACAAAAGTGTAACCGAGCTTCACATTTGCACCGACGACAACCCTGAAAATCAGACAAATTTTGGAATAAAGGATGACGAACTATTGAAATTTAGAGGAAGGATATACGTCCCTAACCAAATGGTTGTTAGGAAACCAATTTTGGATGAATTCCATAGAAGCCTCTATGTTGGAAATCCTAGATATCAAAAGTTATTTTATGTTATAAAAAGAAATTATTCTTGGCCTAGAATGAGAAAGGACGTCACAGGTTATTTATCTAAATTCTTGGATTTTCATCAAGTTAAAGAGGAACACCAGCACCCATCCAATTTGCTCGACCGATTACCGATTCTAGAATAGAAATGGGAAGTTATTACTTTATATTTTATAATTGGTTTTCCTAAAACTAAAGAAATATTCATTCAAATATGGTGGTAGTTGATAAATTAAGTAAATCATATCATTTTGTTCCTGTACAATCCAATTCAAAACTATGCAAATTGCAGATATATTTAGGCAAGAAATATTTAGGTTGGATGGAATACCGAAGGTAGTGATTTCAGATGGAGATGTAAATTTTACAACTATATTTTGGGAGACCCTTTTCACTAGTCTAGGCACGCAAGTTCAGTTTAGTACTGCATACCACCCATAGTGATATGGCCAAGTTGAGTGGGTGAATTAAGTGTTGGAACATATGCTATGAATTTATGTAATGCAACAATCGAGTAAATGCGAAGAATGCATACATTTGGTAGAGTTCACTTACAATAATAGCTATCATGAATAGATAAATTTGGTGGAGTTTTATTACAACAATATCTATCATGAATCACTTAAGATGAGTCATTTTGATGTTTTATATGGAAGAAGGTGTAAAACACTGGTTGATTGGAACAATCCAGAGGATAATATACTTTTGGGACTAGACATGCTCGTTGAAATGGAGAAAACTATGAGAAAAGTCTGGAAGAATCTCAAAATTTCTCAAGAAAGAAAGAAAACTTATGCAGATAGGAAAAGGACCTATAAGGAATATCAAGTAGGGGACCATGTACATGTTTGAGTGAAACCAAAAAATAATTCTTTACGGTGTGGTGGTTGTGCAAAATTAGACCCTCGGTATTGTGGACCCTTCCAAATTTTCGAAATAATTGGACCTGTTGCATACCAACCGGAATTACCCATCCATATACAAGTCCATAATGTGTTTCATGTCTCTTTATTAAAGAGATATGTGTATGAATCTAGACATTTTATAAACTAGAAATATGCGTAGGTGACAAAAAATAATTGAATTGTATATTATCTCGTCATAGTTGTTGGAATTCATGTGGATTAATGAGATTGTATAAAGTGGAGTAGGGTGAGCCAAATGACAAGTTCCCAGTAGAACCCCTATGCATCCTCTATCACCGAGAAAAAACATTATGGAAGCAAGCTATCACCCAGTTTCAAGTGCATTGGATTCACTTTAGCCCAAAAGAGGCCATCTAGGAGGATGAGTTATTCATGCGAGAAGCTTACCCTAACATTTTCAAAGGGAAATAAGCACTAAGGATGGTGTTTCACTCAAGGGGGGAAGATGTAACACCCTCCATGGCTTTGTAACATTTAGTGGAATCAGTTAGGTAAGCAAGATGAACATCAGAAAAGCACCTGGCATGAAGATTAGAGGTTCAACACAACCAAATGTATCACCTGCTCCAGAAGAGAACCATTCCAAACTTGTAAGAAAATGTACAATCCAAAAAAAATGAGAGATGGGTGAGGAATGACGAACTTCGGTGTTACTTGTAAGGTTTTCATGGCGAGTGCAGAGAGCAACCGAACCCTTTGATGGACAACCCTCTAAGTAGCCTACCACCTGAGGCAATAGAAACCCTCTGTAAAACTTCCATAATGAAAAAAATCAGTGATACAGAAGAAAAAACACCATTAACAATAACTATTCTACAAGAAGGATGGAAACCAAGGTCTAGAGAGTACCAAGTCATGGTATCAGTCTAGGGGTTGGAACCCTCGTCGCCTTAGGGTTTGGTAGCCGAACCACAGCCACAATATGGTGAGGCAACAATGCGAGAGGGGATCCCAAGAACTGAGTGGTTACCCTTAATCACATCTGAAAAACAAGAACCGTCTAATGTGTGCCAAGGATCATCAAGGGATGCCATAGAACGAGGTGTTCCTTACGAAGTAAGCTGGAGATAATTTTGAGTTCATTGAGAGGAAAATTTGAGAACCCAGCTGTCACTATACACCTGAGGTACAAATATGCATATATCATAATCTTAAAATACATCATAAAAATAAATTCAAGTACGATTTGACTGTCATCAAATATTATACATGTATGTTGCTATGCTCACCGTCATTTACTACAAAACCTTTTATTCTAACTAAAGAGTCACATAGTTTTGAGCTATTGCTAAGGCATCAAGTGAATTACACTGAATCGTAATAGTTATTCTATAGTAAAAAAAAAAATCATGTGTAATGGTATGTGGTCGTTATGATTGTTACCAATATACTATAAAAAATTGGAACATATTAAATTAACATAAATTAATTGAGACAAACCATTATCGCAACTCTCTCTCTCTCTCTCTCTCTCTCTCTCTCTATATATATATATATATATATCTCTCTCTCTCTCTCTCTCTCTATATATATATATATATATATATATATAATCCTCACAGTACAATGACATTAAACTTTTTATTTTATAAAATGAAAATAAAAAGGTGTCAGCGTTAAGCTACCCAAATGTCTTATGTAACAGGTGACATATTTTGAAATTGTGGCATCATAATCCTCGTGTTACATGCATGTTGTGAAGCTACATGCTGTGGTATAACTTTGACCAACATCACCAATCTATTCTTGCTTAGATAATGAGCAACTCTATGCCTATTAAACAATGTCAAAGAGAGTATATATTTTGATGTGTGGGAATTACATTTCTACATATAATCCATTTTAGAATATGTATTGTATAATTAAATTTTGAATGTGACCAAAAAAACATAATAATCTAATAGTTACACTAACTAATTATACTTCCTATTATTAATCCTTTAAATAAGTAATTATTTAAATTGATTGAGAGCCTAAATAAATAATTATTTAAATTGATTGAGAGCCCATTTGCCCAACTTGAGCTATGTAGAAATCCCCTTAGTGGCTTCGTGGGTTTTCTTCTGTATAAGAAACAACATGGAACTTGTGGTTATTGGTACAAAATCAATGAATGTGTACATAGAAACCCTAGGAAGACCAGCCAGCTGCAGGCTTTTTGCTTTCGCAATCTTGTCCCGTCTCATTCACCTCGCTTTTCAATAAAATTCCCGAAGCCAGAATTGGTATAAAATTTCAATATCAATCGTCTAATTCTAGGTACTTGGCCTTTTGATAAAATTGGCATGAATGAATTAAATTTTTTTTTTTAATGAAGTCCGAGAGACTTCGTGGTCTAAGGGACCACAAACTAAGTACTTGTCCTTGAGTTTAAATTCCCAAGTGAATAACTAAATAAATGATTTTTTTAATGAATGAATGAACAATTTTTTTAATGACTCCACCAGACCTAGCCAGTTCTAAGTGACATCACTGAGAGAATTGATATAATGTTTCAATAACAGAGATATCATGTAAAATTGAAATCAGGGCTCTGAGGAAGGGGGCAGTAAATAGTGAAGTACGTCCGGTCGATTCAACGAGACCAGGTTTGCTTGAAGCACTGAAGTGGGCCTAGAGTCTACTTGGAACTTGGTGGCAGCAGAAACAAAAGACAAGAAAACAAAATGCATGTGCTTGCAGTATAGTGTCACGTCACGTCACGTCACCTTAAATCTCATCTGTCTGTGGCACCTTACAAGTACGGTAATACATATATCGGTATGATTAGATGTTTTAGTGTTTTGGATTTGATTCCTTTGGAGAGAAGTATGTAGGTTCTGGCTGCAGTGAAAGCAGAGGCATGATTTTCATTAGTGGCTAATAATGCAGGGACACAAATCATGGCAGCGTCTTAAGAGGGGCCAAAGGTGCTGTCTCTTCCATTGTACTCTTCGTAGGTAGTTAACGAGAGAGGTGTGCTTTTCAGCGGTGGAACCAACGTGATCCTAGTACTAAAAACTGAAGGTTTTGTTAACCATAAGCTCGAAGCAAGTATACCAGTTGGGCTACTGATCAAAATTAACAACAACGAGTAATGAATCATGTCTGGTCTCTTCGGGAAGTGAGAGGTAAAAAAAAAAAAAATAGTAAATTTCATGTCTAATTATTTAAGTGGCTCATATTGTAAATTTGATGTCTAAGTGGTTCGTCATAAATTCTAATGAGTGGTTTAAGCATAGAGCAAGTTAAACAAATTGTTTAGTTATAGGGTGAATGCTAGAAGCTTATTTACATTTATTTTTTTATTTTTTATTTTTTATTTTTATTTTGCAAGAAAAAGGGTTTTGCTATGAAGAAAAGCAGGTTTATGGATCTTTTTCTAACAACTCTATTGAGCAATATTTCAATCCTCTATTAGCTCGTGTGTAAGTCTAGGTTATCTAAGAGTTTGATCAAACATATTTTTCAAACCATGTGCTAATAGAATTTGGGCATAAAATATGTTTAAAAAAAGCTCGATTCATGCAGTATGCCCAAGCCATTTTGTGCAGACCTCGGACCTCGGACGTGGTAAATAGACCTAGAGTTTTAGGAGCTTGACCAAGGATAGACGAGCTTGACACAACCACCCAATAAATCTACCAATGTGCAAAATGCTCGACCCAACAACTCTACCAATGTGCAAAAATCTTGACCAAGCCTAAGGGAAAATTCTCTAGAGGTTTGAGGTAGGTTTTCTGCCATTTTTACTTATTCCAATATTTTTTTCTTACTAATAAAAATAAAAAAATACATGCAACCTCACTCTACAAAAACCACAAAAAAACCATAGAAAAGTATTGAAAACCACCAATAAAACCATAGGAAAATGGAAAGAAAAGAAATGAATTGAGTAACAAGCAATGCACCTGGAGACTGCAGAAACTAGATGACTTCTAGATGTTGCTAGTGGATCAGCCTCACGCTCATCAGGCACAATTTGGCACAAAATCGAATGAAACAATAGGCAGGTTTCACAATAGAAGAAAGGGAAAAAATAAAAAAATAAAGAGTTTAGGGTAAAAATGGATAAAACTGCAGGAAAAAGTAAAAAAAAATAATCAAATTTAATCAAGAGATGGTTTGAAATTCTATGATATAGGGTTTGAATCACAATATGTTCGGTTTCTGATTGTCTGAACACTTCTGTTCGAACGTATTTCGCTGCTCCACAGTGCCCTCGTGCTCTCTTGGTCCAAGTCTGTCTCCTGCAAATATCTGGCTGAAAATTTTAGCAAAAATAGTGAAATAATAAAAAGTGTTTTGTATTTAAAGAATTATATTATGAAATTAGATTTTTGAAAATATTTTTCTGCCCATTTTTCAAATTGCCACTTTTTTTTTTCACCTAAAGAAAATAGAGTTGAGTTTTTTTTTTTTTTTTTGTTTATTCGTTACCTGTGCGGAAGAGTTGGGAAGCCCCAGTGCATCTTCGTAATACGACAGACCGGTGCGTGTTATGATGATAAGCGTACCGAACTGTATAAAGTTATTTCTTTTTGTATGTAATATCATAGTAAAATAATGATAATTCTAAAGTACATGAATTTATTTTCATTATTTTCTAAACTTTATTATGTTAAAAAAATTCGTATTATTCTGGATTTGTTATTTTACAATTATTTGCAAATTTACAAATTTAAATATTTTAATAATATCAATTCACATTAATATAATTAAAAGTTTTTCATTAATAGATTAGAATTATAATTACAATTACAATTTTACAGTAATTTCACATACATGAATTACTATTAGAATTGCAATAATAATTTTAATTTTACATATAATTACAATTATAATTTTACAAATATTTTACATACAATTACAATTAAAATTACAATTACAATTTTACATAGAATTACATTTACAATTACAATTACAATTTTACAAATATTTTACATACAATTCAATTAAAATTACAACTACAAATACATTTAGAATTTTAGAATTTTACATAGAATTACATTTACAATTTTACATAGAATTACATTTACAATTACAATTACAATTTTACAAATATTTTACATGCAATTCAATTAAAATTACAATTACAATTTTAGAATTTTACATACAGTTAGAATTATAATTAGAATTTTACAATTTTTCATATATAGAATTACAATCATTTCACAATAAATTAAATATTAAAATTACAATTAAATTTTACATTAATGAATATTTTACATACAATTACAGTTAAAATTACAATTAGTACAAATACAAATACAATTTTATAATTTTACATACAATTAAAATTTCAATTTCAATTACAATCAAGACATAATATTTAATAAATATCATAGTCATTTAATATTAAATTAATTAATAAACATCATCATGATCATGATAACCATCGTACAAACATCATATTCGACTAAAAAACACATTCAAACATCAAATTAACATTATATATTAACATCATCACAACACAAACATCAAATATACATCTCATTTCAAATAACTCATGCTATCACATATACACATCTATCCTCAAGCTAAACTTTAAATGAACATATCTAACATGACCTAGAAATATGCGCCACATCGTGATGATCACCAACATGTAAATTAAGTACAACTTCAACATGAACATAAAATACATGGACCATATATATATAACTGAATCATGTTAAAAATGTACAACTGTAATATAAATGTCATGGATCAGGTAGTGGTAGTATAACAACATCAATAGCAGTACAAGTGGAGGCCTACTCAGTAAAGGGTGCAGTCTTGACAGTTGATGGTCAAGCCCGCTCATGATTGTGATCACTAGTACTCATGGATGCATCAGCTAGTGGTACTAGTACAACATCAATATAAGAATTAGTAGTAGAGGCATGCTCAGTCAATAGTGCAACCTCGATGATCGATGGTCCAGCCTATTCATGATGATAAAACAACGTGCCAAAACCATAACCGCCCAGTGCGGTAGAATGAAACAACACCGCTGCATCATAAAACATTGCACCAAAACACAAATCGACCAGTGTGTTTGTAAGAAAAAACATTGATGCACCTATAAACCATGCGCACTGGTAAAGGGTTAAATTAAAAAAAATTACGGCAAAAAACCCGGATTTTTCATTTTTCCAGTGTTCCTAGTCATGATCATGAGTAGGCTGGACCATCGACCATCGAGGTTGCCCTATTGATAGAGCAGACCTCTACTATACTTCTTATATTGATGTTGTACTAGTACGACCAGCTGATGCATCCATGAGTACTAGTGATCATGATCATGAGCAGGCTTGACCATTGACTATCGAGATTACACCCTTTACTGAGCACGCCTCCACTTGTACTAATATTGATGTTGTTATACTACCACTAGCTGATCCATGACATTTATATTACAGTAGTATATTTTTAACAATATTCAGTTATATATATATATATATATATATATATGGTCCATGTATTTTATGTTCATGTTGCATTTGTACTTAATTTACGTATTTGTGATCATCATGATGTGGCGCATATTGTTAGCTCATGTTAGATATGTTCATTTAATTTTTAGCTTGAGGATATATGTGTATATGTGATAGCATGAATTAGTTGAAATGAGATGTATATTTGCTGTTTGTGTTGTGATGATGTTAATATATAATGTTAATTTGATGTTTGAATGTGTTTTTTAGTCGAATATGATGTTTGTACGATGGTTATCATGATCATTATGATGTTTCTTAATTAATTAAATATTAAATGACCATGATATTTATTAAATATTATGTTGTGATTGTAACTGAAATTTAAATTTTAATTGTATGTAAAATTGTAAAATTGTAATTGTATTTGTACTAATTGTAATTTAACTGTAATTGTATGTAAAATATTTATTAATGTAAAATTTTAATTGTAATTGTAATATTTAATTTATTGTGAAATGATTGTAATTGTATATATGAAAAATTGGAAAATTCTAGTTCTAATTCTAACTGTATGTAAAATTCTAAAGTTGTAATTGTATTTGTAATTGTAATTTTAATTGAATTATATGTAAAATATTCATAAAATTATAATTGTAATTGTAAATGTAATTCTATGTAAAATTGTAAATGTAATTGTATGTAAAATTATAAAATTGTAATTGTATTTGTAATTGTAATTTTAATTGAACTGTATGTAAAATATTTGTAAAATTGTAATTGTAATTGTAAATGTAATTGTATGTAAAATTGTAAATGTAATTGTATCTAAAATTAAAATTCTAATTCTAATTCTAATCGTAATTCATGTATGTCAAATTAATCTAAAATTGTAATTGTAATTGTAAATGTAATTATATGTAAAATTGTAATTGTAATTATAATTCTAATCTATTCATGTGAAAATTTTAATTGTATTAATGTGAAATGATTTTATTAAAATATTTAAATTTGTAAATTTGCAAATAATTGTAAAATAAAAAAATCTAGAATAATACGAATTTTTGTAACATAATAAAATTTAGAAAATAATGAAAATAAATTCATGTACTTTAGAATTATCATTGTTTTATTATGATATTACATTAAAAAAAGAACTTTATATAGTTCGCTGAACTTATCATCATAACACAGACCGTTCCATCATATTACGAAGATGCACTCGAGCTTCCCAACTCTTCCAAACCGGTAACGAATAAATGCAAATAAAAAAAAACTCAACTCTATTTTTTTTTAATTGACAAAAAAATGCGGCAATTTGAAAAATGGGCGGAAAAACATTTTCAAAAATCTAATTTCATAAAATAATTCTTTAAATACAAAACATTTTTCATTATTTCACTATTTTTGCTAAAATTTTCAGCCAGATATTTGCAGGAGACAGACCTGGACCAACAGAGCATGAGGGCACTATGGAGCAACAAAATACGTTCGAAAAAAAATATTCAGACAGTCACAAACCAAACATATGGTGATTCAAACCCTGTATCATAGAATTTCAAACAATCTCGTGATTAAATTTGATTATTTTTTTTCTTTTTTTCTGTAGTTTTATCCATTTTTACCCTAAACCCTTTATTTTTTTATTTTTTCCCTTTTTTCTGTTATGAAACCAGCCTGTTGTTTCACTCAATTTTGTCCATGATGACTACTAGATGATGCTAGTGGATCAACCTCATGCTCATCAGGCGCAATTTGGCACAAAATCGAATCAAACAACAGGCAGGTTTCACAATAGAAGAAAGGGAAAAAATAAAAAAATAAAGGGTTTAGGGTAAAAATGGATAAAATTGTAGAAAAAAGTAAAAAAAATCAAATTTAATCACGAGATGGTTTGAAATTCTATGATACAGGGTTTCAATCATCATATGTTTGGTTTCTGATTCTCTGAATACTTCTGTTTGAACGTATTTCGCTGCTCCACAGTGCCCTCGTCCTCTCTTGGTCTAGGTCTGTCTCCTGCAAATATTTGGCTGAAAATTTTAGCAAAAATAGTGAAATAATGAAAATTGTTTTGTATTTAAAGAATTATTTTATGAAATTAGATTTTTGAAAATATTTTTCTGCTCATTTTTCAAATTGTCGTTTTTTTTTTCACTTAAAGAAAATAGAGTTGAGTTTTTTTTATTTGTGTTTATTCGTTACCGGTGTGGAAGAGTTGGGAAGCCCCGGTGCATCTTCATAATACGACAGACCGGTGCATGTTATGATGATAAGCACACTGAACTATATAAAGTTCTTTTTTTTGTATGTAATATCATAATAAAATAATGATAATTCTAAAGTACATGAATTTATTTTCATTATTTTCTAAACATTATTATGTTACAAAAATTCGTATTATTCTAGATTTGTTATTTTACAATTATTTCCAAATTTACAAATTTAAATATTTTAATAAAATCATTTCACATTAATACAATTAAAACTTTCGCATTAATAGATTAGAATTATAATTACAATTACAATTTTACAGTAATTTCACATACATGAATTACTATTAGAATTAGAATTACAATTTTAATTTTACATACAATTACATTTACAATTAAAATTACAATTTTACAAATATTTTACATACAATTACAATTAAAATTACATTTACAATTACAATTACAATTTTAATTTTACAGACAATTACATTTACAATTTTACATAGAATTACATTTACAATTACAATTACAATTTTGCAAATATTTTACATACAATTCAATTAAAATTACAATTACAAATACAATTACAATTTTAGAATTTTACATACAATTACATTTACAATTTTACATAGAATTATATTTACAATTACAATTACAATTTTACAAATATTTTACATACAATTCAATTAAAATTACAATTACAAATACAATTACAATTTTAGAATCTTACATACAATTAGAATTAGAATTAGAATTAGAATTTTACAATTTTTCATATATACAATTACAATCATTTCACAATAAATTAAATATTACAATTACAATTAAAATTCTACATTAATAAGTATTTTACATACAACTACAGGTAAAATTACAATTAGTACAAACACAAATACAATTTTACAATTTTACATACAATTAAAATTTAAATTTCAATTACAATCACGACATAAGATTTAATAAATATCATGGTCATTTAATATTAAATTAATTAATAAAAATCATCACGATCATGATAACCATCGTACAAACATCATATTCGACTAAAAAACACATTCAAACATCAAATTAACATTATATATTAAAATCATCATAACACAAACATCAAATATACATCTCATTTCAAATAACTCATGCTATAACATATACACATCTATCTTCAAACTAAACATTAAATGAACATATCTAACATGACCTAACAATATGTGCCACATCATGATGATCACCAACATGTAAATTAAGTACAACTACAACATGAACATAAAATACATGGACCATATATATATAACTGAATAATGTTAAAAATATACAACTGTAATATAAATGTCATGGATAAAGTAGTGGTAGTATAAAAACATCAATAATAGTACAAGTGGAGGCCTTCTCAGTAAAGAGTGCAGTCTCGACAGTCAATGGTCGAGTCTGCTCATGATCATGATCACTAGTACTCATGGATGCATCATCTATAGGTACTAGTACAACATCAATATAAGCATTAGTAGTAGAGGCTTTCTCAGTCAATAGTTCAACCTCGACGATCGATGGTCTAGCCTACTCATGATGATAAAACACCGCGCCAAAACCAAAACGGCCCGGTGCGGTAGAACGAAACAACACCGCTGCATCATAAAACATTGCGCCAAAACACAAACCAATCAGTGTGTTTGTAAGAAACAGCACCGGTGCGCCTATAAACCACACACACCGGTAAAGGGTTAAATTAAAACAAATCATGGCAAAAAACCTAGATTTTTCATTTTTCTAGTGTTCCTAGTCATAATCATGAGTCGGCTGGACCATCAACTATCGAGGTTGCACTATTGACTGAGCATGCCTCTACTACTGCTGCCTATATTGATGTTGTACTAGTACCACTAGCTGATGCATCCATGAGTACTAGTGATCATGATCATGAGGAGGCTCGACCATTGACTATCGAGACTGCACCCTTTACTAAGCAGGCCTCCACTTGTACTTCTATTCATGTTGTTATACTACCACTAGCTGATCCATGACATTTATATTACAGTTGTATTTTTAACATTTTTTTAGTTATATATATATATATGGTCCATGTATTTTATGTTTATGTTGCAGTTGTACATAATTTACATGTTGGTGATTATCATGATGTGGCGCATATTGTTAGGTCATGTTAGATATGTTCATTTAATGTGTAGCTTGAAGATATGTGTATATGTGATAGCATGAGTTATTTGAAATGAGATGTATATTTTATGTTTGTGTTGTGATGATGTTAATATATAATGTTAATTTGATATTTGAATGTGTTTTTTAGTAGAATATGATGTTTATATGATGCTTATCATGATCATGATGATGTTTATTAATTAATTTAATATTAAATGACCATGATATTTATTAAATATTATGTCGTTATTGTAATTGAAATTTAAATTTTAATTGTATGTAAAATTGTAAAATTGTATTTGTATTTGTACTAATTGTAATTTTAACTGTAATTGTATGTAAAATATTTATTAATGTAAAATTTTAATTGTAATTGTAATATTTATTTTATTGTGGAATGATTGTAATTGTATATATGAAAAATTGGAAAATTCTAATTCTAATTCTAATTGTATGTAAAATTCTAAAATTCTAATTGTATTTGTAATTGTAATTTTAATTAAAATGTATGTAAAATATTTGTAAAATTGTAATTGTAATTGTAAATGTAATTGTATGTAAAATTGTAAAATTGTAAAATTGTAATTGTAATTTTAATTGAATTATATGTAAAATATTTGTAAAATTGTAATTGTAATTGTAAATGTAATTGTATGTAAAATTGTAATTGTAATTGTAATTTTAATCGTAATTCATGTATGTGAAATTAATGTAAAATTGTAATTGCAATTCTAATTCTAATTGTAAATGTAATTTTAATTGTAGTTGTATGTAAAATATTTGTAAAATTGTAATTCCAATTGTAAATGTAATTCTATGTAAAATTGTAAATGTAATTGTATGTAAAATTAAAATTAAAATTCTAATTCTAATAGTAATTCATGTATGTGAAATTACTATAAAATTGTAATTGTAATTATAATTCTAATCTATGAATGCGAAAATTTTAATTGTATTAATGTGAAATGATTTTATTAAAATATTTGAATTTGTAAATTTGCAAATAATTGTAAAATAACAAATCTAGAATAATACGAATTTTTGTAACATAATAAAGCTTAGAAAATAATGAAAATAAATTCATGTACTTTAGAATTATCATTATTTTATTATGATATTACATACAAAAAAAAACTTTATACAGTTCGGTGCACTAATCATCATAACATGCACCGGTCCATCATATTACGAAGATGTACTCGAGCTTCCCAACTCTTCCACACCGGTAACGAATAAACGCAAAACTCAATTCTATTTTCTTTAAGTGAAAAAAAAATGTGGCAATTTAAAAAATGGGCAGAAATATATTTTCAAAAATCTAATTTCATAAAATAATTCTTTAAATACAAAACACTTTTCATGATTTCACTATTTTTGCTAAAATTTTCAGCCAGATATTTGCAGGAGACAGACCTGGACCAAGAGAGCATAAGGCCACTATGGAGCATCAAAATATGTTCGAACAGAAGTATTCAGACAATCAGAAACCAAACATATGGTGATTCAATACCTGTATCATAGAATTTCAAACTATCTCGTGATTAAATTTGATTAATTTTTTTACTTTTTTCTGCAGTTTTATCCATTTTTACCCTAAATCCTTTATTTTTTTTCTTTTTCCATTTCTTCTATTGTGAAACTTGCCTGTTGTTTCACTCAATTTTGTCCATGATGACTGCTAGATACTGCTAGTGGATCAGCCTCATGTTCATTAGGCATGGCGCGAGGTGAACGATCATGAGATGCATGTGAGTCACTGCTCGCAGAATATCCATCACGTGTCACGGCTCGACTAGTACGCCTATAGCTACGGACAGTCCCCCTCAGTTGCGTAATAGCTGTCGTAGCTCCTATGACATGTCGCATCAAGCAGTACATGTCACGCGACATGCCTCTCCACATACGGAACAACCTATCACCGACCTGTATGTCTTTGTAATCAGTGGGCCTGATGCCCTGATCAACAATCAATGCACAAAGTTGGTTTCTCAACTCCATCATATATCTATTCTCAGGTCGACCGCGTCTAGCAAAAGGCGGTACCAGTGCACCATGAGCAGGAGCATGTCTCTCTGTTGCACTAGCCTCATTCTTATCATGATCATCCTTGGCATCGGCCATGTCTTGATCGTCATCAGGATCGACACCTGGATCATGTGGTGGATCAGGCATCTCCTTGCCATCAAAAGAGCTAATGCCTGCAAAATATATACAAGTACACAATAGTAATTAGAAGATTTCATTACACAATTTAATAAATACAAGTTAAAGAACATGTTAGAATAAACATAAATAAAACAGTAATATTACCTCTATCATCTGGCAGCTCATCATCTGTGAAGAGGATGTTGGGACACCCTCGCTAATCTAATCCAGCATAAGGACATGGGACCAAAATGAAGGGATGTAGCCCGTCAACACTGGCTAGTAAGTCTAGTGCATCATGTGATATCCTGGATGGAAACATAGTGTCTCCCCTCTTGGACATCATCTAACCCCACAATCCGGGCCTCAAACATCGGCCTACGAGGCTGTAAAAAAAAACTAGGTCTCATCCCTAGAAAGCTCTCAAAAAATAAAAAAAACATCTCTAAAGCAAAAGGTAAGTTGACCCTCCCTTGTGCATGAGCACGACATCTACCTAAGGTTGTACAAAACTACCACAAAAAAATGGCAGACCACCTAACAAGTCGTGGTTGTTGTACTAAAGAATCAACATAATATAAAAGTAAGCAACTAATGCGTTGCCTATCACTGGTGTTGTGTGAAATGGTCAAAATGATAAGTGAGAGGCACTACACGTCCTGTCTACCAAATGCACCTATATGTAACTGAACTCCAGGTACCTAAAACTCTGAAGGAGACAATACATGTGCTCCAATGTATCTATGGGAGTAAACTAACTGACTCTTTGCTACACAACCAGCTAGCACATCTAGGAATGAATGAAAATCCACCCCTCTCCTCAACAGTCCTTTTATAAAATAAATATCCTCCTCAGTGGCTGTGTACCAATGGTCAGGACCAACCTGAAAATCCTGTTGCTGGGCATTCCACCCGTGAATAAGATATCTCATAAACACACTATGGGCCTTTACGGAAGTAGCCTCCTCATAGAATTTGGGGAGGCCTACCTGCGTAAGGATCCATTAAGTATCTATTGCAATAGGCCGAGGGTATGTATCTCTCTCCCTCTCTTGAGCCTCCCATTGCCGAATCATGTTATATTGTTTAGCCTGTTGTTTCTGTTGTTCCTCCTCTTCTCTCTGAACCATTGAAATATTAATTTATATATATATATATTAAAATAGACATGTATTTAGGAATATACATATATATATATTTTTTTTTAAAAAACATACGAGTCGGTGCGCCACAAAAACAGTCACGCACCAGTGGCGGTGTAGCTTAAGTTTTTAGAGCCCTGTTACTAGTGCCCCTAATGAAATACAATGCACCGACCTCAGTGCAACTATTTATTTTTCAAGCACCGTTGACTATATCGAGGTTCAGAGTAGCAGTGTGGTGACTGAAATATACTCCCTAGAGTGTATAGTCATGTCAGCGCACTGAATTCATGAAAATTACATAGTCGACGACGCATTATTTTACCCGACAGCACTGTTAACCCTCTTGGAATGTAGAATGTGGTGCGCTGACATATACTGGGGTGGATAATACCGTCAACGCACTGTACTAGGATTTCCTTGGTCAATGGTGCACCTGCGTAAATGAGCACACCGCATTTTTTTTTTTTTTTTAATTATGCGGGGCGCCTTTTTGTACTGCCCCGAAAATGGTGCGGATACCATTAGCACCGGTGGCGGTGCGGCTTGTAAATTTTATAGGCAGCATTGCTATCCGGTGCAAGCCGAATGGCTCAGGAACACCACGCGATAATAATTTTTTTTTTTTAATGGTTATTTTTAAGGTTATTTGAAATTCTAATTCGCTAAAAGGCTTAATTATGGAAAAAACTCGAAAAATACCTATACATTTCTCCGTCGAGGAGGCATATCGGCTGTAAAATTTGCAAAAGAAAATTTGTCCACCGTTTTTCAAAATGCAAGCTGGAGATTGGTGGCCATTGCAGAGCAGCATTGTGTGCAATGGGTATAATGGGAGAACTGATGTCAAGGCGACTCAGAGAATGGGAAATGGCATCGGTGCTTGATAGCACTGGAGCACTGAGGAATGTGAAGAATGTGGTTTTTTGGCCGTAATTATTATTTTTTATTTAACCATGTTCCGGTGCGTGGGGTTTTATAAGCGCACTGATACGCTTACTTACAACCGCACCGGACGGTGCCAGATTTGGCATCTTGTTTACAATGCACCGAGGTGGTTTACTAACACCACACCGGGAAGTTTCAGTTTTGGCGCGTTGTTTTGATGGTGCACCTGGGTGGAATATTCGTAAAGCATCGGTGCAGAATAGTCCTAAAGCACCAATTTTTTGGCCTTAATTTTATTTTTATTTAACGTTATTTCGGTGGGTGAATTTTATAGGCGCACCGATGCTCTTGGATAAGAACGCATCGACACGTTTCTATTTTGGTGCGGTGTTTTATGATGCACTGGTGCTAATGAGTAGTGAAGCACTGGTGCGTTACCTTAATTGGACACCCCGGGCGAGTGTACATCTGGCATTGTGCCTGATGTGCCAATATTTTTTGCGCACATGTGTGTTATATGGTAGAGCATGCACCGGTAATTGAGAGCTCAGGAACACTAGAAAAATGAAAAATCTGGGTTTTTTGCCGGAATTTTTTTTAATTTAAACCTTTACCGGTGTGTGTGGTTTATAGGCGCACCGGTGCTGTTTCTTACAAACACACCGGTTGGTTTGTGTTTTGGCACAATGTTTTATGATGCACCAGTGTTGTTTCATTCTACCACACTCGGTGGTTTTGGTTTTGGCGCGGTGTTTTATAATGCCCCGCCGCGGAAGATGTGTGACGCACCGGTGCTATAGAATAATACAATGCACTGGGCGGGTGTGTATGGAGTGCACAGTGTCGAGTGGGCCAATGTTTTTTTGCCGACTGGAGCTCTCGGCATTGCAGAGCACCGGGGAAACGTTTAATGATAATTGCACCGAGTGGAAAACATCGAGAAAACCCTTTTCCCGCCAACCTTCTCTAGTAACCTCCGCGAGAAATGGATGTATGGGGTATTTTCCTATGGGGTTCTTCAAAAACATCCGCTATATGGTATTTTCCTTGTAGTGCATCGTAACTGCAAATCTGATTAGCATTCTTGTTGTGCCTCTCAAATACAGGTATTCAATTTCAAGAGAGGTTTAAATAATTAATTTTAAAACAAGGAACTTGATCAAAGCACAGAACACTTGGAAATAGTTTGGGAATAGAAAAACACATAGCTAAGCCCTCAGATGGCTGGTTTTTACATTTATTTTTGCTTCTCTATTCTCTCCTTCTTCACTATGGATCGCAGAACCCTACAACGGTGGATTTGGTTCCGTTTTATGCCTTCCTAAAAAATCCCCATATGGTTGAGAACCTGTCATTTAGTTTCCAAACCATTTTATTCAACCAAATACTTAACTAATCCAAATTTAACCATTCTTTTTATTCTGCAAATTACAATGGCTGAGTTTTCCCAAGTTAACTTAAACAAAATACTTAAAAAAAAACAAAGTCTTCAAATTCTTAGGACCACTAGTCCTCTTTCCAAGCCACAACATGTGACCAGCTTGTCACATTTTTGGCTCTACCTTAATGCTCCTGCATCATAAAACTTATAATTATACACTGAATATTAAACTTTAATATTATAAACCAAATATTAAGCGCAATATTATAAACCGAATAATAAAAACCATAATATTATAGATCCTATGATTAAACCCTGATTTTGTTATGTCGCATTGAGACGCTGAATAAATTTCAATGCAATGTAACATTGCGACAATCATTGATGGATTGATTGTCACATTCAAACAATTTCTGTCACAATGCAATGTTGGACACATTTATGTACCATTCTAGCATCACAATATTAAACCTTAATATTAAACTAAATACGATAAACTCTAACATCATAAACCCAAGGTTATTAGCCCTGAGTTTAGTTGAAGAAACTGTAAGGTTAAAAAATATAAGATATATATATATATATATATATATATATATATATATATATATATATATATATATATATATATATATATATTAAACCCTAAGTTTAATATATAAAACAAATTATAAAATCTAACATTAATATTATAAACCCAAAGGATTAATATTACAAACTTTTATGATTAATAAACCTAATTATAAACCCGGAACATTAATATTAGACCATCGAGGGATTAATAATATAAATCTTTGGGATTAATAAACCTTCATGATTATTAATATTATAAGCCCAATGTATTAATATTATAAACCATTGGTATTAATAAATATAAAAGATTATTAATCTTATAGGCCGAAAAAATTAATAAACCCAAGAGATTAAATCTTTGAATTTATTAATCCCTTGCATTAATAATACTAATCCCAAAGTTTTATAGAATTAATATGATAGAAGATGCTTTTATATATATATATATATATATATGTATGTATGTATGTATGTATGTATGTTATTAATATTAATTTTAAATTTTAATATTATTATGTTTTTTTTGTTTGTCAAGTTGTTTGTGACCCTTGAGGCTTGATCTATAGCTTTAGGAGTCAAAAGCCATGGGCATCTAAACTGTCAAATTCACCCACATATTAGTCATACCAACTTTTAACTAATTTTTTATTAAATTTCATTTCTCTGAAAAAATTATGATCTCAATAGATAAATTTAGAATTAAAATATATCTAAAATGACTTAATACTTGATAAATTTAGAATTAAAATATATCTAAAATGACTTAATTATTGATAATTTTATTTGATTTATAATTTTAACTTTTTTAATAAAATCAAAATAGTTAAAATTACATTGGAATATTTAATAAAAAATTACACCATCTTTATTTTACCATAATTATAACTATATTTTAATTTTAATTTAACTTTAACATGACAGCATTTCTACTCTCATGGACTAATAAGGAGCAACACAACAATTATTTTTCCTTGCATACTATATTACTAATTGTAAAAAAAAAATTGTAGTTTAATTATAAAATATAGGATGCGAAGTGGAATTTTGTGGGTTAATAATTAGTATTATTTTTTAATATTAATTATGAAAGTTTTATTAAAAAAAAAATCAACTCAAATTAATCAATTAATTAACTATTTTAATTATAAATTAAATTTTCAACTAATTTTCTAGCCTATAAAATGACACTAAACACAATGCAATGCTAATTTTTCATAACAAACACTACTCTTGTTTTTCATAACTAATTTTCCTGCTAATACAAGACTTATTATGATTTGAGAAAATTCGCTTTAGATTGTTAATATACCTTGATTCTTAACATATCTATCCGGGCTTATTATGCTTTATATTTATATTATATTAATTTTCTATTGCAGAAATTGTTACCATTTTTTGTTGTTGTAATACCCAGGTTATATAATTGTGCTTCTTCTAGAATTCGTGATAACGAGGTATTAAAGTCAAATATATCCCATTGTTTGACATATCTGCTTCACAATCATTAACGACTACTTAATTATATTCAAATTAGTGCAGGGTCATTGTCACATTTAGTGGAAAACAAGATCCAATTATGTTTAGTAGTATTTGGCTTTATATTTATTTATTAAATATTAATTCCACATTGCGTTCTCAGGGATAATATCAGTGATACTAAACGGAAAAAAAACGCCCCTTTATTCTCTTCTTACATAATAATAAAACATATTGAATTTTATTTTAAATCTATAAAACGATTCGATAGAGCTGATTTTAAGAGATTATCACGAATTGTCGAAGAACGATAACGATAAAAACCTGTATATTCAAGATATTCACACTTCTACCTACTAATATATAATTGAAAAATATTGTATTTATCGAGGATAAGAATACGAGGATAATCATATTCTACAAGTAGACAATCTATCGAAATACTTTATTATAGTTTAAGTTATAGATTAGTAGACAATCTATCGAAATACTTGATTATAGATTAAGTTATAGATTAGTAGACAATCTATCGAAATACTTGATGACATATTAAGTTATAGATTATATAACGTTTGAAGAACAAACATGCCTGAATTGAAGTTTCTAGATACTATTTATATTTTTTTGTTTTCTTTGATTTCATTTCTTCTTAATTTTTTTTATAATTGATAATAAAATGAAAATGTTTAAGTTTATATATAAATATATATTATTATGCAGATTTTGTTTTTTGTAATAATTACATTCAAATGAATATTGTGAGATTCGAACCAACTAGTGTGGTTCAATCACTGTGATCTTGATGATGAATAGCACTAGTACACATCCAAAATATTCATTTGAATGTGATTATTACTCGAAATTTTTTTTACATAATTTTACGATGGATCAGAAAAGTCAAAATTCTATAAATATATATTATTAATTAAAAATAATATATTATATATATATTTTTATCGTGACAACATTTTCCTTATATTAGAGAAATTAATTTACAAAAACATATATTGACATTTCCATTTCATATGTAATACCCTCATAGTTGTTTTCAAGTTTCTCCATAAATTCTATTGATAGAAATATTCACTCATGTTCGTATTTGATATACATGTTTGCCAAGCTTTAAATTTTTTTCAAATGACTCAACTATGTATTAATTATTGTGTAGAAAATTACAAGTTCAGTGACATTTGGTTTTGATAATGGTTTGATCAAACTCCTTAAGTATTCTAATGAAGATGGTAAGCATCCTTGTGAATATTCTCATGATGAAAAGAAGAAACGGAGATTCAAGTTATGAGTACCATTTTCCATATGTACAATATATTTGTTTCAACTGAGAATATGAATAACCAGCCATTGCAAGGAATTAGGAACAAAACCTTGCCATTTTTCCTACATGTTTCCATTTATTGATCCACAAGTTCAGAATAGGATTAACCAACTATTTCAAGGAAGTAGGAACAAAACCTTCCCACTTTTCCTCCATGTTGCCATTTATTGATCCACAAATTCACAGGTTTCAGAATGGAATGCATAGGTATCCATAGGGACCCACTGAAGTAATCGATCGGGCGAAAAAAACTTGGAAAATGTTGAACAAGCACAAGTATACCAAAAAAGCATTGGCAAATGATTGAACACGCAGAAGTTCGAGAATTTGAACAGGTATAATGCACGTTCCAAGTTCCTCAGTAATTATCATTATCAATAAGAGGAATAATAAAATTTTAATTTTGTTTTTGTTAAAAAATAATTTAAGTTTTACCGTTTAGATTGATTCGCAAGGATATATGCTCAACACATACTAAGTTTGAATGTTTATGAACCATTTCAGTGTGTTACAAAGTTTGTAGGTTGCATTGAATTTTAATAAATTAAAAAAAATAGATTTGTGCCATATTAATTCTTATCTATTAATTTCTTAGAAATTTGAGATTATTCAAATTCTAATAAGTTCTTGGATGATAAGTTCTTCACTATTATTTATAACATTCATTTAAATTTTATTTAGCATAATGATCCATTACTTTAAGAAATTTAAAAAATTAGATTAGTGTGTGAGACCAATTTCCTAGAGATTTGAGATTATTTCAATTCTAATAAGTTTCTCCATGATAAATTTCTAGTTATTATTTTTAACATTTATTTATATATAAACACAATTTATTTATCAAAATGATCAATTTTACAATAGCATGTGTAATTCATTTTTTTCTCAAGTTAAAGTTAACCCATAACATTTTTATACATGGTTAAGTGTGTGTATTGGTGAGACATTCTTATTATTACAACAGAATTTATTGTTATATTTATGAAGCCTTAGTTAATATTTTTGATGTAGTTATACTAGTTTATAGAAATAATTTTAGTAATTAACAATTAAATTAAAAATATGAAAATTTATATTAAATAAAATTATCAAACAAAATTACGATAGAGGAGAATTTTATCATAGTCATATTTGGCATCTTATAAAAGTTTTTTTTTCTTTTTTTTTTTCTTTTGTTTAATAAGGTTTTGGTAAATAGATTATGAAAAGTGTGAATATTAAAATAATAAAGAGGAGAGTTTTCCATAAGTAAGATTTTTCCTCATTAGACTAACTTCTATATGCTCGTGGGGTTGAGTTGAATTTGCTTGAATTGTATTATATTTATATATATATATATATATATATATATATATATATATATATATATATATATATATATATATATATAATTGATTAGATGTACATGATTCTAGGATATGTATAGAGTCGGGAAATGTGAAGAGTTAGGAAAACGAACTTGATGAAAAGGAAAATTTTGTGGATGGGATATGACATTGAAAAGTAATATTCCAAACACTTATCTTCTATTCTTAAGAGAATTGAATGAGAATATTCATGAATTTTTATTTGTCTTATATCTTTCAAGATGATGATGAAAAATGGCTTTTTATGATCGAAATTGTACCATAACTCGAAGTCTTAGTCGAGGCTAGTAACGCTTTAGTCACTTTGCGGTAGGTTCTTTTCATAGCTCTAAGATTTGTGTAGTTCATTGCGTCCTAGAAATTCCTTGAGATGTAGCACGGTGTGACTAAATACTCAATACAATAGGGAATGTGAAATTCATTAGAGATAGAGTTTGTCTTGTAGTATCATCTTATCACAAGAATTAATAAGAATTAGGTGTAGAAAGACTTTAGCCACAAAAAAAAAAAAGGAGAGAAAAGAGAAATTTGTAGGGCCTCGGAAAGAAATGGGTCAAAGTGGAGTGGAGAGGCTAAATAATGAACAAATAAACACTCATTTCCATTATTTTTATATCACGCATGTCCCTTCAGTTCATAGGAAAGGGGTTCATAAAATTTTCAAATTGATTAATGAATAAGTGCTTATGAGTGAATGAGGTGCTATGCAAGATGATTGATTTATTCATAAGAAAGGTTGTGATAAAATTTACTAATTGATTAATGAATAAGTGTTTGATGAGTGAATGAGGTGTTATGCAAGTTGATGAATGAATAAGTGATTTCCTTATACTGATTTAACTACTAAAATTTATGAAGATCTATAAATTATATTTTCTTAAGATTTGAAATTATAATTTCTTATAAAGAATCACATCTTGTTAATTATTAAAACACTCAAATTACACTTTTATAATATTTTAATTTAATATCATAGTGAAACAATGTGCTAAATTAATATATAAAACTTTTTTTTATATAAATATTAATAAAATATTTACCAATTTCAAAATATTAAAATGAAATTAAAACATATCTACACTTATTTTTATATAATATAACATATATATTTATAATTTTTTTAATTATATAATTTAATATGAAACTAGAAAACTTTGATATAAATATATATAAATTAATTAGAAAAAAAATTTGAAATAAAAAAAATTGATTTTGATCTTTAATATTTTTATAATATTAAAAAACATAATAAATATATTAATTTTACCTATTTCTTTATAGTGTTTTTTTTTTTTTAATTTTGGAAAACCTAATGAACATATTGATTTTATTTATTTAATAAACAAATATCTTATAAATGAAACCAGAGTTTAGTTTTTTTAATGTTGTGAAACATGTTAAAGCATCACACCACACATATATATATATATATATATATATATATCATTTTTTTGATATATTTATATATATATAAATAAATAAATATATATATATATATATAAATATATATATATATATATATATATATATATATATATATATAAATATATATATATATATATATATATATATATATATATATATATATATATATATATATATATAATCATTTGTTTATATATTTATATTTATCAATTAAATCTAGTTTAATTAGCTGTTCAAATTCAATGTGAGGATTTTCAGCTTAATTTAAATTTTTGAGGTTGATATGTTTAAATGAATATAAATTAAAAGTTTGTTAGATATCTGACTATCGTTCTCTTACCTTTACGTCTTTACGTTCAGAGAGAAAAACCAATTTCTTTTCTTCAATTTCCAGTGTCCAATCTTTTTAAATATTTTTAAATATAATTTAATACTTATTCCAATAGTTATTTCTAAAATCGTTACATGATTAAATGAATTGAGATGATATGATTGGATACTGTCATATAAAATAAACTTCGCTTTAAATGACTATTTTATTTAAGAGTTTTGACGTCTATTATTAGATTTATAAGATTTAAATTGCTAAATATAAAATAATTTAAATATTGTTAATTTTTTAAATATCTTTTAGGTTCTAAATCTTTATACTAACGTATGAAGCATTTACATCGTTTGTAACTGTTTTTCTTTTTCCTTGGCCTGCGAGTTTGTAAACAAGATCAAAGGTAAAAGTGAAGAATTTTGTTCAAAAAATTTAAAATAAGTTTCCTAGCTTTAACACAGAAGATAACAGGGATACGAAATGTTGGATTCTGAAATAGAAGATGGATTAGCTCGAAATGTAACAGAGAAGAATAACAATTGAATACCTGCAAAGTCAAGGCTACTATGACATCAAGAAGTAGAGGCATCTTGTATCGAATAATCCCAGCTCAACCGCTCTCTACAACACAAAATCGAGGCCAACAATTCCTAGAATATTGAAGCTTGGGGAAATTAATGTTAAAACATTATTATTTTAAATATTTTATTTTTATTATCCAATTTGTAATATTAAAATTATTCAATATAAAATAATTTGAATGTTATGAAAACATTAATAAAATGCACCGGTCTAGTATCATTGATTTGTGTAACTGTAATATACTCTAATAACATTTTTTTCCCTAGGAAACATTTAACTTATAACTCAGAAGGTTTACTCGAAGGTTCCACTCAGTCCTTTTATTCTGTGGTTGACAACAATATATATCAGGTTATTATATTTTAATATTTAAATAAATCAATTTCCCTTACTTCAACTAGATCCTTGTCCCTTGTGGTTTGAGCATAAAATATGATTATATGATCATCCCGCTCTTGGGATTGAAGGTCAGTGTAGGTATTTATATGATGATCCCGCCATCTCTGTGTTTATCAGTGTAGGTATTTAGCTTACTGCTATGGACCCCAAACCTTGTTATTATATATGCGTTCATTTACATGCATATATGTAATTTGTTTGCCAACGTTTGTAATGTCATCGAGGTATGAAGAAAGTGCTTGAGGTTGGTTCCGAACATTCTCGATGTACTAGCTGTGCTGCACAACTTACTTGTCTGGATAACTGTGAAACCCTAGGATCTACGATCCTGGTTTTTGTTCATAAAATCCAACCTCATTTTGGGGATGCGTAGTTAATAATGTAACGCCCTCTCCTCTCGCCCGCGGCCCTGGCTCAGTTTCCTCTTAGCTCATTGAGCGTTTGCTCTCCGGCCATGGGCAAAATTTCTGGTTCCTTTTCTTGGTCTGCAGATAGTAACCTCTACCAAGTATTCACTATTTGCACTTCCATCATTGTCACCTCCATCACTGTCTCGTTCTTTTAGTGCATAGAGATGTGGTCACTCACAAACTGTTATCTTTTTTTATTACAGAGAATTTTGTATTTATTGTATTAATGAGATTTATCTATTTCTAAAATGAGGGATTGTATTTGAGAAAACATCTCAACTGTGAAATGCACTCAATAAATCAATCTTACCTATTTCAAGTAAGTATTATTCCAAGTTTTTGGCTTAACCTTTACATTATTACATAAGTCACAAATTACATATAAATCATTTCAAGTTTAATATGATCTTCATCAACATTTATGTTAATTTCTGGTGCCAATAACCATTATTGAAAAGCTTTGCAGAATTGACATTTAGTAACTACTCTGAGATATTGAATATCTCTGTGGACAAGTTTTCATCCTAGTTGTATGCACAAAAATACACATTTATTTTAGAAAAGGATGAGAGGCTCTGTATTAAATTCATTATGGTTGTTACAATTTGAGAAGTCCTAAGGTTGGCCTCTTGCAAGTCTTCAACAGTAGCTATGTTGGCCAATTCCTTTAATTTTCCATTTAAAAGTTCTTTGGAAAAAGTTTTACAATTGAATATTGTATGTCAGTGTTTTCAACTTTAAAAACATTCAATCTAGTTCCTGTTTTTATTGACTCTTCCTTTAGAGAATATTTCCATCTCATCATGTGAGTTGTCCTATGTTACTTGATTTCATCCTCTTCTTTTATGTTAAGAGTGTTTCAATCATTTCTTCTAAGAGGAAAATTGACTTATGTTAAAAAAGGCATTATCATAATTTGATTACAAACTATTTAACTAAATAGCCTTAGCATATTCTTCTTCTATTTTTATGTCAATTTCCCGGAGCTGCCTTGTGAGTCATTCTAGATATATGTTTATGTGTGTAGAAAATGACACTCCATTATGCATTTTGAGTTTGAATAACTGCAATTTCAAACATAATTTTTCATTCACTCTCTTTTCTCACTATGCCTTTTGAGTTTGAATAACTGCAATTTCAAAAATAATTTTTCATTCTCTCTTTTCCCTAATATATTAAATAAGTATTCTCATAAGTAAAGAGTACTTTCCTAAATCTCCAAAGTAAAGTAAACCTCACAAAGACTATAATAAACTTAGCTCTCTCTTCCTTTTTCTTCCCATGGTTATTTTTTTTTTTCTAAATTTTAAAGTATTGCTTTAGTCATTTTACTAAGCTAAATATATGCATCAAATTCATTTTAACATTCACCTAATTTTGACCCATTGAATTTTTCAACTACTTTCTGTGCCATTTTTAAATAAGCAATTACTGTACGATTATTAGATTGTTACCTCGTGCACTAGCTCTATGCTTACAGCTATTGTAGTTGATCTTGCTGTCTTGCTGCGGATCCCAACAACTAATTCCTCTTCTCATTCCTCTTCTCAGTAACAGTAGTATAAACAACGGAAAGTGTGAGTGAAATTACTTAAAAAAATAAAATAAAATAAATAAAATATGCTGACATTTCAAAAGTAGTCTACCCTTCTCATTATCACACATATGCTGCTATAATCTCTGCCTCAGCCATCTAAGCTCCCATCATAAATTCCATGAAAAAAAATGCACGCTCAGTTTCTTGATTTGTATCTCCACCCGACGGCTACTGTCTGTCTAGTCAGCACCTCTCAAAAAAACCTGTGGTCTGTAGACTTCATTTTGAATACTTGTTCAAGGAGCACGACACTGCAAAACTGATCTCATTCAAACTGATCATACACCTCAATACGAAATAAGAGGTTTACGCCTCCTCCACGCAGGCCTCGCGATGAAAAAACAAACGTTTATCAAATTAACAACTCCTCTGCTGGATCCTTGCGCTCACACAAACCATCACATTCTTATATCGATGATATTCTATAATGCAATATATGTGTCAGAAGCCTTTGTTTCCATTCAACGCACCCAGATCCACAATGCTAGGAGTCCTCAATTCTTCAAAAGCCCATTTTTTTTTTTCATATATTACCATGACATACCGATCAACCTCCCACTGCTTTTACATTTTCCTGGACTCTCCGAGGAGGAGTTAACCCAGAGCTATCGACTGTGATACCAAGAAAATAAAGACCTGTGCATACACAGACAAATATGTTTTCAATTATAACGAATCATTCAATTATATTATATATTTATTGTATTAATGAGATCCGACTATTTTTCCCCCTGATCGGGGTGGACACTTGTCTCACAGAGCGTCTTAGGAGGAGTAAGATGGCGGTTGCCTGTCCTTCGCACACTCCCCTTCCATAATGGCGCATTGGTATTATAGATTACGGTAGTACGCGCAAGATCGATTTTTAATAATGTTTCAGGTAGGCCAGGCTGTCCTGTCACGTTGCGGAGGGAATGTTTTCGTTATGGTAAGTGGCTCACCTCCATCCCTCCATTCGTTCACGCATCGCTCTCTGCATGCCAGCGTCTGGAGGCCGCCGAGGAGGGAGCCGGGCAATTCTCATACTGTCAACTGCACAATTCAGTGGGGGTATGTATCTGGTTTGCTTCTTCATTTCACGGTTGCAATGTTAATGGCCTTGTCTAAGTTACTATATAATATGCTGAGTTTGGTTCTGTTAATAGATAATTGTTATGCTACCCAGTCTCCGAAGCCTGTAGAACCATGCTTCAGAGACCCTTGCAATTTCCAAACCTTGTCAGTTTACCATTCTGGTTATAAAGTAGTTGTGGTTATTACCATTGCAAACGGTCTGGTTAGAGCTTATAGGTGGAGCCAAATATATGCTCACTGCGCCAATAGGAGTCGGGTCTATTTGTCGTCTTCTTTGTTTGTACTGTATAAGGGTTTCGACAGTGAAAATACTCCGCTGGCCCCTGCCTCTTTTATGGACCCTGTGCTCACCCTGAGTCATGTGAATACTACGCATGCGTACACCAGTTCAGGTATTAGGCTGGTTCTGTTATCCTTCGTCCAAGCCATGTTAATTCAAGGTTTCAGGTCGGGGAATTGCGAGACAAGTCTCTTGGTCTTTGGCTTTTTATATATTCATAATGTTTTCCTGCACAACGTTAGCCATTTGGGTCAGTGGCCAATTGTGCTCTCCTCGTTCGTTTCTCGTTGGTCAGGTCGACGCTTTGTCGAGATTCAGAGGTTTCGAGCAGGATGGCCCCATGATGTTGCTCACTCTTTCTCTGTGTTTCTATGCCTATTTTTATTGCATGATAGGCGTCGTGGTATTATGGGGAAGCGTCGGTCACACACTCAGTCAGCTAAAGGGAAACAAGCCAAATCTGAGCAAACCCCGAAGAAACGTGAGCGCAAATCAAACCTTGAGATTCTTGAGAATTTGGCAGCCAGCTATGTTACCGGGAATTCAGCTGCAGTTCGTCAGGAAATTAGAGGATGGGAAAGGGACATTCTGACCAACCCGGAAGACAACGAAACATAGGCAGAAATTTTGGACTTCATTACTGATCCTGGTAACACCAGGGGTCGCGTCACGCAATTCCAGTAGACCGTTCACACTTATTGGATCCTGAAGAGCCTTCTGGCAAAGGCAATACAGAGTATTAATCCCAGTCATGCTCAATATGGCCCAACCAAGACCGAAATCCGCCTACTGGACATGCTGCAGCACATGCAAGATCAGCTGCAACATATTAAGATCACTCAATACCAGGAAACAGATAGAATTAGCAGATTGGATGATAGAGTTGGCCGCATGGAGAAGCAACTTCAGCAACTCCAGCAAGTGGATATGCCAGGATCTACAATGAAAGCTCCAGCACTTGTCTCTTCATATGAAGAGTAGCTGTTTTGTTGTTAGCTTTATCATGTTTTTATGTTATTATCAGACTTAAATGAACTCTATTTATTTTTCCAGTATGTAGATATTTCCGTAGTAAATCAGATAGCTCATGCTAGACATAGAAGAATGAAACGGTTTCAGTTTTGGTTAGCTTTTCACGCACTGAGATGGCCCACAGACCTAGTTTCGTGCGGGCAGGTTGAGGCTACAGTTTGATGTTTATAATTTTGTAACCTACTTTACAAACATAAATAGAAAAAGAGAGGCACTACCAAATTCACAAAAAAAAGAAAAAGAGATCCAACTATTTTTAAAATGAGGAATTATAAAATATTTCAACTGTCTAATCTAATCAGCAAACAAACCTTACCTATTTTTTAAAGTAAGCTTTATTCCAAATTACATTGTCACATTCTTTGCAGCCAATTAATTTTGATTAACCCGAGGTGTTGTTTGCAGGTTTTCACCTCTTCAGCACATGGAGTCATGTTTTGGCTTATTGAGTTTAGAAACACTCCTTACCAGTGGCAATGATTTACCCCGCCTCTCTGACTATTGTTGCAGGTATGCTCAAAAATTTGTTTTCTTTGGTCTCTCTTTCTATTGGGTAAAATATCTTAGGAATCCTTAACTAACTTTCGACACCATTTGTGCAGACATACGGTTTGTAGTTCATCAATTTCCAATAGGTGGGTTTTCTTCTTTACCCTAGTCGGTCAAATTTATTATAGTAATAATCTGAGTTATAATTTAGCATATGCTTATTTGTTGTGTTGTGGTGGTGATATTTTTTCACCCTGCTCCACCTTAGCTAATGGATATGGGTTGTTTTCCTAACTTTGGCTTGGCTCCAAATTTTAATGGATTATGTTTTGGCATGACTTCTTTCAAGTATTTGTTAAAAAATGGATATAAAAACTATTGATTAAATAGCTCTTTAGGTGAGAACCTGGAGAGTGTATACATATTTATACAAACAGACTAACTATTGAGTGAAATGAGCCTTAATTATGTAGGCTTTCACATTAACGGAATGGTTTCAACCACTTCTTGGATATTAGAATTTGAGATCTAAGATTAGAATCTCAATCCTATCTTCATCATAACAACAATCTACTTATGGCTTTCTCCATTTCTTCCAACACTCCCTCTTAATGGAGAAAGGGTACTGAACAATAACATACACCTACTGGTCTAGTCTTAGCTAGGCTTACAATAAAAACATGAAAAACTTGGTAACAGAGGTTTTCATTTTGGTCTTTATGCTTGTGAGTTCATATTTGTTCATTCTCAGGTGAGGCTTCATCTTCACTTTCCTCGCCGTGAGGTAGTGATGTATTTGCGCATCATTTCTTCCCTGGTGATGGAAAGCTTGAACGCTTATCTTCGAGCTTCTCAAAGTTATGACAGGCTTAATAGGATAATGTTTTCTCTCATTATTTATGGTTTCATGCATGTGTACTTCCACAAAGTTGTCTTCAACATTTATGGATGCAACTTCTGTGTTGATTTCATAAAGACATAGTGTTTCAATCCATGCTTCATGAAACTTTATTTCCTCTTCAATCTTAGTTGTTTCTTCTTTACATCCTTCCTGAAGATCAACTCGTGACTCTTGACTATCAGGATCTTGCGCAATAGATTGTGCCTCTTGTTTCTGGTGGTCATCAACAGAACCACATTGTTCTTTTGAAAAAATTCTACCCATGCTACCAAAGCTAACGCCTCCAAGTGTCCACATGATAAAATCATCATCATCATCAGAATCAAACATATCTAAAAATAAAGACATGTTGTTAAAAGTCCAACTTATCTGGTCTTGTCTTGCTTCCAGATTTCTACTCCACTCGATCCTCTAACGAGCTCCAACAACCCCGTTACCATGTAGGTGGGAAACCTCACTTTGGCAGCTCTTCAAGAGTAAAACTTTGTATACTATGGCTTCTATGCCACGCAGGTCTCCATTCCCTCGGCTCTTGCGAAGAGCAACAAATGACCTCTCAATAATATGGAAACATTATTGACATCATATTCTTATGCATGAAATTTAGCAATTTCTAATATGGCACATATTTTTTACTGTGGGTTCAAATCACATTTTCATTGTGGCATATAATAAATTAGAAGAAAATATAAGAAATCTGCACTGCTCGACGCACAGGTCGAGTCACAAATCTGGCAACGAAGTTTGAGAAATACTGGATCTTTAAATCCATGTCCCCTTCTTTATGCCCTTCAATAGCCTCCATACAGGCTCAGAACAGTTCTACGACCTCTTCAACCAGTGCAACCTCCTCCCAGTCAGTAAAATTCTTGAACATCGTCCAGCATTGGGCCGCACAGAGAACTGTAATTATCACTCTTCTTGATGTCGGACAAACTCATGAATGCTATGAGAGTATTTGGGACCTACGCTGTGAAATTTAGTCCGGCCGTAAGGAAGCCTCCAAGCGACGCAAAACCACGAGTTAGTTTGATAAAGTGGTGACTAAATAATGATGGATTCAAACTGTAATAATTTCTAGCTACAAGATCCACACTTAGAAATTTTTCTCAAGGAAATAGTGATCCCAGTTCAAAACGTGGATCCATAGTGCTCTCCCTGATCTCCCTGAATCAAACTAAGTGAAAACGATGGTAGTTCATTTAAAGCTTGGAAAAAAAAACACCTATGATCAGAACCCGACACCTTTGTTACTTCAACACCATGTAGCCAATGTCTCACTTTACTTCTGCAGACTTATGATAGGTTACGCAGACTCGATCGAATGCACCCATAGATAGAAAATTGTTTCCATAAATCATTATTTTGTTCTCTTAACAAATTAGGTCCTGAAGCCTAAAGGTCGAGATCTTGCAAGCAATCGTCCATTAGATGGATTCCACGATCAGCAACAAGGATCAATCACAAAATATGGTTGACGCAATAAAAAAAAAAAAATTCAATTTGAAGTCTGCTCCACCGATGATGAATCCACGCTTATTGCTTTCTTTATGGCAAGAAAATTCACCCAGCTTCCACTTGAAGCTCCAATACCATGTTAAAAAATGGATATAAAAACTATTGATTAAATAGCTCTCCAGGTGAGAACCTGGAGAGTGTATACACACTCATACATACAACCTAACTATTGAGTGATATGAGCCTTAATTATGTAGGCTTTCACACTAACAGAATGGTTTCAACCACTCCCCGAATATTAGGATTTGAGATCTAAGTTTAGAATCTCAATCATATCTTCATCATAACAAAAATATAATTATGGCTTTCTCCATTACTTCCAACCGTACTAGAAAATGTGAATATCTTTATTGGCTTTAATGATTTTAACTCAAATGTTGGTTGTGAGCCCTTGTAATTTCTAATGGGAAAACATTTCTTGATGTGCTTAAAATTTAAGGATCCAATTATGACCATAGTTAAAAGAACATGTTTGGGCATGCACCTTCTTTGTGATATTATTCTCATTTGGTATTATTCAGTTGTTTAATCGGTCTCTGGATCTATCAATCTCTATGGATGCACATTTTTATATAATATAGTTATATTTGATAACCCTAATAAAGTTCCGACTTTTCGATAGGTTCTCATCATGTTATGGCCTAATATTTATTATGAGGGTTTATTGCCTAGACTCAACTAGTTATTGTATGTCAATTTTGCACTGAATTCTGGTATATAATATTGATTTTCTCACGATGTGTCTCCTTTCGAAATATACTATCTACTGTTATTATATGGACATTTTCTTACATAATTAGATATGGGTACATACTTAAAGTTCATTTATATAAATGTTTGGGTCAACCCTATAGGGCCCCAACCATAGATTCTTGTATGTATAACATTGTTTTATACTCCATCTTGGTTTTATGTATTGATAGTTTGTTTAAAATGAAGTTTGGTTTCTGCTACAATCACGAGTTGTATATATTCTATTAGTCATTCTAATAGTGTAGTTATTTTTCTATATATGGCCTTGGAAACTCTTTGTTATATAAATCACTAAAATCATTTGAGTTTATTTTGTTACCAATTTTCTTTTATGCACAAAAGTAATAAACATGCATTTACTTATAATGTCTTATAATAAGTCTTATGGCTCAATGACCAACTTCGGATTTTCATACTTATTTACTGTTACTGTAGAAGTTCCAATATATCTTTAATTTAATTATTGAGTAGTGGTTCCAATGTTAAAGAAACGAATACTAGGATGATTCTATTAATTCTGGAGAATTGTTATTTTTATATATCTTTGTATTACTTGACCCAAATTGGAATTTCTAAGCTGGACATATTCCTCGGATCTATTTTTCCATTATGTTTTTATTTCCCTAAGCTAAGGACTGTTTCTAGGTTTCTCGTTACCTATATAGGCATGAAAAAAAACCTAATTAACTAACTTCACATACAAATTTTACTAAATATAAATTCTAGTTGATATTATTTCTGAAAAATTCATTTCTTCTCAACGAAACATGTATCATAATTCTGACTATCATTTACACAGCTTAAAAGAAGAAATAGAATTACAAATAATAGATTAGAGACTTGTCCTTTCTTTATCTTCCTCGACCAACCACAAAATCTCCACGAAAAAGAGTGCTCCACCCAACCAATGAGTACAATATCCACTACGAGAATAGTTTCACTGCAATAAGAGTTATATAAATAGTAAGCATAAGAGTTCCAACTAACCCCACCACGTCCAGTCCTGAGAACATAGGCTTTAGTTTGGGTTCCACTTTCCAACGAGCTCAAGAATCCCTTATTTGGTAGCATCTTTCCTCCTTCAACAATGTCATGTCTCAGGGTTATAAGCTCACAACTTCATTCTCCTCTCTTGGATTTCCTCCAACCAAGAAAAAAGTTCGAAAGGTTGCCTCAAGATTTATTCCCTCTCACCCTCTTGGCTCACTTTTCCCAACTTAAGTTACTTATCTCTAAAGTGAGGAATAATTGTGTTCTAACTGTCTCCTAGGTGAAACTGTCACTTAGCACTTTTTCATGTAATTTTATGGCTTACCATAAAAATATTTATTAATTAAATTTAGAAATATAAACATTAATGTTTATCACTTATTCATACCTTAGCCTTGAGCATGTCCCACCATTTTCGAGTAACTTAGTGTTGACACATAAACCTAGGGATTGGGTGAATATGTAAAATAATGTAAATAGAAAATAAAGAGAGTCAGAATATGAAGAGACACTTGGAGATGAAGCCCAAGAGTATCTCACTCCATGTATATAACTATGATCACCATTAATAAAAAATCACAATTAGCATTGTGGAGTTACCTCCTAGCCTGGCATGGTATCAGATCCATTTCCATTTTTAGCTTTTCTTCCCTTGTTGTAACTCCCTCTCATTCTGACTATTTTGCAAAACTAGCCTTCTGTGCTCCCAAATTCGATTTGTGTTGTAACTACCTTCTTCCATTTCTATAGTCATCCATATTTTTTGTAGACTACCATATTCATATGATCTTTGTCTTTGTGATGTTCTATCGTATCATCCAATGATACCTCCCACCACTCACCTTCACTTTGGCATGTCCGCATAATCACGTTGCACCATCGGGTCATGTAAGTGCATCTCTCCCATAGTCTGTGACTGCTCCATGCTTCGCTTCACCAAGGAGTGGCCGCGACGCCTCTTCCACTGTCTACCACATTTATTTTGGATCTTTCAAGAGTAAAGAAAAAGTAGGTGGGTAAATTTTGAGGAAAATTCACATCATTGTGAGTCATCTAGAGTCGGATAACATGCAAGAACATTGGAGCAATAAAACATTTGGTAGTGCAAGCAGGCTGAGGTTGAATTGCAACTTAGATACAACTTATAGTTGGAAAATGTTAAAGGAAGAATTATTTTTGGTGTAAAGAAGATATTTATAATGAGATTATTTGTAAACTTATATTGAGCAAAAAAATTGAAGGCAGTCGACTTCCCGACTACACACTGAGCCTTGGTCCATTGGCTCCATTGTGGTTGCCTCTCAACAGATATTCACTGTCCACTCCCACGTAGTGTGCATACCACACTACTCACACTCTGTTACCATGCTTCCCACTCTCTAGTCTCATACCAATGTGCGTGACAGTGCTTGAATGCATAATTGTGGTAGATTTTTCGTGACCATTGGTGAATCAACACTCTGATACAACTTCCACAAGTCCATAATGAGTAAGTGTATTTACAGTTGGTCCTTTACCCATATGTTTATGTGAGTTAGCATCTCCACTAAATTTTTCTAATGGATGGGATATAATAAGAAAAAGAGAAAATTTCGTTGTGTGGCTTGTGGCACCTCTGGTCCACCTCCACTCCACCACCATTCATACGATTTATGCTATGAGTCTTGTGTCACCTCCATTCCACCTCTGATCCCCTTCGGTCATACAACCTCCCCTCCACAAACCTCTGCTCTATAAATCCACCTTATACCCATATACCAAAAATAACTACACCTTCCCATATATTATCTCCCCCATATATTACCTCGCATACATACTACATTCCTTGGGTGAATCATCTGAGGGTCTTTAGTTCCATATATTATGCCTTGATAGTGAAGGAACAAAGAAACAAACTTGGTGCAAGGAGTCGAAAGTGTATCTTTTTGGGGTATTCAAATACCTCCAAAGTATACCATCTCTATGATGAATATAATAAGAATTTTGTAGTATCTAGAGATGTGATATTTCTTGAATTTTCCAAGGCTGACAATGTTGTTGACTGACAACTGGATCACTTGGATAGATTCAAAAATTCAAAGTTCTTTCAAGAATTTGATAATCAGATTCCACATCTTGAAGAGGGGATTCTAATACTAGATCAATTTGTGGAATCTTATTTTGAATCACTCTCTCCCATTATGAAACTCCAGCCGCTGATGACACTTTGAGTGATGTGATTTACAAAATTGGGAGACTAAATATTGATTCAACTCCAACTCAATCAACCGAGCAGCATGGGCCATATCAGAGAGATCCTCCTAAATGGATGAAAAAGACACTTGAAAGTGTTCATCCTCATGATTTTGGAAATAAAAAAAACAAAAAGTTCCACCAAGGAAAATGGAGGTTATGTAGATGATTCTAATTCACCTATTGATATGGATGTTTCTTATGATAGTGAATTGATTTTTTCTACATATTTTGGACCAAATTCCTTCAAACAAGTTTCTTCTCGTGATTAATGGAAAGAATTGATGCAGAAGTAATATGATGCCTTGATAAATAATATCAAATGGAAGTTGATTGATCCTCCATTTGGAGCCAAAACTATTTGCTCCAAGTGGGTCTAGAAGAACAAGTATAAATTTGATGGCTAACTTGAAAAGCGCAAAGCCAAGCTTGTAGAAAAATTATTTGCAAATAAATGACGGGTCGAATATGAGGATAATTTTAACCTCACAACAAAATGGGCTACCATCAGGACACTCTTTTCCTTGGCATCTCAAAATGATTGGAAATTACATCAAATGGATGTAAAAACTGCTTTCTTGAATTGAGATCTGAAAGAAAATATTTTTATGTCCCAGCTAGAAGGATTTGTTATGAAGGTCCAAGAACACAAATTATGCAAACTTGTAAAATCGTTGTATGGCCTCAAGCAAGAACCATGAGCCTGGTATGAGAATTTAACTGAACATCTTCTGAAAATCAACTTCAAACATTATGATCTTGATGATGAAACTTTAAATGTCAAGGAAGTTGGAAAATAGTTGTATATATTTTGGTGTATGTAGGTGATATTTTGATGTGAGGGAACAATGAGAGATACATTGCATCCAGAAAGAAGGAATTGAGGAGATTTTTTGAAATGACTGACTTGGGATATGTTCGCTACTATATTGGTATTGAAGTAACTCAACATTCGAATTTTATATTCCTCTCTCAGAAGATGTACATTAGAGATCTGTTGAATAGGTTTGGCATGGTTGAGTGCAATTCTTTGAATACTCCAATGGAGTAGAACTTGAAGCTCACATCCATTGAAGGAAAATAATTTGAGGATGCAACAAATTATAGATAGCTTGTAGGAATTCTCAACTACCTGACTACTATTGGACCAAAAATTCCATTTGTTGTTGGAATCCTCTCTAATTTTATGCAAAATTCTTGTGAGGGACATCGATTTGCTAAAAAACTGGTTATAAAGTACTTGAAGGGGACTTAAGACTTTGTACCCAAGTATACATAGGTGGGTGACTTCATATTGATCGTATACTCTGATTCAGACTTCGATGGCGACAAGAAAACTAGGGTATCTACTTTAGGTTATGCTATGATTATTGGATCAGGAGTTGTCTCCTGGATATCATGCAAACAATCAGTTCCAGAAGATTCCACAAGTGAGGTAGAATATGTGGCAACAACTGAAGAAATAAAGGAAATTATGTGGCTCAATAAAATTCTAGAATATTTGGAGGATAAACTAGTGCATTCATCTCCACTAATGATTGACAACACTTCTTCAATCAAGTTGGCCAAGAGCCCAAATCTCCATGATAGAATGAAGAACATCAATAAAAAATACCATCTGATTTGACATCAAGTTGAGGCCAAGACAATCCATCTATGCTATTTTTCCACAAATGAGAAGATTGCATACATCTTCATGAAAGCGCTTGGAATAAAAAAGTTTTAAATATTGAGAACGATGCTTGGAATCACCAGCATCCCTTCATATTAAGGGGGGGAATGCTAAAACCTAATCCTTGGGATTGTGTGAATATGTAAAATAATTTAAATATAAAATGAGGAGAGATGGAATATGAAGAGACAATGGGAGATGAAGCCCAAGAGTCTCTCCCTCCATGTATTTATCTAGGATCATCCTCAATGCAAAATTAGAATTAGCATTGCGGAGTTACCTCTTGCCCTAAAACTTTCTAAATTAGAATATTTACTATTCACTAAGGGTTATTACATCGCCCCCCACCCTCTTTCGAGTGAAACATTGTCCTTGGTATTTCTTGGCCCTCAAAATACGTTGGAATATGTATCGTGCATAAAATCGTCATCTTTGCAGGTAGACTATTCCATGTTGAATTTATTCTACTACACTTTAACCTAGGTGATTTCTTTGCTTCTATAGCATAATTTCTCTTTGATCAAGAATGTGTAGAGTTCCAACCAAGAATACTTTGCCCAGTCTAACCTACATGAAAAATAATTGTGGTTGTCATTAGTTTCCATCAATTACTATTTGAGAACCTATATGTATCATTTCAAACATTATTACAAACACCATCAGTTGCTATTTATGTACCCATAAAGGGTCATCAACATGCGCCACAAGGGTAATAACCTACACCATATAAGAGCTAGCAACATCATTATAAACTTATTAATAATAGAAATAGCTAATATTTACTTACCCAATGATAATTCCAATCGATAAAAATCTCACTGTGTGGTTCTACTATAAATTTCAGACCATGGAAGTGCCAATTCCATTTGCACTATTTACATAAATGTAATAATGTTTGAGAAACAATTTATTTTTATTGTATTTTATGATAGATTTCAACTAGTGTATTGTCGTATTTGGTGGCATTAGTATACTTCCATTCCAAGTCCAAATTTTATATATGCATTAATCATGCATGAGTAAATTTTAGGATAACTTCCTTTTCCTACCTTCTTTAGGGTGGATACATTATTGTTTATTTTTCCAAGTAATCTTATTTATGCCCATCTTGCGATACTTTTCTATTTTATTTTAGTGCAAATATGTGAGTCCAGTTTGCAACATTCCTTTAATTTTGGTCCTTTGTCATCCTGCATTACACGTTGTTGATGAAAGTCATACACCATTTTTCTTTTGTGGATAGTCATGAGATTTATCTCTTTTGAAGTCATATGCATATTAACTATCTCACACTCACTGTGTTAATATATTATAGCTATTTTCTTATACATCACTTCATAACATGCTATTCACTTCATTCAATAACAGGTTATTTTACTACCTTTCACTTGTAATATCATGTGGACAACAATTTTATCCCAAAATGAGAATAAAAAATTATCTTATTATACCACTCGGAAAGTAATCGTACTTTTTATCATCATCTCCTTCTCTTATTTTTTCTTTTTTTTTTTAATCATAAAACATTCCAGTAAGATTCCCTTAACATGTCCCCATCATGGCTCATGAAAAATTATCTTTCCTTTTGGCACCATCATAATTTCATGATATCAAATATGCCACAATAAAACAATACGAAATACTTCAACTTACCATATTTAGGACATATATTAACTTTGTTATTTGTTGAAGTGCACCTATTACAATCCAAATAAATTGTCTATCGTTCTTTTCATGTGGAAGTATTAATAAGGCCTGTATAGTTCAGTTGGTTTTTCTTTATTTAATTACTTTCCTTATGTTCTTTTCCCAATAAAAAATCATGGCTAAAAGCGCAAGGTAATATTAAATAAACCAATGTGATAATTCAAGGGAACAACCAGGAATATTATGGGCATACTTAAAATAAATAAAATATAACATGAAATTTATGTAAAAAATATTACAATAGTGATTCTCCAGCACACCTCACTCACGTGTTTCTATTAACTCTTTTCTTGGGGTTTACATCCCTTTCTATTATGAAAATTACTGACTAAGTTGTATAGAGGTTACATGGGGTCCTTTCCCGCCTTGCATGTTTTGTTCCTATCAACCTCCTTAGCACATCATGTTGGTGTGATGATCTTAATATTTCGATTTTGTAGGCATATGTTCATTCTAATCAACCATTCGATGAAAATTCATTTTTGTCTATAAAATTTATTTGAAGTTGTTTAAGATACTTTTCTAGGGTCACATTGATTGGTGGCACATTGCACTTTCCATGTTAACACATCACATGATAAAAGGTATAGGTAACACTTGTTATAATAAGATAACAACATTCTCTTTGCCACAACTATAACTTTTTATTAAATTTACATGCCACATTTCCTTATCTACCTTGGATATCTCCCTTTTCTAATCAATATTTTTCTCTACCTATATCCACCATAAATCCTGCAATTGAAATTAGGAAAAAAAATTCCTTACAGCATTTAATATACACATTTATTGTCATATGTATCTTGTCGTGCATAAATACATATTTCCTACGTTATCCTTTTCCATCTTTTTCTATTTTCAAAAACATATAAGAAAAAAACATCAGAGCAACAATGCCCAGGTTACGATTTTTCTCTTGTTCTGTTAGATTTCTCATTCCATATGTCCTTCATCTATTCTTGCCTATCCTATTGTACCAACACAAATCAAATATTTAGATATCATAATTACAATTCATGGTCATTTCAATAAACCAAAATTCTCTTGTCATATTGATTTTGACCAGAATTAATCTTTCCAACCACGTGGTGGTTATAAATTAGACCAATTAGCGAATCATTCCATGATTCGAAATTACAAGGCTATAACTCACACCATCTTGAGCCCCATACGTCCATCAATCACATGAAATTAAAAATCTATGTAGATTCATTTTCTATATTTGGGGCCATCGCATTTCCTTCCTAGTAGATTTCCATAATCTTGAAAATGACTCTAATATTGTTCATTTTATACTTACTAAATTTTGTGTGAAGTCGATATGTTTCGAAGTATAAGTCACATTGTTTTTTAAGTGCTTATGTGTTTATTTAGTGCGTTGAAGTAACTTAGATACTATTATAATGCTACTTTCAACTTAAAATCTCAAATATGTTGCTCACTTCAATATTTTGTGACTAATCACCTTTCCATCAAAAAATATTATCACATTTTATCGCAAATTACCTCCATTTTGCTGGTTTATAAATAAAAAAAAATGCTCAATTGCTTGACTTTTGCAAACCTCCATACTAATGGTTTGTGCCATTTATTCCACTATTGTAACCATTATTTTTGTTTCTTCCTTCATGAAGAGACTTTTCATTGAGAATGTTTATTAATTCTCTTACTATTTTTGTTTTCATTAGTGATGAAATCCGACTTACTTGTACTAGCCAGTTATTAATATATTGGAATTCTATAACCAAGTCACACTTTTCACATATTGGTTTTTTATCTTTTATTTTCATCATTGATGATGTTGGCCATATTATTTTCTAATGCTTAATTTCGTGTAAAGGATTCCTACCATTCCTACCAATCATCCAAGATAACTCCAAATAACTCATATTTATACATTTGTTTTCGTAATCCTGAGTGTTATATATTCCCATTCAACTTTCACAAAAGCTATCATTAAGTACGTGTAGACAACTACTTGGTTATTACAATACAAAATATATTTGGATCTATGTACTACAAGGTTCTCAGTCCACTTTATTCACTTTTATAATTCCATATATACTTTATTCTATGTATATTTTTTTGTTCGTTTTTACTATGCACATACAGTGCATTATTGTTGTTAGTGTTTGACTAGGTTGTTGTAGTCTCTTTCCATTTATGGCTTGATTCCATACAAAAGTAGGATTACTCTTATGTTTGGATTGGAAATATATTTTTACTACCAATTATTTCCCTCATTCACTCTCTCAGATGGGTTTTTTGTCAACATACCAATCAGCTGATTATTTTCCAACTATAAGTATTACTTACCAATAATATATTTACCACTTTTTATACTTGTATCCTTACTCAAAAATGTATACTCGATGTTTAATTTAATAAATATTATGATTTTTTATCTTATAAATTATGTATCGAAATATAGAAAATTAACAGAAGGGTCTTGGAACTAGAAATAAGTAATCACCATGCAGATAACCCAAGACCTTTCAAGATTATTTCCTATGCAACACCTCACCATCTCTCTTAACATACCCATCTTATATTTTATAATTGTTTGATAGTATGGGACTTGATACTCTACCTATCTTCTTCATTTACACATATATATGTCTCCTGATTTTTCTATACATATACTTCCTTATCGTTACAAATCATAAAATTATATCCATTCATTATCCCGTGGTCATAGGATAGGATTTGTTAATTAGCATGTGTTAATAATTAAGTTATCCACAGATTTTTTTTCTCTCTTAGGCGCTAAACATAATAGTTCGTGTAGGTAAGGGTACCCCAACAATAATTCAATTAGTATTTCTCATAACTTAACCTACATAATGGAATTGAATTGAATGTACTCATGACATGATTCTTCAATTCTCACTACCTTGGCTTCATAACATAAAAAATTATTTGGTTTCTCATTTATTTCTCATTTCTATCCCTTAATTGGGTCATTTCTTCCATAAATTATGAATTTTTTGAAAGAATCATAGAGGATATGGACTGAGGTTCTTCACCTAGTTGTACCCATATATTAGGATTTGATTAAGATAAGGGTGCAAGATTTGGTCTTCAAGGCAAGGTTTCCATATCTCCGATTCTTCTTTGTATGGAACACAACATAGTTTGTTACTATTTTCCCTTTAACAGTTGATAGTGTTGAACCCTTCATCTCTGATAGCATTTATTGTCTACATAAATTTTTTCTTTGTCATTATCTGAGAAAATATAAATCATCATTCACCACGACTTTATTAATATATATATATATATATATATATATATATATATATATATATATATATATATATATTAATATTTAAAAAAATCATTTCCCTTAGTTTGAATATGTATGTATCCCGTATGTTCTTAACATATGATATGATTATGATGACTCCATATTCTATATTCAAGGTCTATTTGATCGATGTAGTTATTTAACTTACTCTTGGAATTATTATATGGACCCCAAAAATTATTATTATATGTGTGTTCGTTTGTATACATATATGTAGTTTGTTTGCCAACATTTTTAATGTCATGGATATGTGAAGAAGGTGCTTGAGGTTGGTCCTAAACATTCTTGATGTGCCAAATGTGCAACACTTACCAATTGATGAGAGTTACCTCTCTCAGTAACTGTGGAAACCATAGGATCTACATTCTAGGTTTGTTCATTGAATATAAATATGCTTTTTAGGGAATGGGAAGCTAGTGATCTAACCACCTATCCTCTCTTGCGTGTACTTGGCTCAATTTCCTCCTCGCTCATCAAGGGTATTCTCTATGGCAATGGGGGAAATTTATAGTTCCTTTTTCTTGGATTGCAGACAATAACCTCTAGTAAGTATCCATGGTTTAAAATTATATCACTATATGGGTCTTTTAGTGCATATAATGTCACTTCTTTCATCACGAATAATTTTAATAGACCAAGCTTGTGTTTTCAGGTTTTCACTACTTTGGAAGATGGAGTCACAACTCAGCTTACTGAGTTTGGAAACCCTCATGACTCATGGTAAGGAGTTACTTCACTTCTCTGAATATGGTTGCAAGTATGCTCAATTTTCTTTTTCTTCGATCTCTCTTTCTATTGGCTAAGATATCTTAGGAATTATTAATTAAATTTTGACACCATTTATGTAGACAGAGGGTCTATCAATTCATCAATTTCCAATAGGTGGGTTTTCTTAGCATATACTTATTTTTTGTGTCTTGGTCGTGACAAGTTTGCACCCTACTCCACCTTAGCTAATGGATATGGGTTTTCTTCTGAATTTTTCCTTATGTAATGAATCCATATTTTAATGGATTATTTTCTAGCATGACTTCTTATAGGTATTGGACAATGTGAATATCTTCATTTCCTATAATTATTTAAAGTCAAATGTTGGTCAGGCGCCCTTGTAATTTTACAAGCTAAAATTTTTAGGGTTGTGCTTATAGTTTAATGACTCGATTACAACCTTAGTTAAAAAAACATGCTTGGACATTGGCCTTCTATATGATATTATTTTCATTTGGCATTTTTCAATTATTTAACTAGTCACTACATATAGATCGACTCTATCAAAACCTATGGATGCACATTTGTATTTAATATAATTATATTTTATAACCCTAATATGGGTCCTAATTCTTGATAGGTTATAGTTATGTTATTTCTAGATATTTATTATGAGGGTTATTTCTAAGACCCATCTGGTTATTGTATGAAGATTTTGCACATAATTTTAGTTTGTAATATTGATTTTCTCACGGCGTGTCTCATTCAAAAATTTATTGTCTACTGTTATAATATGCACCTTCATTTCTAGAATTAGATATAAGTACATACTTAAAGATCATTTCTATACATTTTTGGCTAAACCCTGCAGGTTCTAGGAATTGATTCTTGTATGTATAACGTCTTTTTATTGTCCATCTATGTTTAATGTATTGATGGTTTGGTTATGGTTGACGATCCATTTAACAAGAAGTTTGTTTTCTACTATCATCTTGATTTTTATGTATTCTGTTATTCATTCTATACACTATTTTTCCAGATATGGTTCTTGGAAACTCTTTGATATTGTAATGCCCCACTTGATCCCATAAGGTAAATTTTGATTTGTGTTTAATTAATATGTAAATGATGACTTGTACTTTTTGAGTAATATCTACACTTGTGAAATTGTAATTTTATTTTATTTTTATTGGTATAACTTTTATTATATATTTCATTTCTAATATCTCTTCTCAAATCAACTCTTAAATAAGGTATGGTCTTCCCTCATTTATTTCTAAATCAAATATCTAAATTTTGTACACCCAATTTCTTCTCAATTCAACTTGTAGATAAGGTATGGCCTTCCCTTATTTATTTCTAAATCAAATATCTAGATTTTGTACACCCAATATGTCTTCTCAAATCTAAATTTTGGTCTTCTCCCATTTATTTTTGAACAAAATATCTATATATGATAAGAAATTCAATGTTAATAAATTAGAAAGTTGAGGGGGTAGTCATGAAATTAATGGTAAGTAGTTTAAGTGGATGAGAGGAAAATATATAAAAGGGAAAGAGGATGAGAGGAAGGGAGGAGATTCTTGGCCTTGTTTGGAATTGCAGAGGAAATCCTTAGTCTTTCTTGGCATGGGAAAGGAGATCCTTGGTCTTTTTTGGCATTGGAGAGGAGAACTTTGGTCTTGTTTGGCATTGGAAAGGATCCTTCGTCTTTGTTTGGTATTGGAGGGTGTTTATTCCAACTTGGACACACCACAGCTAGGTGGAATTTCGCTCAGAGGGGTACGAAGCCTATGGAGGTTCCCTGGGCTAGGAAATCAATGGTAGTTGGGTGGGAGGTAAATCCAATCAGGTAACGCAAAACAAGAATCTCAACATAAATAAAAGGGCATCTAAAACCAGCTATTGATATAGGTATTCTTCGATTATTGACTACTCATAAATTATTGAAAATGAAATTTCTTAATGAGATATGTTGCAAATGGATTTTAATTGTATGTTATAATCAAATAAATGTTGAGCTAGAAATACATTATTTTCCTTCTTATTATGTATAGACTAGTTGTAGCAATTGTTCCCCTTGTTTCAAAACCTGGAAGATTCGATAAGTGTGTGTTTAACGACCTATTTGGGATTGTGAGAAAATAAATTCAGCATTACCAAAACATTGGAGAGCTGCGCGATCATCGAAACCGCATCGTAGGAAAAGTAATCGTATATGTTGAGCTTTTTTGGCTTTCCATCCGTGGGAATTCTAGGCTATGAACCATGGCTTCCACCTGCTATAAAATCAAGAAACTAAGTGGAGTTCGAATGTAGATTCCGGTTCCAATAATGCCTTCCATAGACGTGATGCTTTATTCATTCAACACCTCTGCAATAATCCACACATATTCTCTGCTCATCATCCACATGTTCTAAGCTTATGAGAAGGAAAGGGTGCCCAATTCTGAAGTCATATGAACAATGAAAAATCCATTGATATTCCTTTCCTTCAGCTCAGAAAGCTTTTCTCTTGTAGCATTTACATCTCCATTCGCTGGAATGGCCGATCTGTAAGCAATTTTGTATCCTACGTTCAAGAAAGGCAGCATGCCAGTGCCATAATTAGAGTTTTCCTACACACCAACGTGCATGTTCGATAGGATTATACTTTTCAAATAGAAGTGAAACAAAGGAGGCATTAGTGTCCACTGTGGAAGCCTCCGAAAGTTTTTTAACGGACAGAGTAGTCACTTCTACAGTGTAGCTTGCATTTTCCCGATTAACACAATTAAAAAGGTTACTATCTGTTTGAATAAAACAAACACATTCATCCGTGCCTGGTTCCCACATTCTAGTTTCCTTGATTGATAGTTCATTATATGCACTGTAAAATAAATCCAAAGCTATTTTCACATCCCATTTCACCTTCTCCAACAAGATTAAAGCATTTTTTTATATATTTCCATCTAATATTTGAAGAAACTTGGGTACTCTTTCACTATACAAATGCTTAGTCTCTTTGACATTTCATACAATTTCTAAAGCACCAGATTGTGCTCCTAAAGAAAATTTTGCAACAGATTCAGGACTAGAAATACCCAAATATATATTTCTTACTCCATGGAATTGCATTATTGAATATGCAATTTGAAACTAGGAAATTCTCCATATAATTATTAATTGGTGGGCAGAAAAGAAAAATTTCCATTCTTCGGATCTCCTCTTCATCACCTGGATCCAACATCATTCCCACCATTTCCAGTAATTTTTTATTGAAATCCTTATGGCTCTCTACATCCATTGGTAGTAATGACAACTCCACGGGTTACCCAGTGGTAGAGAACAGATGCCCTATTACGGATTTATTACTTGGTGAATTTGATTTGTGCCAGTCTGAGTTTTCAACAATCCTTACAAAAAAAAAAGCACTGGCCCTTTTAACAATCATTTAAAAAAAATGTCGGCCCTTGTCAAAAGGAGATCCACTTCTATAACTCAACAAGACTTCCTGTTATTTAGGATTATATATTGACACCCTTGTTAATGACACAATCCAAAAACATCCAATGATCCAAATGCTTCTCACACATTCTCTGAATAGCAGTGATGGGAAGGAGGTTTGTAGAATAGGAAGGATGGTTTCTTGTTTTCTTGCTACAGGTGAGATTTAATAGCTTGTGGAAGAAAAAAGAGGCTTCTTTCTTCACTTTCTATCGATGGCTCTGAAACTCATGAAGGTATTATTACTAGAACTAAAATTCCTATGGTACTTCTACATGTATTTCAATGGATAGATTCCTAACAAGGTTTTCTAGAAATATATAAAGGTATTAGAGTCATAACCCTAAAGGATATCTGGGAGATTGGGGTGATAGTTTCCCTTATTGCTGTTGCAGTTAGTTTATTATATTCCTTTATGTGGACACACAAAGTTTTTTCTCTCTTCTGGGCCTAATTCTTGGGTGGAGAATTATGCTTATAAATCATTTGTCTCAGTGGGCAGATTGTTTTTCATTTAATTAGCTCAAATCTATAGGGAGGGCTATTTGGAATCGGTGGTTCGAGTCTGTTTTCGTTTCCTGTCCATGCAATGAATGTAGCATACAATTTTGATATCGATGGTGGTGGTGCTCGGGTTGCATCTGCTGTTGTTGTTGCTAGTTTTCTAGTCTAAACCTAGGACTGTATGGTTTTTTCTCTAGATTTTCCAGTGTCATGCCTATCGGCACCTTTTTTCCTAGTGGTACTTTCAGGTGGGTGGTTGTAGAATTTAACATGTGATGGATCAGAATTAAAGGACCTTGAGAACCAAGTATTTCATATCCTGCATTGGGCACGGGATTTGTATAGTAAATATGCCAAAAGTGCATTGATTCATGCTCCTTTATGTTGAGATCACTATCTGAACATTCCCCTAGGATCAGGTAGGTTTCTGCCAAAGTGGAAATTTAATGTTGCCTAACATTTCTTTCAAATTATGCTTATTTTGGTATTTCCGTCCACAATTTGGGTTGGTGGATGTGGATCTGTTTAAAGTACTAGCATTGATGGGTTGGATGCTGATATAGGTTGGTTTAATTCCTGGTGGTTTTTCTAACAAAAAAGTGGTGGTCTATCCTCAGTCCCAAGGTTCATGATACTGTGCCCACATCATTCATCACCGTACGTTGGGATTGAGACGTTAGATTCCGGGTTTATCAAGTGTCTTTGTGATTTTGAGTGGTTTTTGCATCATGGAGGATATTTTATCCATTTTTCCTTCTGACACTTCGACGCACGAAACCCTCATTGCGGCCACCTTGGATGCATAGATGAAACATCATGGTCTTTGTGTATCTCGGTCAGAAATTCCATGCACTTCTGTTGATATCCACGATGTCTCTTCTATCAGGGAGGACTCTTAAGGCCTTGATTCTCTTTTTCCATCCTTGGCATCATCATCTCGGGGTGGACAGAAGAAATAATCTTAGAATAATTTTAAGGCTTGTTTCAAGCCGGAGGACGTGGTCAAGGAAGTTATTTTTGATTTAGAGAGCTGTGAAGCAGGGTGGCAAGTTTACAACAAAGGGCACTCATTGGATGTTGGCTTCATTCTGAATCTTTAGCGATCAATATGGATGAATGGGTGAAGGTTTACTGCAGCCCTATTTTTGGCTATAACACAAAGGTTAGTAGGATGATGAGTGGATGGTTTAGTGTGCATTTCATGCGTAAAGATGGCTGTAAGAAGATTTTATCTCGTTCATGGGTTCGCGGGCGTAGCTTCATGCAACTTATCCCATGGTTTTCAGGCTTTAATCTTGTGATCGATGCTCCGAAAAGAAATGTGGCGTGGGTCAAGCTTCTAGGCTTGCCACTGGAATTCTAGACCATTATGGCTTTAAGGGCCATAGGAGATTCTATAGGGCATACCAAGTATACTAATCCCAAAATTTTGGGAACAAGCGACAAAATAATTGCATTGATATTAGTGGAAGTCTATTTCGGTGGTGGCATCCCTGGCGATGTTGACCTGGTTTGGGACAACGGAGCCACAGGAAGAGTGGACTACTGGGGTGTCCCTTTTCATTATTTAATGTGCCATTATACTCGCCATTTTTTAAACAGATGCCCCATGTGCCACAGGATCAAATCTCGGAGGGGTGGATGAACCATCACTCAAAAATGGGTCAAAGTCACACCTCAGAGCGATGCAAGAGTATTGGGTAAGTCGTTTTCTTCCTCAGAGTGTAATGTCAGTTCTGATAATCACGATGATTTTATGATTGATAAATTGAATATATTGGTTTGTGGGGATTCCCTTAATAGCCTTTTTTTGCCTCGGCCTTGCTGTCCAAATCCCCCCAGTGCAGGTGTCAGGCCGGAAAATTAAAAACATTTCCTTAGCTCGCTCCTCTCTGCCTTGGAAACCAAAATCTCCGGCCCATAATTTCCCTGCTGGGACCGTGCCACCTACAATCAATGTGGACCAAAAATCTGATGACTCTTGTCCTGTAATTGGTATTACCTCTGGATCGTCCTTAGCATTGATTGAGACACCTCTTGAGACCTCTACCTTTGTGCCTTGATCTCCTTTGATGTCGCGATTAGAGTGGGTTTCCCCTCCCAATCTGGATCTTGATATGGCAGTTAGCCTGGATTCTCATAAAAACTCAGTGGGAAGTGATTTAGAGGCTTTTATTGGAAATCCAGGATTGGACCATGTGGCTTTAACAGTATTTTACCGGTCCCTAAACCCCCTCTTTCTATTTCTCCACTCTTGGCGACCAATATCACAGTGAGAAAAAGGTCTAAAGGTGGGACTAGGCATTTTAGAGGAAGATTAAAAACCAAGTCTCTATTTCATGAGGATCTATCTGATTTAACGGATGTGCCTGTTACTACCATTGATGATGTCTGGGCCCTTAGAGATGGATGCCCACAATTGGGGCCGAAATGAATCACATTCTATCCCTAAATATTAGGGGGATGGGCACCTTCTCTTTATAAATGTGCCTATAGGACTTGTTATCAAATTCTATGCTGGGTATGGTTTTATTACAGGAGACTTTATGTGGGACAAAAAAGGCTCTGGATTTTATCCTCAAACTAAGACTGTGTTAGTTTGCTACAGGTATCGCCTCGGATGGAGGGGCTGACGAACTTTTTCCTTTTTGGAACCCCTTTGTTTTATCTCTAAAGCCTATAGTTTTTTCGGTGGAATTTTTGTCTTGGGTTTTATTAAAGGGCTATCTTTCAAGGGAAATATTATAAACCTGTATGCTCCTTGTGTTAATAGATCAATTTTTTGGGCTCGTATGAAAATATCTAGCATCATAAAGATAAAAAACCTTATGGTCATTAGTGATTATAATGCCATTCTGGAGATGGAAGAAAAGTGGAGTTTAAAATCTAGAATGGACCCTCTGGCTGACCATATTAGAGATCTCTTATTTGATCAAATGATGAATGATATCCAGTCAGTTGAATTGGCTCTTACATGGTTGAATGGAAGACAGGGGAATGAATATATTGGAAAACATCTTGATCGAGTCATGATTAAGTAAAACTTGATAACTTCTCTGGGGAGTATTTGATCTCCGGTGGTATCATCATCCATTTCTGATCACATGGAGATGGTGTTGTCTTGGCGGGGAGAATCAAATCGTAAAGGCATTTCTTTCCAGTTCAATAGGATCTGGTTGGAGGATCCCAGTTTTGTGGATATGGTGAAATTATTCTAGAATTCGAATGGGGGCGGAGAATCTTCAAATTGATGGAATAATTTCGGGGGGGAACTTAGGGCTATGAAATAAAAGGTTAAAACACGGGAAAGGAGGAAAAATGAAATGATGAAGGCAGAGTTATCAGCATGTAAAGACACAGTTGCAAAAATTTATGAAGACATGAGAGGGGTATCGTCGGAGGCAGAAGTATATTTGAATCTTCAAAATTTAAAGAGAAGGATTTCAGAAATCATAAGGGTGCAAGAAGCGATGTGGAAATTAAAAAGACAAATTCAGTGGCTGGAAGAGGGCGATGAAAACACAAATTTTTTTCACAACACTGCAAATAGGAGGAGAAGGGAAAACTCTTTCTGGTATATAAAAGGCCTAGATGGAAATAAGGTGTACTCTACTCAGGCCATACAACATGCGACTTACCAACATTTCTCTAGGTTTTTCAAACTGGATGGAGAAGTAGATTTTTGGAGTCAGGAGTGCTTCATTAAAAATATGCCTATCATGTTCAATCAGGGAGCTAACAAATCTTTTGGTAGGGCTCTAACAAAGGACAAGGTTGAATAATTTTTAAGATCTTTCGCTCATGACAAGAGCCTAGGACCTGATGGTTGGCTTGGAAATTTTTTCTTGTTCTTCTTTGAGATTATGGTGGATGAGCTAGTGAATATTACTGAACAGGCATGGGTTTCTGGGGTGATTCCAACTGATATGAATGCAATCTTTTTGGTTCTTATAATAAAAGCTCCATTGCTTGAATTTTTCTCTGATTATCGCCCAATTTCATTGTGCAATGTTATATACAATATTTCTTCAAAGATTATAGCAAACAGAATCAGAAGCTTTCTCGCTGACGCTATTTGCAAGGAGCAATTTGGTTTTCTAAGAGGTATATCGATTCATAACGACTGCCATTTCTCAGGAAGTAATGCATTCCATTCATTCAATGAAATTGGAGTCCCTTATTATGAAGATAGACATTCACAAAGCATATTATTCTGTGGATTGGTCTTACATTTGTCTTATTCTCTTAAAAGTGGGATTGTCTATGGAAAACATAAGATGGATCATGGCATGTATTTCATCTGTCAATTCTACAGTATGGAAAAATTTAGGGGCCAATATTCATAGGTGGGCTAGTTTTCCATGTTTTTTTCCAAAAAAAAAGATTCGCCAATTTCCATTTTTTATAAGAACGATTTGCCCAATTTTTAAAATATAAAATATTTTAACTTAAAAATCGCCAACATTATATAGAGTGTATATAGAAAATCATTATAAATTTGAATAAGTTTACAAATTTATCAATAAATTTTTTATAGTTTGCATATTAGGGAATACTGAGATTTGCCAATGTTTTAAACTTCAAAATAATTTCCCATCCTTAAAATTTACGCTGTTTTACAGTCATCATAAATGTGATTCCTTCCAAAAAAATTTATAGCTGAAAGGGGCCTTAGGCAGGGATGCACATTATCTCCTCTTTTATTTATCCTTATTATGAACATTTTTAGTTGAAATCTTAAATTGGCTAATGAGGAGGGATTTTTTGCAGGTTTATCCTTTTCCCCGTCAGTATGCACGACTCGTTCGCTATTTGTGGATGACCTGCTGCTTTTTGGAAGGATTCATAGAAAATTCTGGTTTTATCTTCATTATATTCTCATCTGGTATAAAGCAGCATCTTGTTTAAGTGTGAATAAGGACAAATCTCTTCTGATTTATGAACAAGGGGATACAAATGAAATTCTTTTTATTGTTGGCAATCTAGGGGTTGGAACCAGGGATTTGAAGGAGGCTTTTACTTATATGGGGTTCAAATTGAAAGCTAAAGCTTCTAGGATTGCAGATTGGAACTGGTTGACTAATAAATTTAGAAATATAATTCATATATGGACAAACAAATGGCTTTCCCTTGGGGGGGAGTATAAATTGGTTCTTTCTATTTTATCTCAATTTGTGGTATATTGGGCTCACATATATTATCTACTTGAGTATACTGTGGGCAAGATTAAATCCATCGTAGCTCAGTTCATATGGTCGGGATGTCTGGATAGAAGGAAAATTCATCTTGTGGGTTTGGATGCCATATAAATTCCCAAAAAGTATGGGGGTTGGGGGCTAGTTAACATTATAGTTTTCAATAATGCTTTACTGACTAAATCCTTCTGGAGGGGTCTAAATGGACATGGATTGTGGTCGTCCATCATTCGATGCATATATGGCAGGGGAATATCGATAAAGGATATTTATAGGTGCAACTTGAAGCATGCAGCTTATCCGTCGATGATTTGGCAAAGCTTCCTCAAAATTTCACTTCCTATGGTCGATCATCTCTGTTGGAAATTTGGAAATGGCTTAGATATCATTTTGGGCGGGGATCTTTTTCTAGGAGTGTATGTTCTTCCTTTGACAAATTATATATTTCTCCATAGACTGGCGCATAGGAGGATTATTTTCCTCTGTCAGAAAATTGATTTATGGAGTTTTGGCTCTCCAATATGAAATTCTAGGAGTCGACTGGGTTTACAAGCAGAGGAGGCATCCGAATGTGATGATATTGCAAAACATTTGAGCATGGCGGGCTTATGCTAATATAGAGGAGGTGACAAAATCATATGGGATGGGAGGCATAAGGAGGGCGGATTACATGTAAAGGATATCTACCAACACAATATTGCATTATTTTGTGTGATAAATTTCTATCGACATTTTGTTAGCTTTGGTACTGGGGAATTCCTTCAAAGATCCTTCTTTTTGGTTGGATTCTATGGAGGAATAAGATTTTATCATGGGAAGGTCTTCAACATAGGGGTTATCGGGAACCAGGGAGGTGCCCTTTGTTTCAATTGGAAGTGGATACCACACATCTATTCTTTTCATGCTCCTTCTCTCTCAAGATTTGGGCCTTTTTCTCTTCCATCTCGAGTAGACAGGACTAGCACCCGACCTTTTTTGAAGACTCTATTCAGTTCTGGGGATAGAAAGGTGGATCATATAAAAATCTACCTTTGTTTATATTGTGGGAAAATTTGGGGGCTAGAAATTGCATGATTTTCGAAGGAAACTCTACAAATTTGTCCACGCTTTATTTTTTTATAATGAGATGGATGCCTGAAGTGACTGTGGATGTTCATCAATCAAGGGATTTTTTGAATAGAAATGAGCCTCACCGAATTTCACTTCCAACAATTTACTTTGATGGGTCCCAACAGGGCTGACATTGTGGATGTGGAGCTTGGTTGAAACTCTCTAATGGAGACAGATGTCACATATGTTGGTATGGGGGGTAGGGAACAAATAATAGAGCAGAATTACTGGCATTATGGAGCGGGCTTTGGTTGGCTTGTCACCTCGAAATTAAGGATTCTCATATTTTTGGTGACTCAAAGATTATCATAGATGGTTTTCCAGGTAATGGAGTCATTTTTATACAGGGTGCAAATGGCTGGTGTCACAGGGTGAGATACTAGATTTCAAAGTTCCCATCTCTATCTTGGAACCACATTTTCAGGGAGTTAAATACCAAGGCTGATACTTTGTCTAAAAAGGGTCTTGGTTCTGTGCCTGGGAGCATGGATATATCACATTTTAGAGATGGTCGTTGTTGTATATCTTATGAGACACTGATTCCGTGATGTTATTGCGCCGAGAGGTGCATCTACAGCCCAATATGACCCCGATGTTAGGTGGGTCACTTCCTCATACAAAATGTCGGCTTAAGTTTTAAATTAAAATAAAAAATAAAAAATAAAAATTAAGTATCGACTTAACAAATAAATTTTAACAATCATATAAATAAACAAAAAAAAAAAAATTAAAACAACTCAGCTCTGATCGAACATAGAGGTGATTTGCATTTGGTTCACGACTTTTATTCCAAGCTTCAAGCATTTCTGCGGTGCGGTTCGAACTAGAAGCTCCCGAGCTGGAGTTCTCTCAGGTAATGTCAGAATACTTAGACAAGTCAAAATCGCTGCCTATGATCCTGTTTTTAGTTGTAGAGAAATTAAACCGTTTAATTTCTGGATTTTAAACATGTAATATTCAGATAAGAGAAATTAATTTGATGTCCAACAAATGATCCAAAGATAACAAAGGACGAGTACAATTAGTGATACAACAACACGAACTTTCTGGGAAGAATCTATTTCCATTAGAACCAAAAAAAACAAGAGAAGATACATGGCCAGAACAATGTCAATCAGACAATATTAAATATGAATATAATTCAAAGTTCAATACGGCAATAACGAATATTCTGAAATTTCAACTAACCAGAGTTGTCAAGCGAAAATTCAATAAACTTGGCTTGAAACCATGCCCTAGACATATATGACCAGAAATATGACAGCACGATGGCGAAGAAATGGAAATTGTACAGAAAGTGTTTCCTTGGTTTTTCTCAAAACAGCCATACAATTTTTAAAGAATCACAAACCATTTAACAAAAAAAAAAAACTTGCAAGGCAATCTTTCCCAAACCGCCTTTGAATTCTCCTAATTTCCTTACATGATAACACGAAGGTTTTGCCATCGACCCTTATTTTTTTCATTTTTAGTATGGACGACATGGATTGAGAGAATGAGTCAAGCTATCACGGTCCCATTTCAAGTTCCATGCATATTCGTGAATTATCTACTGCAATTACATCAGGCAATCATATTATAAATATAAATTATATTATAAAAGCTTTGAAAGATAAATGTCAGTCGAAAATACTTGGGAGATGAAGGCCGAAATTGAGTATTGAGCATGGATATTACTTGCAAGTTTCCAGAGAACGGATGGCAATATTTACTATTTAATATTTAATAAATATTTAAATATGCGTTTGGATATTTACTATTTCCACTGAAAAAGAAGATGAAAATTAATTTCAGTGTAGATGTTGATTTCTAATTATATTTGACTACTTCCACTAAATAAATAAAGCCTGTTTTTATATTTACTCCATAAACCTCTTTATATTTACAATAAGTCACTACCATTGTAAATAAAAGAGGTATGGTCATTAAATAAAACCTATTTTTTTATATTTACTCTATAAATATCTTTATATTTACCAACACTCAAAAAATATGTTTTATTTAGGTGAATCCTATAGGTCAAATATTATGGGCCAAATTATTATTAATATCATGCCAAAAAAACCATTATTATCCCTAATATTAATATCAAAATATTAATAATAATAATATTATTATTAAATCTAATATTCATATTAATATTATTATATTTAATAACTTTGGATTAATACAATATTAAATTTGCTATATTATTATATACATTAATGTATCATGATATACATTAACTCTAGATATATATGGAAGGGAAGAACAAAGACATAGAGTGATAGAGGTGGAGAGATAGAGGGAGTGAGAAGGGAGAGATGGAGATAAAATCAAAGAGAGGGGAGAGGAGGAATGAAGAGAGAGAGGGAGAGGAGTGAGAGAGGTAGAAAATGGTACGCGAGGAAGAGGGAGGCATAAATATGGAGGACGGGGCGGGGAGAGGAGGAGAGAGGGATGGAGATAGTGAGAGGATTGGAGGGCAGACAGAGAGAGAGAGAGTTATGGGGGAAGAGAGAGGAAGGGAGAGAGAGGAGAAGAGAGGGCGGGAAATAGGAGGAGAGGGAGGGATAGAGAGATGGAGTTGAATGGAAGAATAAATACATAGAGAGCGAGAAGTGGAGAGAGAGAGGGAGTGAAAAGGGAGAAATAGAGAGAGCCTGTGTATGTTTTGGGGTGAGATAAGGAGAAAAATGAGAGATGGAGGGAATGGGGGGAGAAGGAGAGAGGGAGGGATATATTGACAGAGTTGGAGGGTGAAGAGAGGGAGATAGAGGGAAAGAGAGAGATATAGACATGGGAGAGAAAGGGAGAAAGGGGAAGGAAGAAAGAGAGGATGTGAGAGAGTGGAGAGAGGGAGGGAAAGAGAGATGGAGTTGGAGGGGGGAGAGAGGGAAGACGATTTATTTCACTAGATGCATTGATTTCATTGTGGATGGTGATTTCTAATCCTATTTGATTTCTTGCACTATATGCATTGATTTTAGTGTAGATGTTGAGAGAGAGAGAGAGAGAGCAAGAAAGAGGATTGGAGAGAGAGGAAGGACAAGAGAGAGGACTTGAGTGAGAGGAAGAGAGTGATGGGGGAAGAGAGAAAATTGGAGGGAAGAAATACAGAAAGATTGATAAGTGGAGAGAGAGATTAAGTGACAAGGGAGATATGGAGAGAGAGTGTGTATGTTTTCGGATGAGATAAAGAGACAAAGAATGAGATATGAAGAGAAGGGATGAGAGAAGGAGAGAGGTAGGGATATAGTAACAGAGTTGGAGGGTGAAGAGAGAGAGCGATAGAGATGTAGGAGAGAAATGGAGATATAGGAAGGAAAGGGAGGATGTGAGAGAGTGGATAGAGGGAAGGAAACAAAGATGTACTTTGAGGGGGGAGAGAGGGAAGAATATTTCATGCACTAGATGAATTGATTTCAGTGTAGATGGAGATATCTAATCCATTTTGATTGCTTGCACTAGATGCATCGATTTTAGTGTATATGTTTATTTATAATTATATTTAATTTCTTGCACTATATGCATTGATTTCAATGTAGATGATTTCTAATCCTATATGTTTTCTCACAATAAAAGCATTGATTTCAGTGCAGACAATGATTTTTTATCCTATTTGATTCCTTGCACTAGATGCATTAATTTCAGTGCAGATGTTGATTTCTAATTATATTTGACTACTTCCACTAGATGCATTGATTTCAATGTACATGATTTCTAATCGTATTTTATTGCTTGCACTAAATGCATCGATTTCAGTATAGATGGTGATTTCTAATCCTATTTGATTGCTTGCACTAGATGCATTGGTTTTAGTGATGTTGGTTTCTAATATTATTTGCTTACTTGCACTAGATACATTAATTTCAGTGTAGATGTTGATTTCTAATTCTATTTGATTACCTGCATTAGATGCATCCATTTCACTGTAGATGTCATTTTCTAATCCTATTTCATTGTTTGCATTATATGCATTGATTTCAGTGTAAACGTTGATTTCTGATTTGATGTAATTGGATGCACATTGATGGTACATTAATTTTAAAGTGATTGGATTAACATTGTGCATTAATTTATTATTGAAAATGTACATTTATTTTTATGTTTTAGTAATTCAACCTATTAATATCAAAGAGCAAGAGAGAAAAGTATGATTTTTAGTACAATAGTTCCAGAAAAATATTTAAATAATTGAATAGTGTAGATGTTGTTTTTTACGATTATTACTTGGTTCAGTATTCAAAATAGTGTTCTAACATTTGTTAGAATTTGTATTTCTAATCTTCAAAATTTCAAAGTATGATATACATCTCAAAAATATACAAAATTTTTAATAATCTGAAAAAGGTGACGTTGATGCCTCCAACTGGAACCAGCCTAGATCCATCTTACTCTGGATCTATCATGCGCCGAGAGGGATCAAATCTCTCGAGGTGCAAACTTTTCCTCAAGTTTTGCACTCAAAAAATAAGTTTGCACCTCGAGAGATTTGATCCCTCTCGACGCATGATAGATCCAGAGTAAGATGGATCTAGGCTGGTATATATTATTTGTGTCATCAGCAAGCGAATGTTTTTTTCCTAACTCTAATATTTATATTTTCTTTCCATCTCCTTATAAATATTTTAGGCGAGCGTGATTGGCCTATTTGGACTGTGTCATACTTCACATGGTTGTCTATGTCATCAAGCGAGAATGAATTTTCTGCTTTCTGTTTTGCTCCGGACATGGGTATGCCTATTTCTTCTGCAAGCGAGCGTGTACTCTCATGTTGGTTTGTTTTGATGACCATTTTTTGCTAACGGATGATGAATAATTGTTTTATGTTATATGCTGCATTTTCATTATTATTCGAAGGGGAAGTGGGCCTTCCCATCAACTGTTTTTGCGCAACATTGATGTGTTTTTATTTCCAAGTAGTTTACATTATGAATTATGTTTTGGTTACTCCACAAAAACCTTTTTGGCTTGGTGTGTTGGATGGACATTATCAAGCATTATGTACTGTTTTTATATCTATATATATAACATCGTTTTTTTCTCTAAAAAAAAGAGATTCAATATTCACAGAGGACCGGGTAAAGGTTCTCATTGCCAGATCCCATCTATTCTCACTCTCAATTTTGATCCGCAGTTGAAATCCAAGTTTGAGATGAAAACATGGCGTTTCACTGCCCAAAATATAGAACTTGTCTTCTCCCTGTCACCCAGATTTTCTCAGCCTTAAAACTAGCAAAAAAAATCAAACACAGAATTGAAAGGAACTCGACAGTCGGTGATCGATTTGGATGATATTTAATTCCATATTTGCATTGAAAACCTGGGTTTCAAACTTTACAATAAATATTTATGGATTAGCAGCGGAATTGATGAAAATACACGATTTTTCCGAGATGCTATCTAGCTCTGCAATGAGCACAGGTTCCTTGTTGTTGGCCTTTGAATGCACTGCACACCAGAGCGACAGTGATAAGCTTCACGACGATGGAATGCATGGATATGATGGCATGTTGCATTCTTCTCCATAGCATGGCCTCCATGATACATCTTGCTTTTCAAACCCTATCTCACTTTTCAAACTCTTTCCTCCTTATTGCATTCAACTTCTTTTAATTTCCTATTTTTTTTGTAATTATTCCTGCCTCATTTCGTGGAGGGTCACGAGGCCCATCCAAACCATTTATTACGAAACACCAAATTAGTTTTATCTATCCCCGCATACATATTCATTATACAACAACAAAATCATTACATGTTGGTTAGATGAGCTGGGTTGGGAGTGAATTAGAAAAATCATTACATGTTGGTTTGATGATTTGGGTTAGGAGTGAATCCCTCCCGGATAATAATAATAATAATAATAATAATAATAATAATAATAATAATAATAATAATAATAATAATAATAATAAAACAAAATTATTATTATTATTATTAAGAGTTAAACAAAATTATGTAAGTTAAGTAAAAAAAATAAAAATAAAAATCCATAAATAACTTAAGTTAAATTTGTGTGTTAAACTTTCTTCGAAGTATATAACTGAGACAATACGTTTATCATATATGCTAAATAAAAATAGAAAAGAGTAAGCATTAAATAACTTTTTGTATGGGTTCATGGCTATATTTGGCATGTAGCATCTAACCTAGGTGCATATGTGGCACATTAAATAGACATATGATACTGTTTGGATGCACCTGCCCGAGTTCACATATGGATTATTTTCTCATTTTGATATGGTCAACATTTTAAAGGTTTTATAGATTCTTTGGAATTTGAATGCACTTATATTTTTGGATTCCGTTTTTGGTGATTTCGTATCCTTTTTGCTCACATAGTGTTGTAGTGAGCTTTTTGTAAGAAAAAACATTATAAATATAAAGTTGAACATACTTATGTATATTGATGTTTTTGTACATATTTTTAATTTATAATCATAAATTAATTATATGTTTATATCTGAAATCTCATTGTTTTCATAAGTGTACTCGCAAGAAATTTACTAGTTTATGGGAGAGATTCATGATCCTTCATTCATAGTTTGTAAGCCAGTTGTAAATTTTCTTAAGTTTCAAATTAATACTAAGTTTGTTTTAATATAATCAAAATAAGTATTACTCGATTAAAAAAAAACTTAATAATAATAAATTTGTCATAATATATTTAAAATATGTATCACTAGTTGGAAAATAAAAGAAAAATGAAAAATGAATATAATATATTAATTCATATTTTGGGTGATGACAACTTATATTATATTTGCAATGATGAAAATAATTTTCGGAGGAGAATTTGTGTGAGAACAAAAGAGTTAGGGAAGGAACATCATATTGTTTATTAAGGAACAAAATTTTCATTAGTTGTTAGATGAAAAATCCCCCTTGTTTTAAAACATTGTTACCTTATAAATTTTGAAAGGTCATGAAATTCATGAGCGATTCATGCATGCTTATAATCATGCTTATAAATACTAGAAAAACAACATATCATCAATGAATGTGAAGTTGTTGAAACAACTACAAAAATTTAGGTTGGATTTTTAGTTTACGTAATTCTTCATAACATTTCCTTGACCATGAGGTTAAATTTGTGACAGATGATACAACAAAGTATAAAAACTTCTCAAGATAGTTATTATCATCTTATAACAATAAATATCAATATTAATAATCACTTTAGATAAGAAGGAAGATGTAATAAATTGTACTAAGGAGAGAAAAGAAAAGAGACAGAAATTTATATGAATAAGTATGAGGATCATGAATAAAGAGTTGGTACTTAGTTAAATGGAAAGATAATTTTAGTTCTATAGCAATGATTAAATGAGATTGAAAAACCCATGTGTGATCCTAATAAGTATTATGTTATTTAAGAAATTGAGTAGCATTTCTACAATATGGAAAAAAAAATAGTAATAAAATGGATTAGAGAGGGACCATTTATGAGAAAATATTGAATATAAGGCCATAAGTTCATTAGTGAATTATATAGTCTCTAAAAATCAACTTGTCATAGTGTATGAGAATCATGAAAATTTCAAGGTAACATTAATGCAAAGAAATACTACAAATGAAATGAAATTAAAAAAGCTAATTGAATCAAATAAAAATTCTAGAAGGTAAATAAATTGAGAATATGTGATGCCACAATCAATCTACACAATGTTGTGTGGATTTGAATTGACGTATACATTAAATGGTTAGAAAGGGGAAAACAGGCCAGTCATAGCAAGGGATCCTAGACATAAGTTATGTAGGCATTTACCCACTTCACCCTTCACCCTTCTCACTTCATAGGATGACTTGGTGATGATGCTTATATTGGAAAACTATGATTGGGCGGTGAATAACTCCAATTCAAACAATTACTATAGATAGTCTTGATTAAGAAAAGTGTTCTTACTATTTAATTTGTAATGTTCAGTTATGCTATTTCCTTACATAATTTCTATTCTTGTTCATATAATGGCTACTCAATTTCCATTCCTATGACCATTACTGGTTATTCAAGGAAATATTATATATGTTATATTAGTAGTTATTTAAAATGAAACTAAGGTTGTTCTCAGAAATGTATTTATGGAACTAATAAGCCTCATAAAGAAACTTGAGAAAAAGGTTAGGTATCACACCAAAGTGGTTATGTTTTTTGAGTTAACAATCATTCTTTAGAGCAAGTTGAATTGAAAAAAAAATGTGTTCACACCATTCTTAGTGGCAAGTGGAAGAAATTTCTACCAAATTTTAGTTAGTTCATTAAATGTTAGAAATAAGAACATCCATCTTAAATATAAAACAAAACTAAATAATGCCACAATGTATGTGTGTTCAATCTATGTACATATAATTTAATGGAATATTTGAGAAATCATTTTTTTCCTTAGGGGTGATAGACACATGGTTGAAATTTGATTAAGTCATGCATTCCATTTCTGCCAAATTACTACCAATGCAATTTCGAAAAGAAAAACTACAAGTTAAAAATAAAATAAAATAAAATGGACTAGTTGTTCAAGTTGGATGGAGCGAAAAATTATGACTATCCATACAGAGTGTTGGTACATTTATTATTACATGCGAAGATGCAAACGATGCCAATTATTTTAGAAAACAATGCAAATAATTGATGATCGATACAAATGATTTATGGAATGTAAATGACAATTGAAATTATAAAGAACCCAAATTAAAATATTAAGAAATAGGTTTCACAAGATATTACAATCATGTAAGTTCATGAATATTATTTTCATATTTGTACACATCCTAGTCTTTAATTATGATTCATTTCACAAACATTAAAAAATGGCATTCTTTAACAATATTAAGAGATATTTTTGTTTCATGTATGGTTTAAGGGGATATGATTTAGTTAATGAATGACTTATAAAAATTGTGGTTTATCTAATGTAAGATTTATTTCCAGTATGTATTTTATGAAGTGTAAAATTGCCACATGGATGTTGAACTTAATAACATGAGGATTAAGGTCAATTATAATATATATATATATATATATATATATGTTTTTGTTGTTATATATATGCATGAATGAGAACTAACCTATATATTGCAAATAACTATATGATAACCAAGATCTACACTCCCAATGGGGAATGTTGACATATCCAACAAGGAGTGGTATGATGTACATTGTTCTATTACATTTTGTATCTACTTGATATGCACTATTATGACATGGGTAAAGTGTAAATGATACAGGTGACAAGACTACTTGAGTGGATTATTTGATGACAAGTATCCAAATAACTTTGTAGTGTGGTGCATATTAGGGTGTTGACCCTAGTTTTGAGGAGGGGTGGAGGAATTTCCCACCGTGTAACCTCTAAGCCTGGAATCGTTGGAGGGAAGTGATGGGCACGCTCTCCTAGACGTGTGAAGACAATTTCTAGTTTCCTGCTAGGGAAGTTAGGTCGATATAGTTGACGCTTCCACCATATTAGTTTTATCAGTGGTTAGATCGTTATAACTGATGCCATAGTATATTGCAACAGAGGACGGATAGGATCGGAGCAGAAGTAGGTTAGGAAGGACAGGAGGTTATAAGTTATATTGGAGACTCTTGATGGGAGGTGGTATCATTGCTTGACTTATTTTGACTACTATATCTATCTCTATTTTGTTATGAATTATTTTCAAAATCCTTGTGTCATTTTCACTCTAAATTCAGGATGAATTTTTCTAAAGGAGGGGTGTATGTAATGCCCCACTTGATCCCATAAGGAAAATTTTTATTAGTGTTTGATTAATCTACAAATGATGACGTATACTTTTTGAGTAATATATACACTTGTAAAATTGAAATTTTATTTTATTTTACTGGTATAAACTTTATTGTTTATTTCATTTATAATATTTCTTCTCAAATCAAATCTTAGATAAGGTATGGTCTTCCCTCATTTATTTCTAAATAAAATATATAGATTTTGTACACCCAATATTTCTGCTCAATTCAACTTGTAGATAAGTATGGCCTTTCCTCATTTATTTCTAAATCAAATATCTAGATTTTGTACACTCAATATGTCTTCTCAAATCTAAATTTTGGTCTTCTCCCATTTATTTTTGAATAAAATACCTATATGTGGTAAGAAATTAAAGGTTAATAAATTAGAAGGATGAGGGGGTAATCATGAAATTAATGGTAAGTAGTTTAATTGGATGAGAGGAAAAGATATAAAAGGGAGTGAGGATGAGAGGAAGGGGGGGTATTCTTGGCCTTGTTTGGCATTGGAGAGGAGATACTTGGTCTTGTTCGGAATACGAAAGGATATCTTGGTATTTTTTGGCATTGTAGAGAAGAACCTTGGTATTTTTTGGCATTGGAAAGGATCCTTGGTATTTGTTTGGTATTGGAGGGTGTTGATTCCAAATTGGACAGACTACAGCTGTTTGGACTTGGGCTCACAACACTAGGGAGACTGTGGAGGTTCCATGGGCTAGGAAAACAATCCTAGTTGGCTAGGAGGTAAATCTAGTCAGGTAACGCAGAAGGAGGATCTAAACATAAATCAAAGGGCATCTCAACCAAGCTATTGATACAAGTATTCTCCAATTATTGATTACTCATATAAATTATTGAAAATGAAATTTCTTACTTAGATATGTTTCAAATGGATTTTAATTGTACGCTATAATCAAATAAATGTTGAGCTAGAAATATACTATTTTCCTTCTTATTATGTTTAATTGAAATGATAATTCTAGGTTAGTTAATAGATCTGATGTTGGTCCTCACGGCTATATAAATCACTAAAATCATTTGCGAGTTTCTTTTGTTACCAGTTTTATTATATGCATAAAATTGATAAAAATCCATTTACTTCTACTATCTTATAATAATCCTTACAACCTAATGCTCTACTCTCGCTTTTCATACTTATTTACTTTTATTGTTATTATAGAAGTTCTAGTAGATATTTAGTGTAATTGTTGGGTAGTGGTTTCAATGTTAAAGAAAATGAATATTGGTACGAGTTTATTAATTCATAGGAATTGTTCTTTTTATATATTTTTATATTACTTAACCAAAAGTGGAATTTTTGAGCAAGGCCTATTCCTAGGATCCACTCTTCCATTTTCATTTTCCTATCCCGAACTAAGGATTGTTTCTAGGTTTTTGGTCACCCATCTTGGCCTAGAAACTAACCTAGTTCAATAACTTTAAATTAAAACTTTACTAAACGGAAATCCTAACTGATATCCTTTATGCAAAATTAATTTCTCCTCAAGAAAAAATGTATCATAATTCAAATTATAATTCACACAACTTATAAGAAAACATGGAATTAGAGATAGCATATCAAATACTTATCTTATATTTAACTACTTGGACCAACTACAAAATCACCCGGAAAGATATTGCTACACCTAATCAATGACTACAATATCCACTAGGACAACTCCCCCTAAGTTAGTTTCAATTCCAGAATAATTATCTAAATAATGACCATAACATGTCAAACCCTAGACATTATCTGGCCCCACCAAGTCCATTATCAGGGATAAAACTAGGCACATAGGCTTCAGTTTGGATTCCATTAGCTAACTAGCTCAAGAATCCTTTACTTGGTAGTGCTCTGCCTCCCTCAACAATGTCATGTGTGAGGTTCATAAGATTACAACTTCATTCTCCTCTCTTGGACCTTCTCCAACAAGGTACCAAGTTCACAAGGTTTTCTCAAGTTTTCACCCCTCTCACCTTCTTGTCTCCCTTTTCTGAACTTAGATTATTTATCTCTATGGAGAGGAATAACTATATTATAATGACCTCGTATATGAAACTCTTATTTAACACTATTTTCCATAACTTATGGCTCACCATAAACATATTTTATTAATTAGATTTAGAAAGATAAGAATTTGTGTTTATCACTTAGTCATACCCACACCTTCAACATGGCCCACCATTTGGAAAGTAACTTATTAAATTAGAATATTTACTATTCAGCAAGGGGTATTACACTAAATCTTCAGTTTTATAATTTAGGTTTAAATATTTTGTGGGAAATTATTATTCTTATGTATTTTTTCACAATGTTTCTTTTGAAGTATCCATGTATTTTGTCTGTTGTACTTTATTTTTTTCCCCACATTTTGGATTTTTCTTGTATTTGTCAACCAATTTTAACTATAATTTGATAGGGATTTGTTAGAATCATAAATTTGATTTTTTTATGCTACACCATCAAGGCCTACGGGGTTTTTCAATGTGTTGAATGTATAACATTTTAAACAACCAAATATCGCAATTTCATACAAAATTGTATTTCCCAATTCCCACCAAAAAATTCAAAATGTAGAAAAAATAGAGAAGATAGTTTTATTTGCATCATTTACATATGTTAAAATTTTTTAAAAATAATTATATTTCATAAGAATAATATTTGATTAATAATATTGATAATTATAACAAACCATCAATTATTCCAGTCGACCTGTCTGTATTTTAGTTAATTTAGTGTCCTGAGTTGATAGTATAAATTATCGACCGGGGCTTGTAAACTGCTGAGGTATAGTTGCACTATATGTGCCTAAATATCCTTATTCTTATTTCATTGGTTTCAATATTTTGTTGATGTTTTTTGAGTTTTTTTATGTGTATATTTTAGTATGCTAATCTATGTTTAGAAGAATGACGTCAAATCTATGATAGAAAGGAAAGAAAAGAGAAACTTAGACTCAAAACATAGTGTAATTATAAATTCTATTCCTAATGATGAAAAATGAAGAATTCTAATCCATGGATGTCCTAGCTTGCGAATGAACATGAAATGTAACTCAAGACATTATAATTCAACCTAATCCTTTTGGTTAGAAGTTTTTTGGAATAGTTTGTAGAAGAGATTGAACTCCAATATGATGAGGGTCTTCCTAAAAATAGACAATAACTTAGAATATTGTAGTGCAATTTTATTCATATATTAGAGATATTTTGGAACAGGTTGAGAAGAAAATTGATACAATATGCTGATGATTTCCTATGAATATTTAAACTTCTTATGTCACCACGGCTAGGTCTCATTCATCAGCTAGAGATTTATTGGAATAGTTCATTGAAGGAGACTAGATATAACGAAATAAGAATCTTCTAAACAACAAGTAACCCACAATATTACTATTAGATCTTTTTTGTGATTTAGAGAATTTTTGGAATTGTTTTGAGAAAGGACTATTTGTAACAATATGAGGATATTTTATCTAATTGCAGAGTAGGAAATACAACCTAATTAACTTATCATCATACAACCAAATCTCATTCAGTCAATAGTGATATGTTGGAAAATCCTTTTAAGAAAAGGAGTAGCTGTAGGATAATGAGAATTTAAATGAAAAAAACTAAAGTGTTGGTAACTCAAGATGTCACAATTAAATCCATTCAATGAATAGAGATATATTGGAAATTTTTAAGAAAGGACTAAATCTAACATCGTGATGATCTATTAGTTGAACAAACAAAACAAAACATGATACTAAAAGATATAAGCTCAGAAAACTGTCTAAATGAGAATTATAACAACACAGAATTAAAAGTTACTTATCTAGAAAGCATGTGAAAGCCTCCTTAGATAGCAGGGGCCCTCTGCTATCAAGTTAGCATGAAAATATTTAACTCCTCAAGTTTGTCTTTAACACAGCATCAAAGTTAAGCTTCTTCTTATTATCAAAAATACTTTGAAACAGAGTATCACAGTATTGGAAAATAAGAGTTAACTTGTTTCCTCGGTCTCACAGAGCTAAATTTATAGGTAATTACATAACTGTTATTGAATGAAAGTAGGCACAGGTGTATTCTAAAGTCGAAATCAAACTAAAACTCTTTGCTAGGACTCGTGATTTTCTGAAAGAAAATAAAGAGTCCTTAACCTTATAGAAATCTGCTTCTTGGATTTTTGGTTTGACCACGTGCACAAGCATCTCCAGATTTTGATTCAGCCTTTGTGGATGACAAGGAACAATGTAGGAAAGATTTAGAATCTATCCATATATGCCTTTTCTTCATATGACACCTGCAGTATGTTCAAACACCAAAATGGATACGGAATGTGTAACTGGCTACAGAATGATTGCATTCTGTAGCTAAAACTGCCCAGAAATCATTAAGACAAAAAAACCACAAAAGTACAACAAGTTCATCATTGCATGTATTCCTTAAGTTATTTTAATCATTCTTATTGATATTTTAGGTATATAAATGACAAAAGGAGTGATAAGATAAAGAGGAATTTGGGAAAGGAGAAGACACTTTTAGGGCTCAACATACCCCCACTGCAAAAAATTTGCATGTCCTCATGCAACTTCATTCCATTTGTACTGATACCTCTGCAAGGACATCTAACCTTATTTTTCTACTTCTTCTGGTAGTTAATGCCATCCTAGGTTTCCTTATGACTGTCTTCAACTTCAGGTTAATGAGTGCCCTATTCAACTTCTTGTTCCTTTTCTTCAACTTCTTGTTTTCTTTATATAATCCCTCCATTTTCTGAGAGAGAGTACTATTAATGTTGCATTTCAATTTAACTTGCTCCCTTAGAATTTCATTTTCATTCTTAATATGGTTATTCAGTATCTCCAATTCATAATTGTCTCTTTTTAATTTTTCAAATGAAGGTTCTTGTGGACTGGGGGACCTTTCTCTATTCTCTGAGAATTTTCTCTCTAATGATTCCACATGGTCATAAAACTGCTGCTGAACTGGATCTACATTTGGGATTCTTCCACCAGAAATTTCTTCATATTGGTATACAGGGGATCTGTCAATTTGGGTCTGAATTGGAACTTCTTGTTCTTCAATGTTTATGATTTCAGTTCCTTTAATGCATGTATTTTTAATCATGCCCTTAAGCCTGGAACTTCTCCTCAATTTAGGTGGATTTTCATCTTTTACATCATCTTCTTCAACACATACATTTGTTAATTCCTTCTTCCTTTTAGTTTTGAGTTTTTCCTTGATTTTTACCAGCTTCTCAGAGATTATTTCATCATTGTCTTTCTATGTTGACACATTAGGCTTGACTTCAATATTTTTAACATATTTTCCTCTCCTACTTCTTCTCAAAAGTTTTTCTTTAGACAATGTTTCCCTAGGTTCTTCAAAATGGTTTCTTAGGAGGAATTCATCCCAATTATCTCCTATATTCTTCAAATGAAACTCAGTTAACATTTTAATTAAACCATGATGATGTAAGGTAGTCTCTAAGAACTGAAGCCTTTTCTCGACATTTGAAGACATCATTTTCAAACTATTAAGTAAAAAACTGGCAAATTTATTTCTTCATCTAGAAAATTTATCATGAGCCTAATGTGATAAACATAAAAAGTACCAAATCTGCCTTCACAGGTTATGAACTTTCGTAAGATTAATAGCATATTCCTCCATTTATTCTTCAAAGCTAAACTAGGAATACCTTTCTTAAACACTGTAGTGTCCATACCTGGGTTTTTCAACATTTGTCTCCAAGCCTCATTGTGAAATTCTTTGTTCTTAAACCATCGTTCTCCCTGCCTTGGTAGCTCTGTTGCTTCTACTATGAAAGACTTTATGATGGAGAATTGATATCCCCAATCTCCATTTCTTCTCCATTGAATGATATGGAAAATGACTTTGTGATTTATTTATGAAATCTATTAAATTTCTCTATAAAGCTCAGCCAAATAGCCTATTGCAATAACCCTTTGATCTGAGGGTATCCTTCCAAATACTTAGTTCCAATTGGCTCTGACCTGACAATAAGTCCCACTTCTTCTTGATGAAAATTGCTTCCTTTCTCTGGCTTCAATTCACTACTTTGTTCCTGTTCTTAAAGCAAAAGAAACTGTGAAGGGTTGTCTTGCCCTGAAGTGACTTCTCTGCAGATGAGGATTTGGCTACGGAAGAAATAGCAGTGAGTGGAAGTGAATGGAACATGGTAGTGGTAAATCATAAAGGATAATTGGGTATAAGATTTTTTCATGGAATGAATGACTGTGAAGAAATATTTATGAAGATTTCAAAAATCATCAATGAATGTCATGTTCTGATGACATGACCTAATAGGTTACTTCTAGGTTATGATCGTTAACTTCTAATTAATGATGATTTTTTGTGGAGCGGGTTGAAAAGGATTTGGTTAAGGAATTTTTATGGTAGGGGTTTGATCAAATCGAATAATAAAATAACTTAGGAAAACATATGACCTAACCATATTACACCTTTAATGATTTGCTATAAAAAATAATTTCATACAATTTTACCTTAGCCCTTTTTGAATTTCTGCTACTTTGATGTGCTTTGTCTTTCATCTAAAAAATATTAATCCTTTAGGCTCCATAATATTCTTTGACTAATCCTCTATTCACTGAAGTGGATTTTGCAGAATCAATTGGCTGCAGAACAGGTAGCTACATAATTTACTTGTAAAAACTCTAAAATATGAAGTGGAATGAAGTGAAATGTGGATGGAATGAAGTATGGAATGGAATGAAATGGATTATGAATACGAAATGGAATGAAATATGGATAAAGTGAGATATGGATGGAATTAATGAAATGGATGATGAATGTGTAAAATGAATCTGCAACTTATGGTTTTATGATACTTAATTGTAGAAAAGATCAATTTTTGAAAATCTAAAGTGTCAGAAGAACTCTGATTTTCACCTTAGATTTTCTGTATAAACATGCCAATCAATGATTGGTTTTCATGTTTATACCCATTTATATATATATATATATATACTAAAGAAAAACACAATTAATTTAGTGAAGAAGAAGGATTCTTCTTCACTAACTTCATATCAATGTTATCTTGAAATTTCTTGACAAATTCCTCTCTTGAAAGTGGCTTATGATACAATTTCAGTTTATGTCCATTTACAAGAAAGGCTACCTTTCCTTCATCTATTGTCCTTATTTTTATTCCTCCATTTTCAAATATTTTCACAATCTCATATGGCCCAAGCCAATGAGTTTGAAATTTACCTGAAAAATCTTTGAACTTTGAATCAAATAGGAGAGCCCAGTCACCTTCCTTAAATTTATTTTCCTTGATGTACTTATCATGCCATATATTCCTTTGTTGCTGGACTATGTTTGTTCTCTGGGCTGCATCTTGTCTGATCTTATCTAATTCATTAGTATGCTCCAATCTGTGCTTTTGTGCTTCTGTTAGATCAAGTCCCAACTGGACTGCCATTTTGAAGGTTTGGATCTAAAACTCTATGGGAAACAAGACTTATTTTATATAAAAAAGTTCATAAGGAGTGTGACCTATTGTGCTTCTCCATGTAGTTCTGTAGGCCCACAGGGCTTCAGGAAGCCTTTCTGCCCAATCTTTCCTGTGTAAATGAACAATATTTGTTAGGATCCCTTCAATGAATTTATTGGTAGATTCCACTTGCCCATTTTCTTGTGGACGGTAGGGAGTAGAATTTATGTGTCTAATATTGTACATTTCCACCATTTTCTCCACCATATTTGATGTCAATTGAGCTCCTTGATCTATAACAATTTCTCTTGGGAAACCAAAACAAGTAAAAATCTCCTCAAAAATAAAATTTACTACAGATGCTTCAGTAGCAGAAAGTAATGATTTTCCCTCTACCCATTTGGTTACATAATCAGTGAAAAATAATATATATTTCTTTTGTCTTGCTGGAGGATTAATAGTTCCTACAAAATCCAAAGCCCATTTCTCAAAGGGTTCAATGTGTACCTGAGGTTGCAGTGGCATTTCACCTTAAGGAGAAGGTTTCCCTACCCTTTGGCAACTGTCACACCTTTTAACATACTCTTTAGCATCCTTAAATAGGGATGGCCAATAATATCCTAAATGAAGGATCTTATAAGCTGTCCTCTTATCAGAAAAGTGTCCAACACATGGTTCATCATGACATGCCTTGAGAATCTCAGGCATCTCATCTTGTCGAACACATCTTCTGATGATGAAATCTGGACCTATTTTGTATAAATCATTAGAAATCCATGAATATTTTGCACTGTCATAAATGATCTTTCTTTTATCTCTTGTATTTATAATTGAAGGAAATTTTCCTGAAACTAGATAGTTAGCAATATCAGCAAACCAAGGAGTTTGAGTGGTAATTGAAAAGAGATATTCATCAGGGAAGTTATCTTCAACTAGAGTATTGTCTTTAATGTTTTGGAGTCTAGATAGGAAATCATCTACTGTATTTTGTTTTCAAAGCCTATCTATAATAGTGATGTTAAACTCTTGTAAAAGAAATAACCATCTTGTAACTCTGCCATTAGTAATTGATTTGTTCATTAGGTACCTAATTGCAGAGTGATCTATGTGAACACAAGTTTCATAGCCTGTTATATAGTTTCTAAATTTATTTATGGCATGAACAACAACTAAGAACTCTTTTTCAGTTATAGTATAATTTAACTCTGAAGGAGTCAAATTTTTACTTTTATAGTAGATGGCATAAGGAATCAAGTCTTTTTGTCCCAGTACAACTCCTAAAGCTGTATCTGAGGCATCTGTTGAAATATGAAAAGGTAATTTCCAGTTAGGTCCCCTTAAAATAGGTGCTTCAGATATTTTTGTTTTCAAGTTTACAAAGGCTAATTGGCAGTCAGAAGTCCAATTGAATTCACATTCCTTGGTGAGTAATTTGAAAACTGGAGATGCTATCTTGGTGAAGTTTTCTATGAATCTCCTATAATACCCTGTAAACCCTACAAAACTTCTAACATATATTTGACAACTTGGAACTAGTATTCTGGAGATGACTTCAACTTTTGACTTATGAACTTTGATCCCCTCTCCTGAAATGTGATGTCCTAGAACAATTCCTTCAGTAAACATCATAAAACAATTTTCATGAGTTAATGAAATATTTGCTTCTTTACATCTCTTAAAACTTTTTCCAAGTTTGCTAAGGCTTCTTCAAATGTCTTTCTATCGACTGTGAAGTCATCCATGTATACCTCTACATAATCCTGTATTAGATCTGAAAATATTCCTAATACTGCCCTTGGAATGTTGCAGGTGCATTGCATAATCCAAATGGAAATACTCGATGGGCATAGGTACCCCAAGGATAGGTAAATGTGGTTTTATATTGATCCTAAAGTGCTACTTGAATTTGATTATAGCCACTAAACCCATCCGAAAATGAAAATTACTTCTTACCTGCTAATGTGTCTAACACCTGATCTATGAAAAGTAAGGGAAAATGGTATTTAAGAGTAGATTTGTTTAGTTCTTGGTAGTCAATACATACCCTAAATTTTCCATTCTTATTGGGTAAAATCACCAAAGGAGAGACCCACTGACTATATGAAATAGGATAAATAAAATTGACATTTAGTAATTTCTGCAATTCTTCTTTAACAATCTCCCTAAGGTTTGGATTCATCCTTCTATGAGGTTGTCTGATTGGCTTAAAATTTTCCTCTATATAGATATGATGAGTGCAAGTCTTAGGATTGATCCCTTTCATGTCAGTATACTCCCACGCATATGCATAAGAGTGTCTCTGTAATGTTTTGACTAGTTTTTCTTGTTAAAACTTCTCTAGGTTTTTGTTTATGTTTAAGGTCCTTCCTGGTAATATTTCAATTGCAGAGCTGCCAAATTCTTCCATGGAGTAAAGAGACATATGTCTTGACGATAAGAACTCAATGTTAGATTCTTCCTGAAATTGTTCATATTTAAATTCTGAAGAAGATTCATAATTGTCCAAAGTATTCAGAATCTGACTATCTTCACTAATTTATGAAATAGTGAAGAGAGGTTGTATCTCTTCTTCATCATCAATCCATTGAGTATCATCTAATTCTTGGATTGTTCTTGCTGGAGGATACGAGGTAAATTTCTTGGTTGAACTTCCATCGGAGATGTACATATCACCAGATCTATAGCTAATGAAAGCATAAGCTATAGCTAACCATGGTATTCCTAATATAATAGGATGTCCTCCTAGATCATTTTTAAGAGTTAGGATCATGAAATCCATAGGATAATCCCATGAATCTAAGGACACTGGAATGTCTTCTATTATCCCATCTGGTTTGATCATAGATCTATTTGATAATTGTAGCAGTGTGGGTGTAAAAAGAAGATTAGGAAGTTTTAGTTTTCCATGATTTGTCTACTCATGATATTGATTACTGCTCCTAAATCAATAAGTGTGTTCTAGACTTCAATTCCATTAATGTGTATTCTAACAACTAGATTTCCCGGGTCTAGATACTTTGGAATGGAAATCTTACCCATCATTATATCTGCTATTTTTCCTACCAGTTGTATTTTCTTTATCTCTTTTACTCTTTTTCCTATTTTTTTCATACTCAACTCCTTTATTGTTTTGGCTAAGATTGGGATTTCCTTGATAGCTCGTAATAATGGAATTTTAATACAAACATTTCTTAACTCATCTAGGAAATCATAGCTATGCATCATAATTTTTTTCTCTACACCCCTATCAGTTTGTAATCTTTCTGGAAAAGGAGGTGTAGAAGTGGATGTCGATGGCTTCTCTAATATAGGAGTTGAAATTATTGGATCTTTCTGTTTTTATTTTTCAATGTTTTGGTCTTGAAAAAATGTTTTTCCCTCAAGACTTTTATTTACCCGTAGAGAATATTCCTCAAAATTGTTTTTCTCTTGTATAATTACAGAAGGTTTCTTCTTTTCAAGTATTCTTCTAGACCTAAGTTGAAAATCATTAAGGTCTAAAGGAGTAATCAGATAGGTTGGGAATTGTTGACCTTCTATCATATATGTAGTCTGAGGATTTTTGTTGTTGGGGTTTGGTATTGGCTGGGCAGGAAATTGATTTTATTTTTGAGGAAATGGTAATGGAAGTGGTTGATTTTGATTTTGGTTCTGATGTTGTGGAATATGTTGAGGATTTTCTTGTGGGGGAAAGTTTGAATATGTTGGATATGAGGGATAAGAAGGTGGATATTGGTAATAATGGGTGAACCTTCCATGTGGATTTTGTGTTCCTTGTGCCCAAGGCTGAGATTGATTTTCGAATTGGGGTGAAGGTTGTTGCCAAGAGTTCCAATTTGGTGGGGGTTGATTGTACATTTGATTATTAAACCCTTTTCTCTAAGGCCCCCGCCAAGGTCTTCTAGAGAAAAAATTAAGAGATTATGTGGAATTTGTGGGTGTTTCTTCCTGAAAGACAACCTTAAGACCAGGGAGTGAAGGAGAACTCTTGGTCTCATGTTTTTCTGAACAAATTTCACAAGTCTCTATTACTTTTGCATCTAAAGGACACTCTCTCAAGGCATGCTTCTTCCTACATTTGGGACAAAATATTGCTAAGGCATCTGTTTAAGCTTTTTTCTTGTTTTGTAACTTAAGGGTCTCTATTTGTTCACTAATACTCCCTAGAATGTCAGATTTAAATTCATCAAGAATATTACCTATTTCTGCCCTACTTACTGTTACAGTTGCAGATTTACTTGCCTTAGCAAGAGCAGGGTCCCTTTGTCCTTTTAGAGTTTTAGATTTTCCTCTTGAAATATTGATATGTAACTCAGCTATATCAGGTAATGAAAGTTGAGATATGTCCCCTTTTCCCATCATATTGAGGATATCTATCCATTCATCCCTAATTGTTTTCAACAAGAGAGCCTTCAAAGTTTCTTGATATAAGGTTTCCATTTTTTCCCTCTTGATTTTATAATTGAATCTTTCCAACAAATCTTCTAGATTTTCATCCTCTTTTTGCATCATCTTGAACACTTATTCCTTATGATTTATTGGTATGTGGTAATCCAAGTATCTATCTAGAATTTTTTTCCTCATTTCATCCCATGTCCTAATAGACCTATTGATTAAACTAATAAACCATTTTAATGCTACTCTTTTCAATGTTGAAGGGAATAGTTTAAGTTTCTGAGCATATTGTAGATAATCATAGGTTCTACATAGAACTTCAAATTCAAATAAGAAGGTTTCAGGATCCACACTTTTCATTCCATGAAAGTTAGGAAGAATAGAAGGTGAGATGTTTTTCATAGTTGCATTACTTTCCTCATCTACTATAGAGAATCCAAAATGACTTCCAGTTCCTCTTCTACCTCTGCCTCCTTCTACATTTCCTCTTCCTCCTTCTACATTTCCTCTACCTCTTCCTCTATCTCCTCCTCTTCCTCTACCTCCTCCAAATAGTGTATGTTCTCCATTAAAGACTTTTCCTTCCCTTTCTTCTACCATGATAGACTCCTCTGAACTAATATAGGGTTCATTTAGAAGAGCTAGTTGTTCTACTGGTTCTTCTATTAAGGGTATATTGAAGAAATAGTCCTCTTCTTCCTCTTCACTAGGGATTTGTAATTATTCTGCTGGAATATATTCCCCTGTGGAAGTGAAAAAGGTTACCCTTCTATAGGAGTCCTTGGATCTTCTTCCTCTAGAATTGCTTCAATGGATGAAGTGGGGGATCTTCCTGATGGGATATCTGATATTGAGACTTCTGGAAGCATATGACTAGTATAGTATGGAATGTGAGTTTGGGTTGGAGGTGTGCTACTTCTTGGTCTAGGTGGAGTGAGTGGAGTTGTGGGAATTAAACTTCTGCCTCTTACAAATCTACCCCTATAATCTTGTTCTCTATGCATATCATTGTTTTTGGGAAATAGGAAATAAGGCTACCTAGTTATACCTCCCCAGCAACAACGCAAAAATGTTTAGTCAATTCAGTGTCCTGAATTGATAGCATAAATTATTGACCAGGGCTTGTAAACTGATGAGGTACAGTTGCACTATATGTGCCTAAATATCCTTATTCTTATTTCATTGGTTTCAATATTTTGTTGATGTTTTTGAGTTTTGTTATGTGTATATTTTAGTATGCTAATCTATGTTTAAAAGAATGACATAAAATCTATGATAGAAAGGAAAGAAAAGAGAACCTTAGACTCAAAACAGAGTGTAATTGTAAATTCTGTTCCTAATGATGAAAAACAGAGCATTCTAATCCATGGATGTTCTAGCTTGCGAATGAACATGAAATGTAACTCAAGACATTATAATATAACCTAATACTTTTGGTTAGAAGTTTGTTGGAATAGTTTGTAGAAGAGATTGAACTCCAATATGATGAGGGTCTTCCTAAAAATAGATAATAACTTAGAATATTGTAGTGCAATTCTATTCATATATTAGACATATTTTGGAACAGCTTGAGAAGAAAATTGCTACAATATGCTAAGGATCTCCTATGAATATTTAAACTTCTTATGTCACCATAGCTAGGTCTCATTCATCAGCTAGAGATTTATTGGAATAGTTCATTGACGCAGACTAGATATAACGAAATAAGAATCTTCTAAACAACAAGTAACCCACAGTATTACAATTTGATCTTTTCTGTGATTTAGAGATTTGTTGGAACAGTTTTGAGAAAGGAGTATTTGTAACAATATGAGGATCTTCTATCTAATTACAGAGCAGGAAATAAAACCTAATTAACTTATCATCATACAACCAAATCTCAGTAAGTCAGTAGTGATATGTTGGAAAAGCCTTTTAAGAAAAAGAGTGGTTGTAGGATAATGAGAATTTAAATGACAAAAACTAAAGCGCTAGTAACTCAAGATGTCACAATTAAATCAATTCAATGAATATACATATATTGGAAAATTTTAAGAAAGGAATAAATATAACATTATGAGGATCTGTTAGTTGAACAAACGAAACAAAACATGATACTAAAAGATATAAGCTCAGAAAACTATCTAAATGAGAAATATAACAATACATAATTAAAAGTTACTTATCTAGAAAGCATGTGAAAGCCTCCTTAGATAGCAGGGGCCCTCTTCTATCAAGTTAGCATGAAAATATTTAACTCCTCAATTTTGTCTTCAACACAACATCAAATTTATGCTTCTTCTTATTATAAAAAATACTTCGAAATAGAGTATCACAGTATTGGAAAATAAGATTTAACTTGTTTCCTCAGTCTCACGGAGCTAAGTTTATAGGTAACTACATAACTGTTATTGAATGAAAGTAGGCACAGGTGTATTCTAAAGTCAAAATCAAACTAAAACTCTTTGCTAGGTCTCGTGATTTGCTAAAAGCAAATCAATAGTCCTTATCCTTATAGAAATCTTCTTCATGGATTTTTGGTTTGACCATGTGCACAAGCATCTCTGGATTTTGATTCATCCTTCATGGATGACAAGGAAAAATGTATGAAATATTTAGAATCTATCCATATACGCCTTTTCTTCAGATGAAACCTGCAGTATGTTCAAACACCATAATGGCTACGGAATGTGTAACTGGCTACATAATTACTGTATTATGTAGCTAAAACTGCTCAGAAATCATTAAGACAACAAAACCACAAAAGTACAACAAGTTAGTCATTGCATGTATTCCTTAAGTGATTTTAATCATTCTTATTAATCTTTTAGGTATATAAAGGACAAAAGGAATGATAAGATAAAGAGGAATTTGGCAAAGGGGAAGACACTTTTAGGGCTCAACATCTGTTTTTTAATAGAGTTTCCAAAATTTTAATTTAATGATCAATAATTATTAAGTGGATGGTAAAGGTCAATACTATATATTTAGCCTATACAAAATATTTTAGAATAATTTTAACCACAAAATAAAAGGTTTAGATGTATCTCAAAAGTAGTTATGTCATTTATATCCTTTTAATTTAATTGATTACTTAAAAAAATTACATATGAACATGTCTCTTATGAACATGAGTTATGGTTTTTTGGGCATGTGGTACTAGTAAACAATGACATTATCCATGGAATTATATATAATAATATTTAGAGGTACATAATCTCCATGGTTAAAAATGTTAGATAAACTTGACCTGATGGTGGAGTTGAGGTCGTGTCAAGAGTTATTGTTAATAATTTTGGTGTTGGGCATCTGGTATTCGTGACTGATGGTATTGATATCATGGTAGTACATGTAGTTGAATCCATTAAATGGATTGTGGATTCTCCATCATATTGAACCATCGATGAAGGGTGAAGTCTGAGGTTGTTGGCTGACTTGGATATGTTTTATCCAACGACAATAATATATATCTTATTGTCTTGTTTTTCCCCAGTTGGGGTTTTTCAGGATAAATCATTGTGTATATGATTTGAATTCCTTTTCGCTATTTTTTATTATTATTATATTTATTTCTCTCATTGATATGAATTTTAATATTAGTTTTTATTGTTATAAGATCCAATTCAGAATTTAAGGAAAGTGCTTGAGGAATGAGAGGTTAATTTCTAGTTTAATATGATTTATTATGTGTTTTAATGTGAATTTTGTGAGAAAATTAACATAAATACAACACTGAAAAAAATCATCTAACAGACATGAACATCACCATAAATATTCACACAACACATTATGGTGAAGGAGTCCACCCCACCTGGGCTACGTCTCCTTGGTTCATCATTCAATGGATTGGACCTCTTCTGTTATGATAAAAAGTGTGATTACATATGTTTAGAATGCTCAAACAACTCTAAAATATATTCCATCAGCTCTAGAATGCCAAAAAAATCTTGTGTAACCTCTTTCTACATCAAATTTGGCCAAAAAATGAAGTTATGACCTCCCCCAGTTGCTTCACTATTTGTTCCATATTTTCCTGAAAATCTAGCATTGAATCGACAATTTCACCCCTAAAAGTGCTATCAGAGTGCCAATCCCACCAATATTAGTTAGAAATTGTTGGGGCATTTATTTTCCCTCTAATGCCTAAAAATAATATTTTTAACCATATCCATATGGTAGAATTAATTTCTTATATATAAAGCGCGGGAGGTTAGTGGTAACTACTGGATTTAACACCTATTGTGGGAACATGGGCGTTATCGTCTAATGTGGTAAGGATCGATGGTTTCCTTTTGTGTTTAGGGCTCCGCGGTTCTAGCTTTGTCATGGTCATGTTGCATAACGTTGGGATGATTTTTATGGTTATGACGAAGAGTGGGTGCATAGGGCTAGCCTCTGGCCCGTGGTCTCACCTCCGATGATGACCAGGTCTTTGGCTAGACCCCGTTAACCTCTCCCCAATGTGCCATGAGCATTATAATAAAACCATAATGAAACAATAGACTATTAAGAACCATGGCACACGACGCGATGTCAAGGCTTGTTGTTATTTGCTTAGTGGACGTGGGTTCGAGCCCCACTGTTTCTCGGACTTGAACCCTAAAAATTTTGGTGGCCCTCGTGCTTCCACGTGGTAGCACCTAGTTGGGCCATGGGGCAGCCCCTAGTTGGGCCACATGGCAGCCCTTGGTTGGCCACCAATCTGGCAATCAAAAGCTACCACCAATAACCAATCACGACGTGCCACTTGTAATCACCTCATTTGACCATGAAAATCCATTGACCAATTCAATGGTACAATCACTCTACCATGTAGGCATGCCCAGTCAGTTGTATGGACTGCTAACTAGGTTGTCCTGCAATTTTTTTTTTAATTTTCATGTTTGAAAAAGTGGAAAAAACATGTTTTCGGGAGCATACGGTGTTGGTTTTTCGTGAAACGAGTTGCGTCGGATTTAGAGTGACAAGATATACATAGTCGTTTAGTTTCCACACTATTCTGACAACTTTCATTTTGAGCACCTGATCACACCTTCCCATTGGAAGATTTTGGATCTAAAAATCTCTTTCATTACTGAACATGTGGATGAGGGTACAACTGCCTCACCCTTTTAATCTCAATCCACTTGATTTTTTTATAATTCAACAATTTGGGATTTTTCCTAAGAAAATATATTTTTCCTTCATTCTGGAGACCTTGTCTTACTGTTATAGATACCATCCTGCTACAGTTTTCCAGAATTTTCAAAACAAAAAATTGTTGTTGAAGAAATAAATGTGTTCCCACCTCGTTCGTCAATCAATTGAAAACTTTCTTAGCTTGACATTGTCGACATGGCGATTTTTATCTTGTCTTGCCTTGCACTTGTGTCAGCCTTTGACCAAATGTTTTCGCCATTTCCATGTACCATTTTGAAACCGTTCAATGAACTTCTTGGTTTTTTCCATGTCGTAATCAAAAGAAACATCCTTCTTACAAATATGAAAAAAAAATTATGATGAAAATGGTAAACAAATTCCTCTACTTGGTTTACTTGACTCAAGCTTGAATGTACATCTTGAAAGTATGAATATTGCTAAACTTAACTTTCATCTAAAAAAGTATGATTCTTGAGTACAAATGTTACACAAATAACATTCCTAGAAGGAATATCAACGAAATTTCCGCATATAACTCTCTTATACCTTTGGAACAAGTGGAATTATTGACAAACACACATCAAATGAAAGTGCCTTAATCGCTGCAACTTAATCATTGCACCATTAAAATTTTCTGGATGAACTAAAACGGGAAAGTCACTTGCATCAACCTGAAACTCAAATGACTTTTTCAAGTTTAAAAGAGAAAATAAAAGCTAATATTTTTCTTTGAAGAATAACATTCCTCTTGCTATTTTCCTCACCACTAGAATACCTTTTGAACACATGTCAATGCATGAGAAGGAGCTACAATAGAAAAAATAATAACAAAAAATGCCTCCAACATTGGGCTCCTCCAAAAAAGCCTCTTATTGAGATGACCATCTTTGGCATTGAAAAATCCACAATGGCATCGAACTTGGAGAGGTCTACCTTCAAATTACCTCCTCCAAAATTATATCCCAAGTAAATCAAATCAATTTTTCCCAACTCATACTCTTACATCTTCAAAAACAAATGTTCATGCCTTACAACATCAAGTGTTTTTCTCTTATACATGACATGTTCATAGTTAAATTTTCTGAAAATGACAATGTCATACAAGTGGACTATCACATATAGAAATGGCTCCAATTAGTCATTCTTCATATGCATGAAAGTAGTAGGAGTATGGAAAATACTATAAAACATAATAATCCATTCAAACAAACCTTGTTTTATGTTAAATGTTGTCTTCCACATACCTCCTTCAACAACCCTTGTTTGATTAAATCCACTCCTTTTGTCCCTCACAATAAAATTCTTTCCATTCTTCTTGGGCACCAAAACCATAGGTGAACTGCATGGTGGAAGAGATGGTTGAGTGATTCCATGGTTCAACAAATTTTGGCTTTGCTTTCGTATTTTTACACTTTTCATTTTTTACATTCGATGTATGCCAATGTCACAAAGAGAACATTCTTGCTGCAAAATATTTACTAATGATAAAATTTAAAAAGACTTCCAAAAATAACCCAAACAAGCTTCACATGGTAAATACTTGTGTAAATGAGTGCTTGACACATTTTTTACATACTGAATGTGCTACAAATACTCATCCCAAAGTTTATGATGCTTACAAAAATGTCCAAAAATAGAAATGAATTTTACAATACAAAATAAATTTGACTCCCAAATTCGCATACAAAATGACTCATCATCAATCCAAGATAGCATAACAATGCCAAAGAAATCAGTGTAGAATATAAGTGATTCATTCATAAACATCACTTTTTCAAAATGCCCAACTGTGGGGATATGCAACAAGTGCTTTACAAATATTTATGGTATTCAACCAGAGAAGTAGTCCATCCATTTATTACCCAATTAGGTGAATGAAACTTCTACTTGAACTTGTTTTCCTTCTTGAGTCGCTTCATGGATGGCCGCAACTTGCACCACTTTTTCCTTTTTTCCTTCCTCTTCAGGTGCTTGCATGAATTGCTTGCCCTTGTTAGGATGATGTTTTAGATTCAATTTGCAACACTTCTCGACCCCATTCCCACTAATATTGCAATGAGTGAAAAAAAAATTGTGAGCCTCTCTTGGAACAAATTTCTTTAAATTTGGATGAGAGTTTCCCTTCTTAGTCTCAATTCCAATTCACATATTCATCTTCTTGACTAATGATTTCCTTTTTTGGCACTTAGCTACACAATCGTTAGGTGCATGATATAAAGTGCACTAAAAAATATTCCACAACATGTTATTCAAATCATCATGTGGTTTATCATCATGAAAATCCTTTGAATAATCAGGACCGTTATGCTTCTCATGATTGTCCTTTGGCTTATTATTTTTACGTGAAGAACTTGAATGGCGAGAATAACTTGTCTTAGTCTCTTCTTCAATTTTTGCATCTCTATTTAGAGATTTTTTGAGCTTCATGTCCTCTTTTTTCTTTAGAAACCAAGCTGGTACCAATTACATACGAAAATCCCAACATTTTTCCTCCTCGTGTCCTCTCTTATGACAAAAAGAACAAGATACCCAAGAGCTATCACTAGAAAACCATTATACCTTTTTTCCATATGTAATGTTCCTAATTAGCCCAAGCTAATAGGAACATTTCACTATGTTTTTAATTTTATTTATTGATGAATAAAATGTAAATGAGGACATGAAAAACTCCTAAAACATAAAAATAAATCAGTGCCCAGTGTGAACAGAGACAAATCAAGGCTTTGTCAATAAAAGTGACTTGTGTGTGAAAAGGATTGAGCTATTTGACCAAGTAAACAAGACCAAATCACCAAGCAGACCAGATACATTTAACCACTTTGAAGACCCAGCACAGTTCTAGAAGTAGGATCCCATGTGAAAGTGGTTAATTCATTTGAGGTGGTTTAGGGTTTTTCACATCTTCATCTGATAAAAGGAAGGAGAAGTCTCAAGGAAAAGGTTTTTGATGATCATTTGATTTTGAGATTTCCCGAGAAACTCAAACTCTCTTGGCTATTTAGCTAGAGAGAGGAATTTCCTGTTTAGGAATTCATCCTCCTTCCTTGAGGGTCTCTTGGAGGAGATTGTGCTGCATTGGTCTACTATATGGCATTGGCCAAGATCCATCTCTCTTTGGAAGTGTAAATCCAATGAGGGTTTCCATTTTCTAAGTGAGCTGCATCAAGTGGAAGATAGATCTTCTCAAAACTATGCATATCTAGCCCCTCTTTTCACTGGGAAACTATTCTAACCCGCTGACAAGAGTGTTCTAGATCACCAGAGCTTCATATTCTTATCTTGCCATGAGGCCCAAGTGTATTTTACTTCATCTGTGTATTTAGCTTCAGAAACTTCGTTCTTCTTGCAGGCAGAGTTGCAGTGTGGGTTTTGTATCAGTTTGGAGGAGAGATCTCCGGTGAAAGTGCTTCTTTCCTTCACTGAGGTGATCTGTGAATTGGCCAAAAAATCCATGTCCTATTTCAGATATGATATTATGTGCATCATATTCTTTAGAAATTTTTGAAGATCACTATAGATCTATGGTGTAGATCTCAGATCTATTCATTTTTATCCATCTTTTGCTGAGATCCCCAAGGGGAATGTACTAAAAAGCTCTTTTGAATATAGATCCCATTCTGATCTGTAATTTTCTATTCAGATCTATTTTAGATATAAAATATAATTAAACACTACTTCATCCACCTATAAATTACATTTTTCAGCTCTTCTGTCTCATTGCATGGTTGCAACACCTCATTTGGAGGCCTTTCTTTGTGTAAATATTTGTTCTTCCTAATGTAAACCATATGATTCATATTATAAGTTTCCATAATAATTTTGCAGCATTATTTCAGTTAAAACCCTTAAAAATTATGCTTTTCATGCTTCAGCCATTTTCTGCGTACTCAAAGCCATGGGAAATAAGGGTTTTAAGCCTAGTTTGGGAAGGAGGAACTGTTTAACTTATATATAATGATTTTTTTGAGCTGAAATTCGGATCATATGTCCCTCATAACATAATCAGAAATAACCTCCCGCCATTTCCCTTAATTTTACGCAGATTTCATAATACACTCATTTTAAGGAAAAAATCATCACTTTCCCCACCTTTTGGTCAATAAAATGTTGTATAAGGTTGATGATACTGTATTTACTAAAGTATTTACATTATAACATATTTTATGAGATTTTTTAATGCTTCATGATCAATATTTTTTCAAATATTGCTTAATTTCTAGATTTCGAGCATTACAGTGGTATCAGAGCATGATCTTTGGCTCAGCTTGTGGCTTCAAGCCAAAGTGATGAATCCCTGAAGGGGAAGATTTAAAACTCTATATATAGAGTCTACAGATGGCTAGGTAGCCTCTATATCTCATCCTTTCTTCAAAGGTGACATATCCAGTAAATTCCCCTGCAGTCAATCTTTGGAATAGAATTTTGATATTCCCGAAGAGGGAACTTTAAAGAAAATAATCAGAGTTCAGAATGCTGAAGAATATGATTTTTACCTCATCATATTCCATATCCATGAAGATTTCCTTAAAATAGGATAGACATACAAAGGAGAAAGATGAAGAGAATGAAACTCCTAGAGGGTTTCATGGAGAAGAAGGTTGCAATGAGACCTATAGAAGGTTTCAAGAAGGATAGGAAGATCCATGCACTTCCTACCCTCAAAAATAATATGCATTATACAGAAAAAACAAGAGCATGGCTCTACCACTTGGAAAAATGATAGAAGAGGAGATCTCCCTGCTCCTTTTCCAGACCTTGAAGGGTATTGAAGAAGATCTCAAGGAGATTGAAAGGGTGGATACTTGTACCAGTGCTGGCACAACCTTGGGAGAGCAGCCTTTAGTAATGGAGGAAGACTACACAGTTTCAGAAGAATCTCTTGCTTCTACATCCCACCAAGGTATAATTAAAAACCCATATGTTGTCACTTCACCACATTGTATGAAGAGATCTACATTTCTGTATGTTGTTGGGTTAGAGCAACAAAGTTGCACCGCGCTGTGAAAGAGCAGTAAGGACAAAGAGGAGAGGTCTTTTATTAAATATATCAAAGGGATTTCATTTCAAAATCACTTGAGATGCAAAGGGTGTAAAACCATGAGGACACAAAGAGGAGATGAGGAAGAGGGACAACCTCATTCCTATCCATTGCAGAAGGTTGAAACACTTAGGAAGGTGATTGGATTGCGTAGTGGAAGCATGGAGGGTCTTCCCCACTTATGTATTCAGTCATATCTCATTGAGGGGGTCTCATTATATTAATATTATGGCACCATTTATGGGCAGCATGTGCCATCACTATCAAGGGATGAGACCTTGAAGATTGCAGAAGGCAAAGAGGAGGGAAAGCTTCACTTGGTAAGAAACATTTGTCCCTCTTTATTTCAGCATATTGATGCAAGAATAAGGCAAATAGATCTATTCAAGGAAAGAAAGGACACATTAGTCCATACATCCTTCTATGACCAATGCCTTGATGTCTCCTTACTTGAAGGAATTCTACCAAGGAGTTCCCATGATAACCAGAAGAGCAAAGTGTTGCCTCAACTTTGTGCATCAATGTCATATCTTTCTAAGAGGGAGTTCAACACAACATTGGAGACTTTGGGTAAGAAGCATGCTTATGTAAATCACATTTTATTTCATGATTTCAAGTATTCTCTTACTTTACATTTGTAGGCCATAACTCCCAAAGGGAGTGTTTTACCTTACAAGCTTCATGGCCAACTATGGGCCAAGATTATTTTCAAATATGGTCACTCCCTTAATGGGCTAAGGAAGGTGTTACAACATGATGGGTGCTTCCCTAAGGCACCAAATATACATTTCAATTTTATCCATAGTGAAATGATAAGGGCAGCAAGTAAGTGGCATGCAATCCACTTACCATATCTAAATCCAAAGCAGGGAGGAGATCACCTGCGTTGGTTCCTATTGGGTGAGTTTGGGTACCACCCAAGATTTTGGAAATTCTTGTCTCATGCATTTTATTTCAAGAAAATAATGCATAAGAAGAAGGCATGTGTGTTTTGGTTGATGAGAAGAAAGTATGGACACTCCATGATGAAGTCCATGTCCATACATCTACTTGTATCCATGATGTATGTACATGTATTTCTATTTAGAATGAATCTCATAATCATGTATGTACTTTGGGTTAGGATAATATGTAACCTTCTCATGGGATGGCATAAGGGAGCATGTTTATAACATGATGTTAATGATTCCCCAATATTTATTGTAAACATGAGAGGAAGAAAGGTACAATGGGTGAATGAATCCATTGGGAATGCAATCTCCCAAAATCATTTGTATTTCGAGTAGAGGATAGAATCTTACATGGCTGTTGTATTATATATCGTGTTTTATTATGCAAAAGGTCATGTATTGGGATTATGTCATAAAAATGGATCTATCACAAGGGAGAATTCGGAGCATGAAATGTGTTGTTTGAATCATATTCAGCCAACACCTATTATCCTCCACTATTTTCAAGCTTTGAAGAAGCTTATTGCAGCAAGTAGGTGGTGGGATGGCCACTTATTATGCTATGATTTGAAGTAGCATGGGAAGGGAAACATTCCACATAACACCTTTGGCATGGAAGGGGTCAAAAAGGAAGAGTCAAATCAGCTCACTCTTTCTGCTTTTGAGGAAGAGAATAGATCCATGCACCACTCCATTGATGGGAGGAGGATTTTTGGTGAAGAACATGATCATGTTACATATGCTTTATATTCTGATTTTATGCACTCTTGCACCATGTTTTTTCAGGTCATGTCTCCAAGGAGGAGTGTCATATCATGTGAGCCTCTTGGCCAATATTGGGCCCCAAAAATTTATGGATTGGGTCACTCCCTTGAGAAGAAAAGGGAGATTTTGCAAAATGATGGGTGCTTTCCCAAAGCACCAAACATATATCACACTTTCAGCCATGGTGATATGATCTGGACAGCAAGTAAGTGGTGGGAAAACCACTTACCATATCTACAGTTGATGCAAGCAGGATATGCATTGCGTTGGTTCCACATGTGGAACTATGACCCACCTCCATATGTGCAATTTTCTGTTTTCAAGCACATTGTTTTGAATCCCTATCTTGATAATGTACTTGTAAATCTATGGGGATGTATGGGGAAAGAAGGAAGGATGGCATGTGCCTCATGGGATGGCTACTCTCCATGTACTTTATGTTTTCTTGTTTCAAGGATAGCATGGGGGAAAACCATTTTTGTTTCATATGATCTGTTGTCTCCTTATGGGATGAGCTATTTGCATCTCATGAGAACATTGGAGGAGCAAGACATGGATGGATTGGTGAGAACTTGGCTTATGGAGGAAGCTTATCTTATGTTGGTGTCACCAAGGAGGAATTTTTGCAGCACTCACCTTGCAGTTGCTTGAGGGCAAGCAACCATTTTGGAGGGGAGGGTTGTAATGTTCCTAATTAGCCCAAGATAATAGTAACATTTCACTATGTTTTTAATTTTATTTATTGATGGGTAAAATGTAAAGGAGGACATGAAAAAATCCTAAAACATAAAAATAAATCAGTGCCCAGTGTGAATAGAGAAAAATTAGGATTTCTCAATAAAAGCCACTTGTGTGTGAACAGGATTGAGCTATTTGACCGGGTCAACAGGACCAAATCATGAAGCAGACCAGATACATTGAACCACTTTGAAGACCCAGCACAGTTCTAGAAGGAGGATCCCATGTGAAAGGGGTTAATTCATTTGAGGTGGTTTAGGGTTTTTCACATCTTTATCTTATAAAAGGAAGGAGAATGCTCAAGGAAAAGGTTGTTGATGATCATTTGATTTTGAGATAGCTTGAACAACTCAAACTCTCTTGGATGTTTAGCTAGAGAGAGGAATTTCCTGTTTAGGAATTCCTCCTCCTTCCTTGAGGTTCTCTTGGAGGAAATTATGTTGTATTGGTCCACTATCTGGCATTGGCCAAACTCCATCTCTCTTTGGCAGCATAAATCTAGTGAGGGTTTCCATTGTCTAAGTGAGCTGTAGTAAGTGGAAGATAGATCTTCTTAGATCTATGCATATCTAGCCCCTGTTTTCACTGTGAAAGTCTTCTAACCCATTGGCAAGAGTGTTCTAGATCACCAGAGCTTCATATTATTATCTTGCCATAAGGCCAAAGTTTATTTTACTTAATCTGTGCATTTAGCTTCAGAAATTGCGTCCTTTTTGCAGGCAGAGTTGCAGTGTGGGTTTTGCATATGTTTGGGGGGGAGATCTCTGGTGAAAGGTCTTCTTTCCTTCACTTAGGTGATCCGTGGATTGGCCAACCAATCCATGTCATATTTCAGATCTAATCTACTGTGCATCATATTCTTTAGAAATTTCTAAAGATTACTGGAGATCTATGGTGTAGATCTCAGATATATTCATTGTTATCCATCTTTTGCTGAGATCCCCAAGGGGAATGTACTAAAAATATCTTTTGAATATAGATCCCATTATGATCAGTAATTTTATATTCATATCTGTTGTAGATGTAAAATATAACACTGCTTTAGCCACCTGTAAATTACGTTGTTCAGCTCTCCTGTCTCATTGCATGGTTGCAACACCTCATTTGGAGGGCTTTCTTTGTGTAAATCTTTGTTTTTCCTAATTTTAACCATATGATTAATATTATAAGTTGCCATACTGATGTTCCAACATTATTTCAGTTAAAACCACCAGAAATTATACTCTTCATGCTTCAGCCATTTTCTACATACTCAAAGCCATGGGAAATGAGGGTTTTTAATCCTAGTTTGGGAAGGAGGAACTGTTTAACTTAGTTATAATGCTTTTTTTGAGCTTAAATTCGTAGCATAGGTCCCTCATAACCTAATATTAAATAAAATCCTTCCATTTATGAATACACTCATTTTAGGGCCAAAATCATCACTTTTCCCCACCTTTTGGTCAACAAAATGTTGTATAAGGTTTCTGTTGTTGTATTTACTGAAGGATTTACATTATAAAATCTTTTATGAGATTTTTTAATGCTTCATAATCAATATTTTGTCAAATATTTCTTAATTTCCAGATTTGGAACATTACGACATAGCCCAGACCTTCATATCTAGGTCTCTCCTTTCCCTCAATCTGATGGATAATTCCTTAATTTTTCACTACATGGATTCCTCCCTTGAAACCCATCTTGGAGAATATATTTTCTCCCATGCATCTGCTATGATTTTCAAAGGTTGGTAATGTGCTTAAATCAACATTTTCATGTAAAGAAACTGCATGTAAATGCTTACCGTTTTACTCATATTTTGACTGAGGTAAAAGGATGCTCTTAAAAAATTTGATTATTCTTGAGGTTTCCTCTTGGACTCTTGGTATTTATTCTTTCATCTCATTGGACTTTCATGATTATAGAACCTCATCCTCATCATCATGTGGACAAAAGGTGCAGACTTGGCCATCTTCCTTCTCTGAGGGAATTTATGCACTAGCATATTGTATAAGAGTTGCGGTGGAAAAGGATGATAATGGTGGAGAATATGGTGGTTTATCACCATTCACATTACCTTCTCCTCTGTTGGAAAGTGTAACTAGGTTTGGTCTTCATATTGACTATACAATTATGTCTTTATGTAATGAAGAAGACAAAGATAATAAAATGTATTTTTGTTATTCTTGATAAAAGGGTTGATTGATAAATCTTTTTATTATAGGTAAAAAGACTTCTTCTTGATGTCTTTTAGGAATTTTCATCTTATCATAAATGTACTAATTAAGATTCACGTATATAAACAATCTAGTGAAAGAAGTATGCTTCAAGACCTTGTCATATAAACTTGGAGAAATGGATCAAGTCTGATGTTAGCACTACTTGCAAAATAAGTATTCACGATAAACTTGACCACACTGGAAGATAATATCTTCAAGTTGGCCTATAAGCAGTGGAAAACTCGGCCTACAAACAAATTGAAGGGTCAACCTAAAACTGAGGAAGAATGTCACTATATATAAGGTAGATTTGTGGTTCTTTTGCAACAAGAAATCTCAGAAAAGTATGAGATAAATTCGGTCACATACATTTGTTGTAATTTCAAGGATAGAAATAGGTCTAGAGCAAAGAAATAATATGGATTAATACATATCTACAAAGTTGCACGTATGTTTTAAAGTGTGGAATTTCAGGACTAAAGCTAGTGCAAACTCACAGGACTGAAGCTAGTCTAAAGTTGTAGGACTGAGGTTGATACAAGAATAAATATAGTGTGGAATAACAAAATTACAGTGAAATATGAGATTACATAAGTGCTTCTTAGTGAAGTACATAATGAAGAAAAATCGATATCTTTACAGTGCCAAGAAGAAATGTTATAGGTTCAATCTAGGGCTGCATGTAAAGGATTGATACAGAATTATGTACCATTATCTTTGATATAAAGAAAGATAATAATAATCCTAGAATAATATAAGATCAATCCAAGTAATTTAAGGATATATAAGGTACTAGAGACTGAGTTCTCTAAGGTTGGCACAGGACAGTGCATGACAGTGTAGAAAGGAATTATCAGATCAAGGAGTTAATAATGAATAAATGACAAGGCCTTAGAGGCATAAAAAGGTCTGTTAGCCCCCCTATAAATTTTTGACAAGAAAAACAGGGGGCTAAGATTGTTGTTGAGTCTTCAAGGAATGCATTTCCTCTGAAAACACAGTCTCCTTGAAGCCTCCATGTGTCTTTTATCCTTTGATAATTCCCCTCTGCTGATTTCCATCATAAAGCCTCTCTGTTTGTGAAGAAATGCCCAAAGGCCTCCTTTCCCCTTTATTTTACCCTCATTTAGCCTCTTTTTATCCCCCCTTGTCTCCCTTTCTATTTCCCCATTTACCCTCCAAATTCTCCCCAAAATCCCCTTTAAATCCCTCCCCTAACCTTTGTTGGCCTTTTTCCTCCCTTACTCCTCTATCGTTCCCTTCCTTGGCCTTCAAATTCCATTTAAATGGGCCAAAAACCACTTTCCGACCATGTAATAGGGCTTAGCCCCTTTACCCCAAGCCCCTTTCAAACCACTTCCCCACATGGCCTGGCGCTGGGACCAAGCGCTTAAGTCCCAAGCGCTAATCGCAATTGGAAGTCGGGCGAGTGCACATTTTCTTTGTTATATCAAAAAAGTCCCGATGCGATTGTTTTAACACTTTACGCCCGTGACACATTTCACATCGTTGATCTGTCCCCCCGATCCAACGGTTGAGCGTTGATCGTAATCGGAACTTTGGAGCAGTGCCACTTTTGTTTCCCCCCGATTGCGATCTGTTGATCACATTCTCCACCGTCGATTCTTCTCGCTAATCGGACGGCCCAGCGCTAATCGCACCCGCCGCTCCGATTGCAATGGCAAGTCCTTCCTCCCATCTCCTGATTAAATCTCCGCCGTCCGCTTTCCCCGCCGATCTGACGGCCCAGCGCTAATCACACCAGCCTCTCCGATCGCAATCGCAAGTTCTTTCGCCCGACCTCCGATTGCGACCCTCCGATCCATTCCTGACCATTGATCTGTCCCGCCGATCCAACGGCCCTGCGCCAATTGCAATTCCCCTCCCGATCGCTGATCACAAGTCCTTCTGTTTCTGCTCCGATTCAATCACAACCGTTCATTTGTTTCATGATCCAACGGCCATCGCACGCCCGCCCCAATCGCAATCGGAACTTTTTGAATGTGTGTTGCGATTGACTCTCTCTCCGACCTCCGATTGCGATGGTGCTGATTAGATCCTGGCCTTAGGTCCTCCCCTTGATCCGACGGTTCTGGTCTATTCGCCCTCCACCTCCGCTGGGTCCCACATCCAAGGCTCTGCCCCTTCTTTGTTGGCTATTTCCTTTGTAATTCGCCCAAACGCTAAACTTTGGGTTTTACATTATGCGTTCATTTCTCCGCTCCTCTCCCCTGTTTCCACTGTTTCTTCACTGTTCCGCCACCATTCCTCTGCCTCCACAGTATTTCTCCACCACTGCCCAGGTTTATGTTATTAAGCAGGCAGCACAGAGAGGCCAATTCAGCGGCCAAACGAGACAGGAAAGGCAGGTTAGAAGGGATTTGAGCTGGTAATTGAAGATTAATGGTTGTAATCCCGCATTCAAAGGATCAAGGCACAATTCGAATACCAATAACACACTGTAAAAGTCTTATCTGTGTTAAATATCAGCAGAGTACGTTCTCTCCAGACGTACACCATTTCTACAGCATTCTCCATGCCTCTCGAGCCCAGGGAAATTAAATACACAGACAGGAGCTTCATTAAAGACTGTCTGAGCAATAGTAATGGAGGAATGGAGAAACCGTGTAGATCTTTCATCCAGTTCATTTATTCGTAAGGCTAGCACAAAGCTCCAAGCACCAGAAAGGACTCCAAAGAAATATCAGAGGCCGAGTTCGGCCTGACAGAGACTCCCCATGCAGATTACAGAGTACCTATAGCGATGCAGAAAGCCATTAAGTGGTATGGGCGTGAACACTTCCGCCTTGCTGACTTAATGAGATTCATTCAATGTTCATCTACCTCTGTTTTCTCTCTTCTCCTATAAGAATTCCCAAGAACGAATTGTAAAGGTTGTTGTTCAGTTGTTGGGCATTTGCTATTAGAGGGATTCATTTTACTGTTAGAACAGTCGTGGGAGGGAGTAGCAGAGTTGTATTGTGTAATAGGCTGGGAGGAAAGTCTGGATTATATCAGCCATTGAGCTACATTGTACATGATTGGTTTTGCATAATTAATCAAGCACATTTCACAGGATCCTGGTCTATTACTATTGGTGATGTTTTTCTCACTCTGTTTATTACATTTTCATATTGTTCCATGTTCTTCTGGTAGGCAACAGAAGTATAACATAGGATTCACCCTTGTTAGGTGCCCTATGTTTCCTGCTCTCCCTACCTTTATGTTTTCTGCTTTATGTGCTATCTGAGAATGGTTTTCAGTTGATTTAACCAGTGCAGTGGATGTTATTGCCTGCTGGCTGATGTATGAATTGGCTGAAACAATTCTTAGATGTTCTTGTTGGTTTTAAGCTGGAAGGTTTGGGAACACTGGGGATGAGTATTAGCCCTGTCCACTAGGATCCTTGCACGACCAGCTTACCTTTCTAAGATCCCTTTGTTTATCTTATCTTTGTTTTCCCTTGGAGTTGCTAAAGCAGACCTGGAGTTAAATGACCTCTGGTCTGATCTATAAGCAGCCCCTATGTCCCCTTTGAGAGCTGCCCTAGAGTATGTCCAAGCAGTTCTGGAGTTAAATGACCTCTGACCTAATCTATAGACAGAAATTTGGTTGTCTTTCCTTCTTCCACTTTCCCTCCTTAATTTTCCATCCCATCATCTGCCTAAAAGATCCTTTAGTATTAGATGACTTGCCCTTTGGAAGCCTTGGCTAGTGGATGCAAGTAATTTCCTTTCATGACTCCATAGCCCAATGGATGGAACTGTCTTGGCCTATCATCTCTGCTGAAACATCCTACTGCTTTGTTCCTTTTCTCCCATTTCTTTCCCAGTCCATAATCTCCTAACCAACCCAACAACCCTCCAACCAAAACATTTAAAACCCCCCTCTGTGCTTCATAACTAGCCTAATATCTCAATTCGAGCTTCAAAGACATATCATTCTTTGATCTATTTGGAGAGATCCCTCTCTGGGTCCAGGAGGGCTAGATCCTTGGGAACAAAAGTGGTTCTGATGTTGTCTCATCTTTTGGTCTTGCCAATCTAGCCAAAACATGGGAACCCCAACAAGGTCAATGGTGAGTGTCATAGTCATGGTACTTGTCCTCTAAAGGTCTATAAGAAGAATTCCTTGTGATTTTTCCTCTTTAAGAGAGAGAGGTTTTGGTCCTCGCTTGAAGAGCCTAAATTTGTGTCTCTTGTGTTTTGGTAATTAACTTGACGAGAGATATAATAAGCTAAGAAGAAAATACATAGCTGAAATAAGTAAGCTCACAAGTAATTATCAAGTAGAGAATTTGAATTAAACACTACCCTCCCTAATTCTCAACATGGTATCAGAACTAAGGTGTTGAAGACAACATCTACTTGACAAAGATACACTCAGAGAAGAAAGAACCAAATTCTACATTGACATATCAATTGAGTTTGCATGGAATATTCTCAAGGAGTAACTCATTAAGACTATAGTCTTTGCCATTGAAGATTTATATTAAAGATATTTTCCATCATCACCATTGAAGACATCTACATTGGATAATTCAATCTAAGAAGGAGTTCCTAGCTTGATCTTCATCTAAGAAGGTGTTGGATGGATAAAGTCACCTTACTCAAGTAACTATCTATGACCTTATCAAAATATTTTAAAATGAATTATTGTATAGAAAGAAACAAATTGGTTGGATCATAAAATTCTAGTACATAGAAGAAGAGGATTGATTTGAATCTAAGTAAAAATGAAGTTATGGGCTACATCGAAGGATCTACAATTCAACCTTCAAAAGAATAAATTATAGCATATATCAAATACATGAAGGGATACATAAGAGCCCGAAGGATTCTTATAGAATCCATAAATAACTCTCTCATTCCCTTTTTATCAAATATAGAATCCTCAAAAGAAATATATGATAAATTAGTGGAGATTTTCTCGAAAGATTCTGCAGGGTAAATAATATCCTCGAGACATAAATTATACAAGTTCAGAATGTAAAGAAAGGAATAAATAATTCCATATTTGATGGAGATTTTCACAATATGATATCAAGTACAGAAATTGGGAGAAGTAATGTCTGATGGAGAAATTCTCCCTATGGTACAAAATTCTCTACCGAAATAATGGGGAAGTTTCACTTCTAGCATCAATGAAAAAGAGTAAATACCATTCTAGGATCTATGTAAGATAGCATAAACAAAATTGAAAGCCAAGACTGATACAATATCAAGTGAAGGGAATCAAGCCTTGGTAGCCATGTCCACAAAGAAAGGAACACTCGGTAAATTTGATCTTCAGAATAAAACAATAAATAAGGACAAAGCACGATCATTTGGATGTAGTAATTTTTGGCATTATAAATGAGATTTTCCTGAATCTAAAAGGGACAAGAGGAAAAGTGAATATTCCCATGTCACAGATGAAAGGGAAGAACTTGATTCAAATAAAACTAAGAAATAAGAAAGAAAAATATCTCTATTATAATCATCTTTCTCCTCAAGAGATTTGTGTTGGCTGTAATATAGTAAGATAGGAAACAATTTATATTAATAGCATCATGATAGAAGCATGGAAGGAGCAATTGAAGAAGAAACTCCTGGAAACCATACTGATAAAAAAATTGATGGAAGGTACTCCTTAAGGTCAAGGGTCATCATTCAAAAATCAATATTAAAATAGGTGCTGACATTTTCTAATGGAGTTCTTTATGGATTCACTAGTAAGAAATAAAGAAAAAGGTTTTCATCGAGAGTTATATGTTATAGAATTCTGGTATTAGGATAGCCTGACATGTTGATGAAGCATGCCAAGGTAATTATTTTCTTCATTCTACTAAATTTTTTGTAGGATGACTGAAAAGGGAAGCATGCGATGAACTTATACCTTTAGAAGTATGATCTATGGAAGGAAGATCTCTTCTGGTGCATAGGTTTCCACTAACATATATAATTAAATATTTCCTCATATGGAATATGAGGTGGTTTTATACAAATAAGGAACTCCATACTGAAACTTCCTGGGAATAAAGTGGTGTGGAGGAAGTAAGGAAGAAATCAGGAAGTGAAACCATGTCAAGAGGCAGTTATAATTCAAAAGCCAAGAATATGTGACTAGGAGATATCCTGGGAAGATATGTGAAATTTTATAGAAGTACGGTAAATAATAAGACTCTTGAGAAAATATATCTTTAGGAGATGTTTCAATGTGAATAGAGGATTTCGACGCCTACAAAAATATGTCATTGTGATAGATCATAACCAAGCTAACTATTGATTTAAAAATTCGTATGTATATGTTTATCTAGATAAGCTTATGTAGGGCTTCCAATCATGTGGAAGGATGTAAGATCCTTGGGAGATGATTCAAAGGAAAGAAAGATGGCATAAAGGTGGAAAAAAGGAGAAATACTAATGAATCACTTTTTGATGGTTGACATGACCCATGGATAAAAGTGATGGATGATTTGTGCCCTATGAAGCCAAAATTTGAAGATTCCTCAATATCGAAATCTATGGCATCGAGGGAAGGAATTATTCATGAGCAGCTGGGTGTCTGTTGTAGGTCCCTGGTTGAGAGTGAGCCTAGTGGTAGGCTTATTACTTGGAAAAAACTTGAAATATGTCATTTCTGAGTTAGGAGGGAGTGACGTATATGATTCTCTAATTCATGTGTTATGCACTAGAAGAGGACTAACAACTATAAGTCTTAGTGAAGGCCATGTGGAGAGAATGGATAGACACATCATTCTAATCTTCACATCGAAGAGGGAATGGAGGATTGGGTAATCTTCTGGAATCTAATACTATTTGACAATGAAATACGGCATTCGAGATAAGAGTAGTGGGGGGCGATATTCTTTTAGGTTTGGATAACCTAGAGAAGAATAGTTCAAGAAGGTCATACTCTAGGAACAACTGGGTGGAGTATGTACCTTGGAGAGACAATGATTATGGTGTCTATAAGTCACGTGTATCGTCAGTATTGTAGCCCATTGTCTCATTGAGATATGGGGCTTTTAGTCAAGGCCTTGAGTTAGGAAAACATTGGTTGATATGATTTAATATAGATTTTATTACCAATCCTATTCTTCTTATGAGATTATTTAGTTTGAAAGTGACCATGTACATGTATGAATACCTCCGTAGTTAAGAGGGAGTGTTGAAGAGTGTAAATAGGTTCGGTCTTCATATTTACTATGTAATTATGTATTTGTGTAATGAAGAAGACAAATATAATATAATATACTTTTTTTATTCTTGCTTCATTGGTTTCATTAGCAAGGCTTTTATTATAGGTTAAAACGCTTCTTCTTGATGTCTTTTAGGGATTTTTCATTTTGTCATAAATGTACTAATTAAGATTCATGTATATGAAGAGTCTATTCAAACGAGTATGCCTCAAGACTTTGTCATATAAGCTTGGAGAAATGGATCAAGAATGCTGCTAGCGCTACTGCTTAAATAAGCCTTAAATACAACCTTCATCATGCTATAAGATAAGCTCTTTAAGTTGGCCTATAAGCAATGGAGTAGTTAGGCTACCAATAGATTTAAGGGTTGGCCTGAAACGAAGGAAGAATGTCACTATATATGAGGTAGCATTTTTATTCTTCCGAAATAAAAAAGCTTGGATAAGTCTCAGATGAATTCAGTGATATAAATATGTTGTAATTCCAAGGATAGAACCACGTCTAAACCAAATAGAGATGATGGAGTAATACATATCCACAAAGCTACAAGTCTATGTTAAAGTGCGGAATTTCAAGGCTGAAGCTAGTGCAAAGTACAAGACTAAAGCTAGTGCAAATTTGTAGGAGTGACGTTGATACCAGAATAAGGCTAGTGTGGAATAAAAAAAGTACATTGAAGTGTGCAATTATGTAATTATTTCTCAACGAAGTAAATAAGGCATAAAAAGGGATATATTTACAATTCCAAGAAGACATGTTATAAGTTCAGTCTAGGGCTGCATGTAAAGGATTGATATAGAAGTATGTACCATTGTCTTGGGTATAAAGAAAGATAATAATGATCCTAGAAGAATATAAGATCAAGCCAAGAAATGTAAGGAGATATCAAGTACTAGGTACCGAGTTTTCTAAGGTTGGTACAGGATGGAGTAGGATAGTGCAAAAAGGGAGAATCAGATCAAGGATTTAATGAGGAAGTAGTGACAAGGTCTTGGAGGCATACAAAGGTCAAGGGTATGTTTCATGGTGATGGTATGTTAGGTCCCTATATTACCAGTATAGTCCCTTATTGTTGTTAGTCTAACCCCCCTATTATTATTGTTGTACCCCTGTAACCCCCATATTGTTATTATTCTACCCTCACATTATTATTGTTAGGTCGGCTAGGATTACGTTGTGGCCCCATGGAATCCTATATACAGAAAGGAGGTTTTTTCATTTGTATCATCCAATAATTGTTCATTTATGTAATGTATTGTAGGTTGCTCCCTCGAAGTGTCTTATTTCTAAGGCATTGATCTCTCTTTTCTTTTATTTTTTGAGTAGGTTTCATAAAATTTGGTATCAGAGCCTTGGATTCTAGGGTTTCGCTGCTCCACACAATTCATCGTGGAATTTTCACTATAACATTTTTTCTATGAGGGTTGAAAGGATGAAATTTTTATAGAGTGAAGCCAAAATCCTGAGGAATGTCATGTAAACATTTTAGATCCAGATTCACAATATTTTTGGAGATATGATCTATGGACGTTAGGCTTTTTTGAGCCTACCGAATTTCTCCTAAAATAGGTCATCATGGAATTTGTGCTATAACTTGTTTTCTACGAATGCTCAGAGGCTAAAATGTTTATAGAGAGAAGAAAAAATCCTGGTGAACCTCCTGTAAAAATTTCAGATCTTGGTTCACAATTGTTTTAGAGATATGATTTTCGGAAGTTAGGGTTTTTTCAGGCTCCCGAATTTCATCTCAAAGAGGTGACTGTGGGAAAATCAGCATAACTCTCTGTCTGAGCGTCATATTTGAATTCCATAAGACGTGGCCACAAGTACATGGATAGTATTTTCTTGTGTATCAATTTCAAATTCAAAGGGGGAAACAATGACACGTGTCATGTAGTACAACTTCTCTCTACTTAACAAGTCCATAATTAGGTCAATGTGGGAGATTGGGCATAAATTTTCCTTGAAGAATCCAAATCAAGTTAGAACTGTGGCATTCCAAAGAAGATTTAGAGTACTACCAAAGGGCCAAATTAGAGATATTGAAGATCCAAAATCACAAATATAATTCAATTTCAATATGGATCTCCTCAAAGGCAAGAAAAAGGTGTGTATTGTTTTCCGAATCGCATCTGTCTTTTTTTAAGAATCAATTTGAATTGATTCAAAGGGAATATTGTAGAATAGATATCAGTATTTGGTTCCAAAATTCCTCCTAAAAATAATTAAACACCTATCAAGCCTCTAGAAGTCTCTACTATGTCTCATGAAGATGAAGAAATGCAACATGACATATCAAAATTACAAGAGCATGTGCACCAAATTTCGCTCTCGCAAAGAGCAACAAAAATTGAAATGGGTGTTTTTTGTAAAGGCGTGGCAGCTAAGATGGATGGTTTGAAGAAAGGCGTGGAAGTTACAAGGATGGTTTGAATAATGGTGTGGAAGAAAAAATAAATGGTTTGAAGAATGGTATGGAAGAATAAATGGAAGGTTTCAAGGAAGACTTGGAAAGTTAGAAGGAAGGTTTGTCAAATTTGATACAAGAAATGATTCCTAATGGCGAAACGAGAGTAGAGGAAACTCATGATGAGAACAAAATAAATGTTCATCATGATTTCATAAACTCTAATGTTGTATTGAAGAACCACCATATTCCAAATATTGATATGAGGAAGTTTGATGGAAAGGATCCTGTAACATGGATATTACATATGGAGCAATATTTTGATCTCAATAACGTGCAAAACACACAAAAGGTACACATTGCAACTTTACATTTAGAACAAAATACATTTGTATGGTATCTAGGACTTTGCTCATGTAAAAAAAATGTCACGGTCAGTTTTTATGGAGGAAATGATAGCAAATTGTGAGGATACAAAGAGCAACACTTTCTTTAGCCAATTGGTAAATCTCAAACAAAAGGGTTCAGTGGCGGAGCACAATGAGGACTTCCAAAAATTAAATATAGGGTAATTGATATTCCATAGGAACAAATCATTGATTTCTTCATAGGGATTTTAAAGGATAACATCCAACATGAAGTTTGCATTTGGGAACTTGATTCATTGTAGAAGGCATTCAAGTTGGAATGAAAAATTGAATGTAAAATTATGGCGATAAGGAAGCCTACCACTCACATATATAAATATGGAAGTGTTGCTACTCCTAGAATTCCACAACCTACACGGTTGATACCACAGCAATTGGAAGAAAAAGGGGCAAAAGGGCTTTGCTACAGTAGTGATAATAAATAAACTAAAGGTCATAAGTGTGATGAGAAGAAATGTTTTTACATAGATTGTGAAGAGGAGGAAGAAAATGAACAAGGAACTTCAAAAGAAGAGGATATAGACTAGGTAACAATCCTAGAAGAAGAAGAAATGAGTCTGACTCTTCAAACTCTCAGGATAGAAGGACATATCAAGAAGAAAAAGCTAATAGTGTTGATTGATTCAAGTAGTAGCCATAATTTTATTCATTGTAAGGTAGCCAAGGAATTTAATTGTTTCCTATACCCAGCACTAGAATGTCAAGCGATGGTTGGAAATGGAGGAACTATAAATTTCTCTGGAAAATGCCATAATATCAAGCTAGCCATGGGGGAATATGTAGTGAATGAATAGTCCAATGCTTTCCATCCCAATTAAAGGCGTTGATGTTGTACTAGGAGTAAAATGGTTACAACATTTGGGGAGAGTAGCTTTTAATTTTCAAGAACGTTTCTTGAAATTGTTTTCAGAAGGAAAGGAAATCAAATTACGGGGTATCGCAGGGAAGCCAGGAAAGATAATAAAATCTAATGTCATGATAAAGCTTCTGAAGAAACAAAAATGAAGCATAATTTCACAATTATTCTCACTAGAAGTTCCAACTTCAAAATCATCTATTTCTCCAGATCTCCAAAAGTCTTGGACAATCATTCCAAGGCGTTTGAAACTCTGAAAGGACTCCCATCTATTTGTGACCATGATCATGATATTCATTTAATTCCAAGAAGTATTCCTCCAAACATTAGGCCTTACATATATCCTTATGTCCAAAAGAGTGAAATTGAATGTATTATTGCAGAAATATTAGAGGATGCTATAATTCAACCTAGTCAAAGTTCTTTCTATGCTCTAGTAGTATTGGTGCACAAGAAGGATGGATTATGGTGCATCTATCCAGATTATAAGGAGCTCAATAAGTTCAATATTAAAGATAAATTTCCCATTCCTGTGATTGATGAATTATTTCATGAATTACATGGAGCAATTTATTTTATCAAGTTGGATCTTCATTAAGGATATCATCAAATTAGAATGAATACTGGAGATATTCTGAAAACAAAATTTCAAACTCATGAGGGTGATTATGAATTTTTTATCATGCCTTTTGGCCTTACCAATGCACCTTCTACATTTCAAGGTTTTACGAATTCCATTTTCAAACCCTTCCTTAGAAAATTTGTGCTATTATTTTTTGATGATATACTAACATACAATAGGTGTTGGAAGGATCATTTTCAACATGTTGACAGGGTGCTCAAACTACTGGAGAAGAAACAATTATATGAAAAAACATCCAAATTTTTCTTTGGAGTACAACGGGTGGAATATTTGGGTCATATTATATCTCACGAGGGTGTTAAGGTAGACCCTAACAAAATTAAAGCCATTATGGAATAGAAAGTCCCCACAACCATAAAGCAGTTGCATTGATTTCTCATGTTAACAAGGTATTATAGCAAGTTTGTTAATAATTATGGGAGAATAGCAACACCTCTAACAACATTATTGAAGAAATATGCATTTTCATGGACTCTTGAAGCAACTAAGCCCTTTGAACATCTTAAAGAGCGAATGTGCCTAGCACTAGTCTTAGCTATGCCAGACTTCACAAAAACCTTTATTGTCAAATTTTATGCCTCAGGAAATCGAATTGGTGTTGTTTTAATGCAAGAAGGAAAACCCATTGCTTTTAAAATTCATCCAATCAAAGGAAGGTATTTATAAAAGGCTATTTTTGAGAAGGAAATTTTGGCAATACTACATGCACTAAAGAAATGGAGACCCTACCTAATGGGAAGACACTTCAAGGTAAAAACTAATCATGATAGTCTTAAACACATTTTGGAACAAAGACTATCTTCAAAAGAGCAGTAAAGATGGGTCACAAGGATGTTTTGTTATGACTTTGAAATCATCTACAAAAAAGGGAAGCTAAATGTTGTTGCAGATGCACTCTCAAGAAAGGATGAAGAGGTGGAAGCATTGCTTTGTGCCATTTCTATTATCCAACTAGATTGGATAACTGAAGCAAGGGACGAATGGAAGAAGGACGAAGAAGTGTGGACACTCATTCAAAAGTTGTAGCAAGATCCTAGTACATCTGATACATTTAGTTGGAAAAATGATTGCTTATGGTAAAAAGATCGCTTATATATTTGCAATAATTCCCAACTAAAACAAAAAATTCTTTTGGAATTCCACACTTCTTCTTTAGGAGGACACTTGTGATTTTTAAGAACTTACCACGGGGTGAAGAAATAATTTTTTTGGATGGCCTTAAATCCGATATTCAAAATTTTGTGGACGAATGTCTGTTTTGCCAGCAAAATAAAGTTAACACAATTAAGACCCGAGTCTTCTACAAACTTTATCCATTCCAAGTCAATGTTGGGAGGAGATTTCAATGGATTTTATCACAGGTTTACCTAAGTCCGAAGGAAGGAGTGTCATCATGGTGGTAGTTGATAGACTTACCAAGTATGCACACTTTTGTGATTATCTCACCCATTTAAAGCAAGTAAAGTTTCTAATACATTTATGGAAATAATTGAAAAGCTACATGGAAACCTAGAGATTATTGTAACTGACAGAGATCCCATTTTTATAGGAAATTTTTGGACGGAATTAATTTCTTGTTTTTGTACTAAACTAGCTCATAGCTCATCTTATCATCCTCAATTCGATGGTCAAATAGAGATAGTAAATAAATGTTTGAAATGATACCTTCATTATTTTGTATATGATAGGCAAGCGCAATGGGTCAAGTGGTTACCTCTCACTGAATGGTGGTATAACACTTCCTTCCATACTGCAACAAAAATGACCCCATTTATGGAACTTTATAGATATCATCCACCTTCAATCACATCTTCTTTAAGGGTAAATTCTATGGCTCAAGCAGTGGAAGATCACATCGAGCATCAAGAATTTCTCCAACTCTTAAAGGATAACCTAAATTTGGCAAAAAATCGAATCAAACAACAGGAAAATCAACATCACAGTGAGAGAATTTTTGATGTAGGAGACTGGGTATTTTTATGGCTACAACCATAAAAACAAATGTTCCTCAAGAAAGCTAAGAAGGATAATAAATTATTGCCAAAGTAATATGGTCCTTACAAGGTGTTGCAAAATATTGGTACTATGCAATACAAATTGGATCTTCCTGCTTCATCACGGTGCATTTAGTTTTCCATGTTTCATGCTTAAATAAGGTTAAAGAGGACAAAGTTCCAGTTCAAACAATATTTCCAGAACTTGATGAGGAAGGAAAAACCATATTGGAACCTGAAGTAGTCACATAAACAAGAACTCGACAGCTACGAAATTGATCAATTTCAGATTATCTCATCAAATGGGAGAACTTACCCACTAAAGATTCTACATGGGAGGATGAGAATTTTATACAGAAGAACCCGTAGCTATTCAAGCATTCAGGACAACACTTTTTTGAAGGACAGGAGCATGTTAGGTCCCTATATTACTAGTATAGTCCCTTATTCTTGTTAGTGTAACCCCCTTTATTATTATTGTTGTACCCTTGTAACCCCCATATTGTTATTATTGTTCCCTTACGTTATTATTTTAGGTCAGCTAGGGTTACATTGTGGCCCCATGGACTCCTATATATAGAAAGGAGGTTTTATCATTTGGATCATCCAAGAATTGTTCATTTATGTAATGTATTGGAGGTTTCCCCCTCGAAGTGGCTTAGTTCTAAGGCGTTGCTCTCCCTTGTCTTCTATTTTTGGAGTAGGTTTCGTAACATGGTACTTGTTATTTGAAGTTCTATAAGAATAATTTCTTGTGGGTTTTCCTCTTGAAGAGGGGGATTATTTAGCCCTTGCTTGAAGAGCCTATATTTATGTCTCTTGTGTTTTGATAAGTGACTTCATAAAATCTATATTCAGCTAAGAATAATATAGATAAGTGAAAGAAGTAATATCAAAAGTAATTAACAAGAAGATAATTCAAATAAAACACTTCCCTACCTAATTCTCAACAACCTCCTGGAGAAAACTCTCCTCTTGGAAGTGTGGAGCTTTCACCCTGCAGTCTAGTGCTTTTCTCTTTATAGAGGACTTTCACCATTTATTCTATGTTAAAGAAAGTGTTCCTAAAAGCCTCTGCATCCTCTCACGTACTTGGAGGCTCTCCTCCATGTGACATGCTTATGGAAGCCTCAGGTACAACACCAAGTGAAAATTGTGGTGGATATTGTGGCAAATATGTGCTCCTTCTCCTTGCTCCAATTTGAGAACTTGCACCCTCAAGATTTCCTTCTTCTCTCTTGAGCTTCATTCTTGTAAGAATTTAAACACTTGAAAAACTAATTAATCCTCATTTCACAAGAAAACCTAGTGCTATGATACCAACTTAGTCTGGATGGGAACACATGCGATGTCCCTATATTACTAGTATAGTCACGTATTGGTGTTAGTGTAACCCCCTTATTGTTATTGTTGTAGCCCTGTAACCCAAATATTGTTATTATTGTGCCCTTACATTATTACTTTGAGGTCAGCTAGGATTATATTTTGCTCCCATGGACTCCTATATATAGAAGGAGGTTTTATCATTTGTATCATCCATTAATTGTTCATTTATGTAATTTATTGGAGGTTTTACCCTCGAAGTGGCTGATTTATAAGGTGTTTATCTCTCTTTTCTTCTATTTTTGGAGTTGTTTTCATAACATTTGGTATGCGATATTTGGATTCTAGGGTTTTCCTGCTCCAAATAGGCCATCGTGGAATTTTCACCATAACATTTTTTCTACGAAGGTTAAGAAGTTGAAATTTTTACAGAGAAAATCCGAAATCCTGAGGAACATCGAGTAAAAGGGTCAGATCATCATTCATAATAGTTTCAAAGATATGATGTGTGGAATTTAGTGTGTTTTTTAGGCTCCTGAATTTCACCTAAAACAATTCATTGTGGAATTTGCACTAAATGTTTTTTCTACGAAGGTTCAAAAGTGGAAATTTTTACAGAGCGAAGCTGCAATCCTGAGAAACCTCCTGTAAAAGTTTCAGAGCTTGGTTCATAACATTTTTAGAGATATTGTCTCTGGAAGTTAGGGTTTTTTCAGGCTCCCAAATCATCTCAAAGAGGTGGTCGTGGGAAAATCGTTATAACTCTCTCTATGAGCATCAGATTGTAATTCTGCAAAAAGTGGAAGGAATAAAATAGACTTTAGATTCCTATATATTAATTTTAGAGCTGAAGGAGGAAAAAGTGACATGTGGCATGTTGTACAAGTTCGCTCTACAGAACCTGTACATAATTAGGTCATTCTGGGAGATTGGGCGTAACTCTGCATTCAAGAATCCAAATCAGGTCAGACCTATGGAATTCGAAAGAAGATTCAGGGGGCTACTGTAGGACCAAATTTTAGATATTGAAGATCTAAAATCACAGAGATAATACAATTTTGATATTGAGCTCCTCAAAACAAATAAAAAGGTGTATATTTGTTTTGAATTGCATAAGTCTTGTTTGAAGAAGAAGTTTGAATTGATTCCAAGGGCATATTGTAAAATATATATCATTATTGGATTCTAAAATGCCTCCTAAAGAGAATTGAACACCCATTAAGCATTTAGGAGGCTCTACTATGAATCATGAGGATGAAGAAGCGCAACATGAAATATCAAAATTACAAGAGCAAGTGCACCAAATTTCTCTCTCGCAAAGAGCAACAAAAAATGAAATGGAAGTTTTGAAGAAAGGCGTGGAAGCTAATATGGATGGTTTGAAGAAAGGCATGGATGGTTTGAAGAATGGCATGGAATTTATGATGGATGACATGGAAGAAAAAATGGAAAACATGAAGAATGATCTAAAAGTAGGCATGGAAGGTTTAACAAAGTTGATACAAGAAATGTTTTCTAATGGCGAAAAGATAGTATAGGAAACTCATGATGAGAAAAAAACAAATGTTAATCATGATTTCATAAACTATAATGTTGGATGTAAGACCCACAATATTCCAAAGATGGATATGAGGAAGTTTTATGGCAAGGATCCCATAACATGGATACTACAAATGGAGCAATATTTTGATCTCAATAATGTGCAAAACACAGAAAAGGTGCACATTGAAATTTTACATTTAGAAAAAAACACATTTTCATGGTATCGACGGCTTTGATTCTGTAAAAAATTATCAGTTGGAAATTTTTTACGGAGGAAGTCGAACACGAGGTATCGTAGGGAAGCTGGGAAAGATAATAAGTTTTAATTCCATGACAAATCTTCTGAGGAAATAACAACGAGGCATAATTGCACAATTATGCTCACTAGAAGTTCCAACATCAAAATCATCAATTTCTCCAGATCCTCAAAAATTCTTGGACAATCATTCCAAGGTGTGTAAAACTAATAAAGGAATCGCACCTATTCATCATCATGATCATTCTATTCATTTGATTCGAGGAATTGTTCCTCCAAACATCAGGCCTTACAGATATCCTTATGTTCAAAAGTGTGGAATTGAACGTATGATTGCAGAAATGTTAAAGGATGGTATAATTCAACCTAGTTAAAGTTCTTTCTCTGCTCCAGTAGTATTGTTGCACAAGAAGGATGGTTCATGGAGCACATGTCAAGATTATAGGGAGCTCAATAAGCTCACTATTAAAGATAAATTTCCCATTCTTATGATTGATGAATTATTGGATGAATTACATGGAACAATTTATTTTACCAAGTTTGATCTTCATTCAGGATATCATTAAATTAGAATGAAGATGGAAGATATCTCGAAAATAGAATTTTGAACTCATGAGGTTCATTATGAGTTTTTGGTCATGCCTTTTGGCCTTACCAATGCACCTTCTACATTTCAAGGGTTGATGAATTCCATTTTCAAACCCTTCCTTAGAAAATTTGTGTTAGTATTTTTTGATGATATACTAATCTACAACAGGTCTTGGAAGGATCATGGTCAACATGTTGACAGTGCGCTCAAACTATTGGAGGAGAAACAATTATATGAAAAAATATCCAAATTTTTCTTTGGAGTACAAGAGGTGGAATATCTGGGTCATATTTTATCTCATGAGGGTGTTAAGGTAGACCTTAAAAAAATTAAATCCATTAAGGAATGGAAATTCTCCACAACCATAAAGAAGTTGCGAGGATTTCTTAGGTTGACAAGGTATTATCGCATGTTTTTTAATAATTATGGGAGAATAGCAGCACCTATAACAATATTATTAAAGAAATATGTAGTTTCATGGACTCCTGAAGCAACTATAGCCTTTGAACATATTAAAGAGCCAATGTGCCTAGCACTGATCTTAGCTATGCCATAATTCACAAAAAACTTTATTGTGGAATGTGATTCCTCAGGAAATGGAATTAGTGTTGTTTTAATGAAAGAAGGAAGACACATTGCTTTTGAAAGTCATCCAATCAAAGGAAAGTATTTACAGAAAGTTATTTATGAGAAGGAAGTGTTGGAAATAATACATGAACAAAAGAAATGGGGAACTTAACTAATGGGAAGACACTTCAAGGTAAAAACTGATCATGATATTCTTAAACACTTTTTGGAACAAATACTATCTTTAGAAAGGCAGCAAAAATGGGTCACAAATATTTTGGGTTATGACTTTGAAATCATCTATAAAAAAAGGAATCTAAATGTTCTCATAGATACGCTCTCAAGAAAGGATGAAGAGGTGGAAGAATTCCTTTGTGCCATTTCTATTATCCAACTAGATTGGATAATTGAAGCAAGGAATGAATGGAAAAAGGACAAAGAAGTGTGGACACTCATTCAAAATTTGCATGAAGATCCTAGTACATCTGATACATTTAGTTGGAAAAATGATTCCTTATGGTAAAAAGATCGCTTATATATTCCGAAGAATTCCCAAATAAAACAAAATATTATTTTGGAATTGCACACTTCTCCTTTAGGAGGACACTCAGGGTTCCTAAAAACTTACCACAGCGTGAAGAAAGATTTCTTTTGGGATGGTATGAAATCTGATATTCAAAATCTTTTGGCGAAATATTTGGTTTACCAGCAAAATAAATTTGGGACAATTAATACTCCTGGTCTTCTACAACCTTTAGCCATTCCATGTTAACGTTGGGAGGATTTTTCAATGTATTTTATCATGGGTTTACCTAAGTCTGAAGGAAAGAGTGTCATCATGGTGGTAGTTGATAGAATTACCATTTATGCACACTTTTGTGCATTATCTCATCCATTTAAATAAAGTACAGTTGCTACTGCATTTATGGAAACAATTCAAAAGCTACATTGAAAACAAAAGATTATTGTAAGTGACAGAGATCCCATTTTTATTGGAATTTTTTGGACGGAATTATTTTCTTGTTTGGGTACTCAACTAGCTCATAGCTCATCTTATCATCCTTATTTCGATGGCCAAACTAAGATAGTGAATAAATTTTTGGAAGGATATCTATCTTTTTCTGTATCTGATAAGAAAACACAATGGGTCAAGTGGTTACCTCTCGCCGAATGGTGGTATAACACTTCCTTCCATACTGCTGCAAAAATGACCCCGTTTATGGTACTTTATGGATATCTTCCATCATCCATCACATCATCTTCAAGAGAAAATTCTAAGGTTCAAATACTGGAAGATCGCATTGAGCATCAATAAGAAGTTATCCAACTCTTAAAGGATAACCTAAATTTGGCACAAAATCGAATGAAACAACAGGTACATCAACATCGCACCGAGAGACGTTTTGATGTAGGAGACTGGGTATTTCTATGGCTACAACCATACAAACAAATGTCCCTCAAAAATATAATGAGGATAATAAATTATCGCCAAAGTACTATTGTCCTTACAAGGTGTTTCTAAACATTGGTACTATGGCATACAAATTGGAGCTTCCTGCTTCTTCACGATTACATCCAGTTTTCCATGTTTCATGCTTAAAGAAGGTTATAGGTGAAAAACTTCCATTTCAAACAATATTTCCAGAACTTGATGAGGAAGGAAAAATCATATTTAAACTTGAAGCAGACACAGAAATAAGAACTCGATAGCTACGAAATTGATCAATTTCAGAGTATATCATCAAGTGGAAGAACTTACTCATTGAAGGTTCTACGTGGGAGGACAAGAATTTTATACAGAAGCATCCAGAGCTACTCAAGCATTGAGGACAATAGTTTTTTGAAGGAAAGGGGTATGTTAGGTCCCTATATTACTACTATAGTCCCTTATTGTTGTTAGTGTAACCCCCTTATTGTTATTGTTGTACCCCTGTAACCCAATATTGTTATTATTGTGCCCTTACATTCTTATTATTAGGTCTACTAGGATTATATTTTGATCCCATGGACTCCTATATATAGAAGGAGGCTTTGTCATTTTTATCATCCAAGAATTTTTCATTTATGTAATGTATTGGAGGTTTCCCCCTTGAAGTGGCTGATTTATAAGGAGTTTATCTCTCTTTTCTTCTATTTTTGGAGTTGATTTCATAACATATGAAGTACTAGAGACCGAGTTCTCTAAGGTTGGTGCATGACAGTGTAGGACAGTGCATAAAGGAAGAATCAGATCAAGGTGTTAATGAAGAAGAAATGAAAAGGTCGTGGAGGCATACAAAGGTCAAGGGTATGTTTCATGGTCATGGTACTTATTATTTGAAGGTGTATAAGAATAATTTTTGAAGGTTTTTCCTCTCGAAAAGGGAGAGATTTTGGCCCTAGCTTGAAGAGCCTAAATTTATGTCTCTTGCATTTTGATAATTGACTTGATGAAAGATATAATGAGCTAAGGATAAAATAAATAAGTGAAAGAAGTAATATCACAAGTAATTATCAAGAAGATAATTTGAATTAAACACTTCCCTACCTAATTCCCAACATCCTCCTGGAGGAAACTATCCTCTTGGAATTCTAGAGCTTTTTCCCTATAGTCTGGTGTTCTCTTTATAGAGGACTTTTGCCATTTCTGCCATGTGAAAGAAAGCATTCCTAAAAGCCTTCACAAATTCTCACATACTTCTAGGCTCTTCTCCGTGTGCCATGCTTAATGAAGCCTCAAGTACAACTTGAGGTGAAAATTATGGTGGATGTTGTGGAAACTATGTGCTCCTTCTTCTTGCTCCAATTTGAGAACTTGCACCCATAAGATTGACTTCTCCTCTCTTGAGCTTCATGCTTGTAAGAATTTAAACACTTGAAAAACTACTTAATCCTCATTGCATAAGCAAACCTAGTGCTATGATACCAACTTCATTTGAATGGAAACATGAGTTTTGTTGTGCTAAGATCAAAGTTGGAATTTAAAGAAAGAGATTTAGGATTAAGAGGTTAATTGAAAGTTTAATATGAGTTTTTATGTGAATTTCATGAGAGAATTAACATAAATAAAGCACTAAAAAACATCATCTAACATACATCAACATCACCATAAAAAATCACACAACACAAAATGATGAAGGATTTCAGCCCGCCTGGGCTACGTCCACTACAAGGAAAAGACCATCTAGTGGATGTTTTTGAGGAAACCCTTATAAAAATGCCCCATACATCCTTTTCTAGCGGAGGAGGAGCTTGGCGGGCAGAGGGTTTTGCGGATGTTTTCCAATCGGTTTTCTTACCGTTCAACATCAGCACACCAGACACCATCTGCTCCATAAAAATCCACCCGGTCCATTGTATTACTATAGAGAATTGGTGCTTCACAACCCTTCTGCACCAGTGCATCATAAAACACCATGCAAAAATTGAAACTGTTTGGTGCGGTATTAAGAAACTGCAATGGTGCATCATAAAACAATGCGCCAAAATAGAAACTGACCGGTGTGTTCGTAAGAAACATAATTGGTGCAGCTATAAACCACGCGCACTGGAAAAGGGTTAAATTAAAAAAAAAAACAAATTATGGAAAAAACAGGATTTTTCATTTTTTTCAGTGCTCCAGAGCTCTGAATTACCAGTGCGCTCTAGAAGAGAAAGCATCGGTGCTCACAAAACATTGGCACATTGGAAACCATGCACTCCATACACACCTACATGGTGCATCCTCTTACTATAACGCACCGGTGCTTCACAACTCTTTTGCGCCGGTGCATCATAAAACACTGCACAAAAATAGAAACTGCCTGGTGCAGTGTCAAGAAACCGCACCGGTGCATCATAAAACACTGTGCCATAATAGAAACTGACCGGTGTGTTCATATGAAACAACACCAGTGCGTCTATAAATTTTCACACTGCAACAGGGTTAAATAAAAAATAAATTAAGGCCAAAAAGCTGCATTTTTCAGTTTTCTCATCTCAATCACTAGTGCGCTCTACAAGAGAAAGCACTGGTCGCACAAAAAATTGGCATGCCAGACACTGTGCACTCCATACACACCCGCCTTGTGCGTCCTATTACTGTAAAGAACCGATGCTTCATGACTATTCCTCCCAGGTGCATTATAAAACACCGCACCAAAATAGAAACAGCTCGGTGTCGTGTTAAGGAACTGCCTCAGTGCATCATAAAATAATGCGCCAAATCTGAAACTGCCTAGTGCAGTCTTAAGAAACCACACCGGTGCACCTAGAAAACCTTGCACACCAGAACAGGGTTAAATTAAAAAAAAAATGTGGCCAAAAAACTGCATTTTTCACTTTTCTTAGTGCTCCAGAGCTCTCAATCACCGGTGCAATTTCTCCTTCTCTGAGCCACCCTGACATCGGTCCTCCCATTGCAACGATTGCATGCACTACTACTATGCATTAGCCACCAATCTCCAGCTTGAATTTTTCAAAACGGTGGGCAAATTTTCTTTCTCAAATTCTACAGCCAATATGCCTCCTCGACGGTGAAATGTACATGCATTTTTCTATTTTTTTCGTAATTAATATATTTGGTGGATTAGAATTTGAAATAAGGTTAAAATTAACCATTAAAAATGATTTTTTTTTCGCGATGTGTACAAAAATCGTTCGGCTTGCACCGGTAAGTTGTACTACCTGTAAAATTTACAGGCCGCACCACAACCGGTGCTAATGTTATCCACACTGTGTCTAGGGTGGTACTGAAAGGCGCCCCACATTATTTTAAAATTTAAAAAAAAAAGTGCTGTGCGGTCATTTAACCAATCGCACCATTGACCATGGGAATAGCAACATGGTGCATTGATGGAAATATCTACCTCGGTGTCTATCAATGTACCGCATTCGGCATTTCGACAGGGTCAATGGTGTGGCCGAGTAAAAGACCGCACTGTTGACTATGTAATTTTTCAGGAAGTCGGTGCACTGACACGACTATATGCATCGAGGCATATATTTTAGTCAGTGCACCGCTCTTCTGACACCATATATAGTCAACCGTGCTCGAAAAAATTCTAGGTTCACTGCATACGGTGTGTTTTATGTCATCTGGGGCACCGTGTCTGGTGCTCTACAAACAAAAGCCGCACCGGAATCGGTTCATGACTATTTTTGTGGTGCACTGACTGGTTTGTTTTTTTTTCCAAAAAAAACATTTATGTATATTCCTAAATACATGTCTTATTTAATAAAAAAAATTATTTAATATGTCAATGAATCAGAGAGAATAGGAAGAACAACAGCAACAACAGGTGGAGCAGTATGGCATGCTTCGCCAGTGGGAGGCACGAGAGGGGGAGAGAGATGTGTACCCTCACCTTATTAAAATAGATACCCAGGGGCTCCTAAGGCAGTTAGGCCTCCTCAAGTTCTATGAGGAGGCTAGTTCCCTAAAGATCCATAGTGTGTTTTTGAGACATCTTATCCGTAGGTGGAATGCCCACCAACAGACTTTCCAGGTTGGTCCTAACCAGTGGTACACACCCACTAAGGAGGATATTTATTTCATTACAGGGCTATCAAGGAGGGGGGTGGATTTTCCCTCATTCCCAGAGGTTCAAACTGGTTGTCTAGTAGGGATTCAGTTAGTTTACTTCCAAAGATACATTGGAGCAGATGTACTGTCTCCTTCGGAGTTTCAGGTCCCTCGAGGTCAGTTACGTATTGGTGCATTTGGTAGACATTACGTGCAATGCCTCTCACTTCTCATTTCAACCATTTCACACAACAACAGTGACGAGAAGCACATTAGTTGACCACTTCTATATTATGTTGATTCTTTAGTATAGGAGCCACGACTTATCAGGTGGTCTGCCATTTTTTTTTGCGGCAATTTTGTACAGCCTTAGATAGATGTCATTCTCATGCACAAGGAAGGGTCAACTTCCCTTTCGCTTCAGTGATTTTATTTTTTATTTTTTGGGAGGTTTCCAGAGATGAGGCCTTCTTTTGTTCGACAACCTTGTAGGTCGATGTTGGAGGCCCAAATGCACATGTGGGGGCAGATTATGCCCAAGAGGAGAGAGACTATGTTTTCAGCTAGGATATCGCATGCTACACTAGACTTACTAGCCAGTGTTGACAAGATGCATCCCTTCATTTTGGTCCCCTGTCCTTATGCTGGATTGGATTGGTGAGGGTGTCCCAACATCCTCTTCACAGATGATGAGTCACTAGATGATAGAGGTCATATTACTGTTTTATTTATATTTATTGTAACATGTTATTTAACTTATATTTATTAAATTATGTAATAAAATTTTCAAATTATTTTTGTGTACTTGTATATATTTTGTAGACATTGGCTATTTTGATGGCAAGGAGATGCCGAAACCACCACATGATTTAGGTGTGGATCCTGTTGACGATCAGGACATGGCATATGTTGAGGATCATGATTAGGAGGCTGGTGCAGAGATACATGCTCATGTTGGTGCGCCAATACCCCCTTTTACTAGGCACAATAGACTTAATACTAGATAAAGGATGGATATGGGTGACCAACTTAATGAATTGGTTGTTGAGGCGGGCATCAGGCCCGCTCATTACAGAGACATACATGTCGATGGTAGGCTATTACAGATGTGGGGAGGCATGCTTTGTGACATGTACAACCTGATGCAACATGTCGTAGGAGCTATGAGAGCTGTTACGTGACTGAGGAGGACTGTTTCACATTATAGGTGTGGTCGAGCTGTAACATGTGATGGACTGTCTGCGAGCAATGACTCATCATGTCATGATTGTTCACCTCGCACCGCAATGATGAGAATGAGGCTCCACTCGCATCTAGTAGTCATCATGGAGATGAGCCTGGACCATCGGCCACATCCAGTCAACAGTCTGCAGCATCCATCAGTACTAGTCATGATCATGAGCAGGTTGGACGATCAACCATCGAGGCTCTACCATTGAATGAGTAGGCCTCCACTAGTACTACTTATATTGATGTTGTACTACCATCAGCTGATCCATCCATGACTACTAGTCATGGTCATGAACAGTCCTCCACTAGAACTGTTATTGATGTTGTACTACCACCAACTGATCCATGACATTTATATTATAGTTGTATATTTTTAACATTATTCAGCTATATATATATATATGGTCCATGTATTTTATGATCATGTTGCAGTTGTAATTAATTTACATGTTGGTGATCATCATAATGTGTATATTGTTAGGTCATGTTAGATATGTTCATTTAATGTTTAGCTTTCAGATATATGTGTATGTGATAACATGAGTTATTTGACTTGAGATGTATATTTGATGTTTGTGTTGTGATAATGTTAATATATAATGTTAATTTGATGTTTGAATGTGTTTTTTAGTCAAATATGATGTTTGTATGATGGTTATCATGATCGTGATGTTTATTAATTAATTTAATATTAAATGACCATGATAATTATCAAATATTATGTCGTGATTATAATTGACATTTAAATTTTAATTGTATGTAAATTTTTAAAATTGTATTTGTATTTGTAATTTTAATTTTAACTGTGATTGTATGTAAAATATTTAATGTAAAATTTTAATTGTAATTGTATGTAAAATATTTGTAAAATTGTAATTGTAATTGAAAATGTAATTCTAATTCTAATTCTAATTTTATGTAAAATATTTGTAAAATTTTAATTGTACTACTGTGAAATGATAGTAATTGTAAAATTTTAACTCTAAATGTAATTGTATGTAAAATTGTAATTGTAATTGTAATTGTAATTGTATGTGAAATAGTAAAATTGTAATTATAATTGTAATTCCAATTCTAATTGTAATTTTAATTGTAATTGTATGTAAAATATTTGTAAAATTTTAACTGTATTAATGTGAAAATTTTAATTGTATTAATGTGAAATGATTTTATTAAAATTTTTAGATTTGTACATAATTGTAAAATAATAAATCTATAATAATATGATTTTTTGTAACATAATAAAGTTTAGAAAATAATGCAAATAAATTCATGCACTTTAGAATTATCATTATTTTACTATGATCTTACATACACAAAAAAATAAAATTAACTTTATACAGTCCGGTACGCTTATCATCATAACATGCACCAGTGCGTCTTATTACTCAGATGCACCGGTTCTTCACAACTCTTCCACAACGGTGCGTCATAAACCACTGCGCCAAAGAAAAAAATTCAATCATACAAACTGCCCCGGTGCGCCTATAAAACAATGCGCACTAGAACAAGGTTATTATGTAAAGTATAGTATTGGAGAAGCAGAGGGTTCGAATCGTGAGCAAGAATTTTTCTAAGGGGATGAGGGTTTGAAAATACGAGAGTTTGAATTTTGGATGAGAATTTTATAGCATAGAAAATGAGTGATTCAAAAAGAAAGAAGAAAGAAGACGCTTACAGGGATGCAGACGGCTACAGAGCTCGACAGAGTACAAAAAGGAGAAAATAAGTACAAGTTGATACTGGTAGAGAGCATTCTATTGAGGCCAACGATAGGTTCAAGAGATCCCATGATGGAGAAATGGAGAGCAGAGTTGATGGTAGAGAAATATCAATCGAGGCAGTCGATAAAGTCAAGAGGCACCATGAAGGGAAGGATTCTCATTCCCTTAAGGACATCATAGAAATATCAATTGACGTTGTTGATGGGGCTGGTAGGTCCCATGAAGGGAAATATTTTCCATAATGAATTTAAAAGCAGCCGGGAGTATTTTCTGAGCTTCGTTTGGTTTACATAAGATTTTACTGGCAAAGTTGACGTCGCATAAAATCACATCTTCGGCTTTGAATTGAACCTGAATGGCATCTCTAACTTTTCTGAGTTGTGGTCCTGTGGATGAAACCAGTAAAAATTCTACTTGTATTATAAAGGGAAATCCACTGACCATTTCTATGGGAAGAAAATAATAGATACCTGCAGCTACCATATTTCCACTTGCAAATCGTTTTCCCATTGGAAAAGCTAATGTAATAGCCTATTTTCCAATGTGTTTCCTCTTCTCAACCCTATACTCATTTTCTATGGGAATCATTTTCCTCCACATGTAATAACTGCATCGTCTAGTGGAAAATCAGTCTTCTTCTGCTAACAAATGTAGAATGAAGGACTCGTTCTCATTTCTCCTAGAAAATTACCCTTCTGCAGATTATATGTACTAATTGCTGGCAGGTCATCCATCTATCTGTAGATTATATTCTAAAACATATTGGTTTCAAATAGTTAAGTGTCAATTATAACGGGTTCACATGCCACAATTGCCCACTTGGGCTCTATAGTATTGCATTTTTACACACCCCACATTGCATTCTCTCCACATAATCAGTGGGTACCTCCTGCAATAAACAAAATGCTTTGGAATACTAGTTATTTCCATCAAGAATTTATCCAATTCCAATTCTCAATTTTAATTCTAGTTCTAATTCTAAAGAATAAACAAAATTCTAATTCTCAATTTCTATGGTTGGAGTTCACTAAATTTTGGTGTGCACACCTAAAAGTAATTTTAGTGCCTAAACCGCAAATGGGTGCTACTGTACATATAACCGAACCGGTGTCGGTGTTACAAAAATAGCACCGGTGCATTGCTATTAAGTGATGCACCAGTGACGAATAAAGGCATATAAAAAAAGTGCAAATCTATTTTCTTTAAGTGAAAAAAGCGGAAAATTGAAAAATGGGTGGAAAAATATTTTCTAAAATATAATTTCATAAAATAATTCTTTAAATATTAAACACTTTTCATTATTTCACTATTTTTGCTAAAATTTTCAGCGAGATATTTGCAGGAGACATACCTGGAGCAAGAGAGCACGAGGGCACTGTGGAGCAATGAGATATGTTCTAACAGAAGCATTCAGATGATTAGAAACCAAACCTCTGGTGATTCAAACCCTGTATCATAAAATTTAAAACCTTATCCTGATTAAATTTGATTTTTTTTTTTACTTTTTCTACAGTTTTTTTACTTTTTCTACAGTTTTAACCATGTTTGCCCTAAACCCTTCATTTTTTTGTTTTTTTCCCTTTCTTCCCCATGTTTCTATGATTTCAAAATTAGGGCTTTTCACTTTAGATTGACATCCAACCCACGAGACGACTTGCATAGTCGGATCCCAATCCATTCGACCATTGTGTTAATTTTAGGAAAAAATGGATTTTTTTTATCGGTGTGCCCTGCTTAACCTAGCGCACTGGTGCACTGTATTATAAAGCACACCACGCAAGTACTTTGTAATAAAAAAATTGAAAACATTTTTTTTAAATCAGTGCGCTATATCTGAGATAGAGCACCGATGCTCCATGTTACAAGGATAGCACCATACAGTCTATTACACTATTTGTACGGTGCATTTATAATACCCCATGCACTGTACAGTCTATTATACTATTTTGCAGTGAGTTTTTAATACCCCCATGCACCAACAGTGGTGTGTACATCATGAAAGGTGCACCAGTGTATTGAGATTTATTTTTTACCTGAAAAGTTGATAATTTATTTATAAATATATTAATGAATGATATGGTACATGTTTTATATTGATAAAGAAATGACAGACAAGAGATCAAATAACAAAAATACTGATAACACATCAAGAAAAGAGAAAAAGGAAAGTTCTTTGTAAATTATTTATAAAAAATATTATTTTTGAACTATGTGTAAGTTTAACTAATATGTATTATTTACTGTGTATCATGCAGAGCCATAAAGTGATGAAGCTCGGTAATATTATTTCTGATCTAGGACCAAAAGAGCGTAAAATCTTGATGGAAAAATTGAAAAATGATGAATCAGGTGAATGAAAAAAATACTATCGATCCAATATGAGTTTCTTTTTTTAATTATCATTAATAATATAATTAAACTAGTAGATAACATGTGCCAAATAGTCTATTAATTCACATTTTTTTAATGTTCTACAGGGACAAACAACTCAGAAAAGTAGTGTTGTTCTAAGAAAAGAAATAAAATAGAACATGAAAATGAAAATGAATTCCTCCTTAGCTCATCTGGAGTGGTGTTGGAAGTTAACGAAAGGGGGAAAAACTTTTACAAAAAATTTAGGGATCTAGTGGAAGGAATGTATAGATGTTCTTTCCACTTAAAATACAAAAATCAATCCAATGATTCCAAGAACGAAATTTTATCTAAACTACAGGAAGAGCTTCTAGAGAATTGGCCAATGAGACATGTCAGACTTTTAATAGCAAAAATGTACAACAAAACAAAAGAAGGAATGAAAAAAGTAATATTCCTTTAAATGTTTGTCTAGAATTATTTATAAATATCACTTTTGTTATATTTACTTTTCATATATCAATATAAAAATCCCATATTTTATTGTCATGTTACATTTTTAGGAATATTATGAAAATATCAAAACATGAATGAGTTGATATCAGAAATATGCCACTAGGAATGTCCAAAAAAGGTCTACAAGGAGATGGTCAAAGAAATGTACAAAATTGCATCGCAAGAGGAGCCATCTCAAAAACAACGTGCTTCAAATGTAACATGTAATAATTGAATTTTTCGATCATTAGGTATAATAAATAAACAATTTAGAATTAAATATTAATTTTCAATAATTTTCTTGCAAAAATGAAAAGAAAATCGAACCCATTGAGCACATAAAACAGGATGACAAGAAAGAAAAGGGTTGATATCTAAATTTGTGAATAATTGTTACTTCCTTATAACAACTTAACTATATTTAAATTTTGTATTTTTTAAGTTGTTTTACAAAAATCATCATTGAATGTCTTCAAATAGGTGCTAACATACAAATAAGAACCATCACACAAATTGATTCAAATTGGGTTAAATATGGGTTCTGAGTATATCTTGGCATATCAAAAATTAATTGTGGAATTTGTAAGCATCTATCGATCTTGTTTTACTTAGATTCGTCTATAATTAATAGAACAAAAACATATTTTATATTAAATATATCAATTTTTATGGGGTATAAAACTTGCAGGAAACAAAGTATGGAACTGTGCCAACATATAAAATTTTGAAATATCGCATGGTACATGGTTTTGAAAGAATGTGTATAGTTTATGAGTCAATTGTTGCTATGGTACGTCATTTTTCTTTTCAATTTACATTGATGTATATTATTTAATATTGAAATTTTCATTATTCTCACCAATGTGTATACACTCATTTCAGTTTATTTTTATGTTTGTAGATGGAAGGTGAAGAAGAAGAAAACAATCAACGCCTTGAACAAAACATTCCTGAAAATAACCCAAGTCCTGGAAGTAGCTCTAGCAGTGACAATAGTTCAAGCGAAGAATGATGATCACTATGTTTGGATATCAAAGCAAGGCATTCTATTTTTTGAAATATGTCTGTGAAATAGGACATTTTGTTTAATGTAATGGACCTAGTGTCCTAACTAAAAGACAAATGGATACCAATAACTGTCACATTTTGTATGATAAATAATGTCATATATATATATATATATATATATATATATATATATATATATATATATATATATATATATATATATATATATATATATATATATATATATATATATATATATATATATATATATATATATATATATATATATATATATATCATAAAATGTGTTTTAATTTATTCTAATGCATTCTCCATTGTCATTCTCAAATGCACTAATACAAATTTAGTTGATATGAATATTGTTATAAGATATATATTTGTCAACTTTTGATGAATAATGAATTTTAAAAAACCACAATAATTATGATATGATATAAAAAATTAATCCCAACATCACATTCAAATGAATTAATAGAAATTTAATTAATATGAATATTGTTATAAGATGTGTCAACTTTTGATGAATAATGAATTTAAAACAATAACAATATTTTCACTATCATAGGTCAATGTTTCTAAAAAATACAAAATGAAAACCAGTGCATGTTAGTAACTGTACACTGGTGCATTTGTATTATGAAGTGCACCGGTGCGTTTCTACGACCTATGGGCACCAAACAAGTACCAAAACCAATTAAAAATATCGATGCATTTGTGCAACACGTCGCATTGATGCGTTTATGTGTCTATCCACACCGGTGCTATTGTACGGTCTATGGGCGCCACACGAATATCAATACCAATTATAAATCTCGATGCGTTTGTGTGATATTGTACACTGAGGTGTTTATGTGTCTATAAGCACTGGTGCATTTGTATGACCTATGCGCACTGCATGAATATCGATACCAATTATATATCTCGGTGCCTTTCTGTGATACTGCGCACCAGTGCATTTCTATAAGTCTACACACTAGTGTGTTGATATGACCTATGGGCACTGCACAAATCCCAAGACCAATTAGAATGACCTCATGCATTCTATCACCAACACTACACCCGGTGTAGTTTTATACCTTAATGGCCTAGTGCATTCTCCTTCGACCACCTCAGGGTGCCTTCTACATGTATGCACCAATGCGTTAAAGCCAGAGCAGCGCACTGATGAAAAAAAAAAATCCGTAATAAGCTCTGGCCACCCATGTTTTCTTAGTTGTGTTGAATTTCTGTTAAAATCTCCGCCAAAACCTTCACAACCATAAAAAAATGTTGTAACAAATTTTTTTTTGACAATTTTGGCCAGTTTTGTAACGCTAAAAACCTCCTTTATAATGTCCGCTAGATGGTATTTTCCTTGTAGTGGTCTCCTTGGTCTAGATTCCAATGGCTTCACCCTATTCTATTATGCTGAAAAGTGTGATTACATATGTTTACAATGCTCAAACAACTTTGAAACTTATTCCATAAACTCCAGAATGCCTAAAAATTCCCGTGTAGCCTCTTTCTACATCAAATTTGACCAAAAATTGAAGAAGTGATGACTTCCCCTACTTGCTCCAGTATTCGTTCCACATTTTCCCCAAAATACGGCACCGACCCCATAATTTCACCCAAAAAAGCATTATTAGAGCACCAATTCCGCCAATCAGGGAGAAATTGTCGGGGCATTAATTTTCCCTCTAATACCTAGAAATTAGATTTTTAACCATATCCATATGGTTGAATTAAAGTTTTCTTAATATAAAGTGTTGATGGTTAGTGCTAACTACTAGAATTAACACCTATTGTGGGAACATGGTCACAGTCTTCTAACGTGTCTAGGAGAGACGATTTCCTCTAGTGGTTAGGGCTCCTCATATCTAGCTCCATGGTTTTCACATTGCAAACTGTTGGGATGATTGTTATGGTTACGGTGAAGAGTGGGGGCATGGGGCTAGCCTCCTTCCCATGGTATCTCCTCCAATGGTGACCCGGGTTGGGGGCTAGACAATGACCCCATCCCCCCAATCTACCACGAACATTATAATAAAACCATAATGAAACCATCGGTCCATGGCGTGGGGTGTAACGGTAAGGCTTGTTGTTAGTTTCTCGGTGGTCATGGGTTCGACCTCCATTGTTGCTAAAAATTCAACCGAAAAATTTTGGTGGCCCTTGGGCTTCCATGTGGTAGCCCTTAACTATGCCATGTGGCAGCTTGTGATTGGCCCCCAATCTCCAAATCAAAAACTTCCACCGATAACTAGTAACAACATGCCACCTAGAGTCACCTCATTTTACCATGAAAATCCATTGACCGAGTCAAATATACAGTAACCCTGCCACCTAGGCATGCCCACTCACCTATACGGATTTCTAACTGTGTTGTCCTACATTATTTTAAGTCTTATTTGATAAAGTTGGTAGAATGTGTTTCTGGGAGCATACAGTATCGATTTTCTGGGAAAGGAGTTGCACCAGATTGAGAGCAAGAATATCTACGTAGTCATTCATGTTAGACACCATTCCAACAACTTTCATTTTTCAGAAAAAAGTTTAGCACTTGATCACTCATATTCTCTCTAAAAGACTAGGAAAAAATCTAGGTACATATTTTTTAAATGATTTTTTTAACTAATAATCAAAGTGGCCTTTTTAAGGGAATCTTTTTTTGTTAATGTGAACCAAAATATGGTAGACAGTTTTCAAATTTCAGTTAAATTTTTTTAGTCTTATAATTTGAGTGGCTTAAGGGTTTTTTCAGGGCATATCCATTTATACATTCAAAATGTATTTTAAGCAACAAAAATCATAAGCTTGCTTGAAATTGTAGTGTTTGATTCTAGTGAAAAAGGACATTGACATTTCATGTATAATAATATATGTTTAACTCATACCTTAATTGTTTTTATAATAATAATATAATAATCATAATATTAATATTAATTATTTTTATGTTTTTTTTTTAATCTACAATATGAGATGTACTAGGGTGTAATTGTTTTGGTATCTATCAATGATTACAAACAATTTAATTTATAAGATTGCACCAATTATAATCATAATTAATTGTGTAAATTGTAATATTATAGTGGATTGAGTTTAATGTAGATATTTATGATGAATTCTAACTGCTCTATGTTTTTTATATTTTCATCTGAATTTGGTGATACAATTGTTTATTAAATTGTTGTTTTTTTTTGTATTAAATGCATTTTTTAATGGATAAATAGATTAGGAACTTTGAAAAAACCTCTAGACACTTAATACATACAAATTTAAGAGCCAATTATTCCATTTCGACAATTTTTTGCCATATTTTGAACAAATCTGACATGAATTTATTAAATAAAACAATATATACATTTAAATATCATTTATTTATGAAATCAAAAAAATTGAATCCTATTTATATTTGATAGAGATATATGTGTATGTCTATTGGTTAAAAGAAAATAGTCAATTTTTGTTCATTAAAATATGGCTTATTTTCAATAAAAAAAGTAGTGTCTATTGAGGAAAAATTGAAAATATAATCCTTAGTTACTCATAGACCTATAATATAAAATTAATTTTATATGGAATAGAAGCCCATTATTAGTATATTTTTCATAAATTGTCACAAAACTTTAGTTATCTAACAAGGTTCTAATTAGAATATATTAGAAATATTACAAATATTACAAATAAATAACCAAATAAGATAAAAAAATTAAAAGGTTATAATACATTGAGGATACTAGATGTTCCTTAGTAAATCCATCCAAGACAAGAAAATATTGATCCAAGTAGAAAGCATCCTTAGATAGTGAATCAATAAAATTGTTCAATTCTCACTACCTATGAGTGAAAATAATCATGTAAAATATACTGCAAATATCCTTCGAATATAATGCTATCTATGAAATACTGGTACAATGGACCTATATTTCATTCTTCATGAATTTGATAGTCATATCCGATTCCTCAAATACCTATAGTTGCAAATTAATTTTGTTTGAATCACACTTGAATAGAAATAATAATGGTATAGATTCACATTTGATTATATGTCCCAATATCTAATTTTTCCTTAACTATGGACATCGTGATCCTTAGTAATAAATAGCACAAGGAAGAAATTCAAAAGTGTTTTAGACATTAGTAGGATCAATAAAACACGATCCTCACATAATACTTGTTTATAATTTCTGCTCCAACCACATGATTGGGCTTTGGCATTATACTAGCATTATAAGAATAAAATAATAGAATGGGTTGTAATTATGGTTTTAAAGTTGGAACTTGGACATCCTTAAAAATATTGGCATTCTTGGCCAACTAGATTCATGATGTAATTAAATTTTCAATATTCCTTTGGTTATCATGTAATAAAGTACTTGAAAAGAACATTCTAGAAAAAATGTATCTCACAAATGCAAAAATGATATCTAATGTTCAACATATTTCCATGACTATCTTGAGTAATATTATTCTAAAAATACATGTAACGAATTTTCTTCATTAATTATATAAAGGATGTAAGTGATGCAAGTGATTCGACCAACTTTATCTCCCTTTTGACGTCTATCCAAATTTAAAACCCCCTTGTTGCGAACAAGCCAAAGGAATAGAGTGAGCTTTGGAAGGAATTTAACCTTCCATAATGTATTCCACTAAAAATAGATTTCTTGAACCTCAGGTATTTACAAATCTATGTATTCAAATTTCATAGCATATAATCCTTTAGTTTTTTTCTAATCCAAAAAAAATTCATCATATTTTTCCCTAAGTCTTACACATGCATTCCTCATCTCAATTAGCTATCCATCTTATCACTAAGACCAATTACCTGTGTCCAAGGTCTAGGATTGTATCTAGCCTTACGTCTAATATAAGGTAAGTAGAGCATTATAACATACGTTCAATGTGAATATTCCTTGATCCTTTCGCTATAGGATTAAATCTTATGGCAGGGAACTCCACTGATATAATTTGAAACTTTTACGCTTCTAAACACTACTTATAATAGGAATAAGTTTGTCCTTAATCATTGACCTATAAGAGATATTCATGTCTTTTTCATTAATGCATCTAGGAAAATATGACACAACTTTTATAACCTCCTCTAGGTTCACTCTTTCAAGCTCCTTAAATATCTCCTTTAAGTGATGACCCATAGATTTTTCAAAATATGGAAGCCACAAACCTTGATGCCATCCCAGTTTTTTTATTCCAAAAATATATTTTCTTCTCATCCTATTACTAATTTTTTTTCAAGTTCTAGGTATTCTAATTACCAACCTCAATCAACAACTTTCATTCATTTAAGTTTACGAGATAGAAAAGAGAAACCAATATATTATATTTATTTATTGAAATGAATAATAAGACTACATTACATACTTGGAATCATTGTACTCTTATTTCTACCTTATCAGCCATCTATATACTTCACCATTTATATCTAAATCATCATCTTCTTGATTTAGTGCAACAATTACAACAAATATATTTTCAAAATAAATTCTCCTAGGCATACACGGAATAATAGAACATAAATTTTCATCATAAACATTAGGATGGAATAAAACGTATTCTTAGTCTTATGATAGTGTTGAGCCTTCGACAACTTACCTTAATTAAGGGACTCTCCTGCCAAATTTTATTTTAATTTGTAATCTTGTGAATTTATTATTTTGTCTTCCAATATTTTTGATTGGTAGTATTAGATCATTGATGTGCATCAAATTAATTTTTTTTTTTTTTCTTTTACTTTCACTAGCCATAGCTTACTCACATAATGTGAGTAATTGAAACTATTTACATAAACTGAAAAACATTGGTGTCTAGAATATGATGGCTTGATCAGCAATGGCTAGAATCCAGTGGATGACATATATAAATATCAAATATATATATATTTTTTTGGTTCCTCATTACTTTCTAATTTTTTATATATCGAAGCGCTTGTATATGCAAATTTACAGAACCCAAGTAAAGAAAATAATTTCCAATAGTTGACATAATTAGATGGGCATAATATCATAATATGGCATATCAACATTTTATTTCGAACAAATTTTCTAAATATCCCAATATATGAAAGCCAAAAATTGATCACTCGAGGGACAAAATATGATGGTGGTGGATAGAATGTCACAGTTCTGATATTGATATATGGTATATTATATATATTTGTTTCCTTGAGGAAACTTCCATTATCTATTAGTTCGAAAGTGGTGGCCTAGAGGCTAGAATCTACTGGCCATGTCAAGATGGTGGATATCAGAAATTTTGTTTTGCTTAATGGATATTCTAATATCGATACTAGATATAACACATAGTTTTTTCCTTTATGGATATTCTAATATCCAATCGATGGAATCCGATGAATGGCATATCAAGATATTAGATATTGGTCAATATATGGTTGGTAAGATTTTGGCTATTTTTATTTTTTATATTGAAAAAACTTTAGCATGGGCTCCACATTATGTACACCCAATAATTTCATATAAAAAAAAATTTGGGTGGTAAAAAAAATATACTCTTTAAAGAACTCTTCAACAATGCATGTGGGATAGTGATAAACCCAAAAATCAACGGTCTGGAGTTAATTTGAAAGTAAAATAAATGTTTGGTGAGTGCTAACTTCTTAGACCCATATCTTTGGTTTTAGAAAGAAAAATTAAGGAATAAATGACTCGTTCAAAAGTGGAAACTATAAGGAACATTTTGAGTGAATTATTTTTACTAGACAAATAACATAAATGCCTAAAAATATGAAAGAAAAATATTCAAGAATTTACTATGTAAATATTGTGGAAATATTTTAAGTTTAAAGATTTCATAATTATTTTGTTTTATTATTTGGTTAATAAATTGGGTTAGTTTTATTGGTTGTTTTTTTTTTTGGTGTGTAGGAAGTGAAGGAGAAAACAAGGATATAATTAACAACACAATAGAAAGATCCCTCAATTTACGCTAAAGTCTTATCTTGGTCAACAATTTTTCTTTTTGGAGATTTAAATTAGAAAATTCTGAACATTTGTTTTTTGTTTATCAAGTGGTTTGAGTTCATGAAATATTACATTAGGCTTGACCTATGGCTTGAGAAATTGTGACCTAGGGGCATCTAAGATATCAAAATCATATGGGGATTGTACCCAACCAGGGCCACACTAACTCTTAACATGATTGGATTTTTACCTGCAAAGTTTCAAACTAGTGACCTTCACATCAGAAGGTGACCTAATAGTACACCTGAGAACCCTCTATTCTATGTCTTGTTGGCGACAAAAGTGAAGAATTATTCTATTTACACTATTTTAATTTATTTTATAAATACAACTCATCTTGGGAAAAGGACGAATGTGCCCAAGAAGAGATATTGTGTTATCATTAACTATTCTTTTGATAATTTAATAGATATGCTAGGAAATATGGAGAGGAAAATTTGTGCTCTATTGTCAAGCTATTTTTTGAAGGATTTAATATCTTAGAAAGATAGATTAGAATAACGATTGGGATTGCATATTGTAATCCTTTTTATTCCTAATGTTGATGTTTTCCTTAACTGGAGAAATTCAATATTATGTTTCTATATTTTTATATAAACTTAATAAAGTATATGAAGACCAATAATTAGAGAAATGAAGTTTTTTGTAGTGGTGTGTGGATTGTTCTATGACATTGCTATGAATGTGATAGAGCTTTCAATTATGAGAAATGAAACTATTTTCATTTCTTGAATTCATTTATCTCTCTTCTTTGCAATAGTTATATTTATATGTTGAGATATTAATATATCCTTCTATAATTTAAGTTATACATTGTACTTAATAAATTACTTAAGATATGAACTATTTCTAGTTTTAAGCAAATTATCCTTCTCTCAACATATTTTTGTTAAAGTGTTTCTACTCCCAATTGGGATACATGAACTAATTCCTTATCTCAATTGGGATAATTAGATATAGAATAGGATGTATATTTAGCTAGATTATCTATTTTTATATATTTTATTAGATTATAATTCATTTAGGTTTAGGAAAGCATACATTAAAGTATCATTTCAAGAAGAAATTCATTCAGTTAAAATTGGGCCCACATACCTGTGGACATCATTATAAAACAAAAAAAAATTCTTAGTTGGGGCCTTAAGTAGGTGAGAGTTTCCTATTGTAGGTAGGCTTTTTTTTCCTGTCAATAGAAAGAATAAATGGCTCAATGTAATATGTTTATATTTATGGAGCTATATATCAATAGATTATAATTCACTATTAACTAATTAGTTCATGCCCAACATATCCCCATCGAGACACACAATTTACATGTAAAAATCACACATATAAAGTAACTATATTCAAAATAAATGATCTCTTGAATGATGTTGACATAATCAAGTTGTCCCTTCATTAGGTATCTATTCCATGTGACTCATTTCATCATATGCAAGGTAAAACAATAAACCTTGATTACTATTTCGTGACAACCATAGTGTATAGAATTATTTTCCTTGAGATTTTAATCAAGGAATATATAAGTTTTTTGGTTGAAAATGCATTTCCTTAAATTTCATCTAAAATTATTATTTGGCCAAAATTTAAATATGAGATATTTCATGGAGAAATTATACCTATAATATTATCCTAATAGTAGTTGGAGATAGGTCATTGAAATTTTTTTTCAACCTAACATTTTTTATTTAGAAATACAAGTTTAACTAAGAAAAATGCTTACATATATACAAAAAGTAGAAATTTATAGTATCATTTGTTCTTGATCAATCTAATCTAACATAATCTATTTCTTATCAGTCTACTACCATCATCACTCAAGCTACTTGTTCTCTTCCAATGCCTACTCATGAATACTTTCATATTTCTTGTGGTTGCACGTCTGTCTAATATAACTCTACTATATTATGAGTATTCCTTTGACTATTCTTTAAATAATTCATGATTATGACTTGGAATTCCTTTTTTAGTGTGAAATCCTAATATAAAGTGGTTTTATGTAGATTTTCACTCAAAAGGAGGTGTTTATTTTATAACTTTTTGTAATATCCCTTGGTTGTTTTTCATGTAAATAAACAAAACCAAGGTCATGGGATAATATTCCAAGTTGAATGGTGGGTAAACATTATAGTGGACATCACTTGTGCTTTATTAATGTGTATGGAAATTGGAAAATGAATTGGCAAGGGAAAATGTACAGTAAATGACATTTAATTAAGGAAATAAACAAAAATAGGAGAAAAGGAAAATTAGGAGACGCAACTATGCATGCAAGGGAAATTAGAGAGAAAATGAAGGAAAATGAAAGAAAAATAAAATATAGAAGGAAGATAGTGTATGAATGACAGAAAGAAATTAGAGAAATAATTAAGAACTTTTAATAGTTCATATTTGTTTTTGGATGGTTTTTGGCTTAGATCTTGTTCATTCTAGCTCCCTTACACTCTTTAACACTTAGAGAATTATTGGAGCATCCTAGCATTCAATTGGACTTGGGAGAGGCAAGAAATAGACAAACATAGGAATTGTGGGCAATGGAAATGAAGGTTGGATTAAAACATACAACTACATTTCATTAAAGATAATAGGTCATGTGTGATTTCCTTGCTAAGATTTGGATGCATGGTACGTTCATGTGGTTGTTTGCTTATTTTTCTGTGATTGGAATGGGATTTTCTTGTATTGTGAGTGGTTTTAACCTTGTCTTTCCATTTCTTTGATAGACTAATGTAGTGGTTTCTCTATTTTGATTAAGTTTTGGATGGACGATAAGCTTGATCCTAGTTGAGGTTCTCTTGGGAAAACTCCCAAGGGTCAAGGGTGGATATGGAATTTCTCATTGAACTCTTAATGAATGGGTGGAGATAAGAAAATTCCTTTAGGATTCGTGAATTAAATCTAAATCATCTAATATAGTTTTGATGTTAGTGATTTCCAGACCAGTTTAGTTGAAACTGTTGTCATTTAGGGATGAGGTGGTTTGGTCTCTATAATCCCTACTTAGTTATTTTTTGGTTTAAGCCATATCATCACACGTTCATGCTTGTAATATGACACGAAGATGATTGGTTTAAAGATAGATTTGGTTCAGACCAAACTATGGTTGAGTGGAATGTCGAATTCCTTGACTTGGTTGGGCTTTGCATATGATTAATATGAATTAATTTCGTATTATGATCTATGAGTACATCTAATGGTTATTGAGTTGATATTATAGCTAGTTTTTTATGGACCTTATTCTGGTTATATGTTGGTTATAGTAAAGTTTGAATGATTTGATATTACTATGGACACTTTTTATGATTGGATTAACTATTTAATGGTTAATCAATGCATGGGATAACAAGTGTTGTTGGAGATATCTTGAGAGGAAATTGATCCTTCATGATGATTCTCTGATTAAGTTAAGAAGATCACGATGAAACATGAATTCATGACCTATATCTATTATGTTTACCATATGTTTGAATTTTTTTTAATCTTGTATTAGGCATGTCTTTGATAATATCTAGCTTTAATATTGATTTTTTAGACTGATGATTATCCTAGATCTTGTTTTAGAAAATTCTAGGTTATGTTGGGAAGTGGACTATAGGTGAGCCCTGAAAAAGTGGCACTAATATCACAACCACACCCTCTTAGCCGTTCAATTATATTTATATATTCATGCAAGAAGACTCATGAGTGCGGTTGGAGCCTTCCAACTGCATGCATAATGTGTTAAGCCTACGGTTGGGGTGTAAAGCTTGAAAAGAGAAAGGTCTAGCTCAGGGATTGATCACCAGTTGTTGTTTTTAGAAACTTGGGTGATCTCGTGTCCCTAAGGGATGGTAGTATGTTTTTTGTTAGTAGAACCAACTTCCATAACTGAAAATTGGAGGTCGGGTTATGTCATAGTAATACTCAGGTCATGTTTACCCTATAGATCTTGTAAAAGTGGGTAAATGTGGGATCGAGTGGTTACAATTTCTACTCATGAAATGGTGTTATTCCATGTTTTCCTATTCATATTTATATATGAAGTTTCTTTGTTTGGTGTTTCGTTTTTCTTCTGAAGTGGTTCTACTCAATTTTCCTTCTTTTCAAGTGGTACTTTATTGTAGTTAACATTTTAGTTATAATTATTATTAAAATATTAGTTTTAATTTATTTTTAAATATTCTTTTGGTTTAATGATTAAATATATATCTTATTAATTAATATATATTATAAAAAATGAATTCTAAAATATTACAAAGAATTTACATGACATTTCCTTTCATAGTAAAAATCCATAATACAATAAAGGAAATCCCATGGAATTTTGATTTGACACATATTTGTCCTAAGAGATGTAATGTGACTTCATTTAAAAAAAAAAATGGTGCTTTATTTTAATTCCTTGTGTTATCCATTTAACATTGTATGAGGAATTTGTATATCTATTCTCTACAATTTATTTGTTTAACCATAAAAGAGCATGCTTTAGATCTAAAAGGACCTCCTAAATATCTTTTCAAAGCATAGTTGAAATCTATTTATTATATTCTTCCTAATACATTGAAGGAATTTTTCTTCCTTTTTTCCTAAAAGAAGAATTGTAATTTACAAGCGTGAATTGAGATTACATTCTTCATGTGTAAACTATCATTAAAACTAAGAATAAAAAGATAAACTATGCTTTCTATGAAAGAAAAATATGAGATTACATATTCCATAGGATCATGAAAGAATGCCATTCACTTTTCTATCAAAGTAATAAAAAAATAAAGGAATATAAAGACCTCATATACCATCATTGATAAAATAACATAATTTAAACAAATATATGTCCAAGCTGGTAATGAAGTTCACTTACAACGCCTAGCCTATGTCACTCGACTCCACTCAATTGTGTAGTGGATCATAAACTTCTCTTTAATAAATCTCTTCTTTGTCGATACAAGGAATGAACTCTCTCTTGTTGCAATGACTTTCCATAAAATATGAGTTCTCCTTTACTAAAATAAAAGGAATGAATTCTCACAAACAATTGGCATAAATTATCCTCCCTTAATCCAAGTTAAAGGGGCTAAACTCTAACAACAAGTGGTAAAAGTCATGTTTGAAACTATTGTTAAGAATCAAGCATATATGCAAGTAGATGTTCTCCCTCTTAGAAATATCGAAAGGGTAACTGAACAATAAATGGATCTTACATTGGTTTTAATGCCATAATTCTTAATCATTTGCTCAAAACTCAACAAACATAGCATCAACAAGTTTATTTCATCATTTCAGAAATTATAAAATACGACGAACTTCTTAGAAGCTGCGGGGCCTCAAAATTCCCGATAATCATTAATGAAACATGTGAGATATTTAACAAGGAGCCCTCATATCCATTACTTCAAATCCAAATTTTCTCTACATCAATGGACTTGTCTCGAAACATAATGAAGAATGACTATAAACTACATATGGTTTTTTCCAAATGATCATCGCATGTCCACTAAGAACATCTAGTCCAAAAATTGCAGTTCGACAACAAAATACTTACCCAAAATATTCAAGAATATTCCCTTATAATATTTCTCAAAAATTTTACTTGAATGGGGCAATTTGGTCTATCTTGAATCGTACGACTCCTACCACCCACTGTGACTCTCCATTTGGCCTTTGTAGCTCCATTCCTCTCTCGTGGTTGGACCCCATAATCCCCACACTTACATGGTTGAATGGAGGGTTTAAATATTATATTGTTTGTGAAATTTTAAAATTTAATTCGTTAGATCACTAGCTAGCATGACTATGTTAATACTTTTGGTGGCTAGGGGTTCCAGGTTCAAAGCCCATGAGCCCAAAATTTGGTTTAATTTACAAGCGTGAATTGAGATTACATTCTTCATGTGTAAACTATCATTAAAACTAAGAATAAAAAGATAAACTATGCTTTCTATGAAAGAAAAATATGAGATTACATATTCCATAGGATCATGAAAGAATGCCATTCACTTTTCTATCAAAGTAATAAAAAAATAAAGGAATATAAAGACCTCATATACCATCATTGATAAAATAACATAATTTAAACAAATATATGTCCAAGCTGGTAATGAAGTTCACTTACAACGCCTAGCCTATGTCACTCGACTCCACTCAATTGTGTAGTGGATCATAAACTTCTCTTTAATAAATCTCTTCTTTGTCGATACAAGGAATGAACTCTCTCTTGTTGCAATGACTTTCCATAAAATATGAGTTCTCCTTTACTAAAATAAAAGGAATGAATTCTCACAAACAATTGGCATAAATTATCCTCCCTTAATCCAAGTTAAAGGGGCTAAACTCTAACAACAAGTGGTAAAAGTCATGTTTGAAACTATTGTTAAGAATCAAGCATATATGCAAGTAGATGTTCTCCCTCTTAGAAATATCGAAAGGGTAACTGAACAATAAATGGATCTTACATTGGTTTTAATGCCATAATTCTTAATCATTTGCTCAAAACTCAACAAACATAGCATCAACAAGTTTATTTCATCATTATGTAAGTTTTGACTATAAACGTGACCAACTTCTTAGAAGTTGCAGTCTCAAAATTCATGATAATCATTAATGAAACATGTGGGATATTTAACAAGGAGCCCTCATATCCATTACTCAAATCCAAATTTTGTCTACATCAATGGACTTGTCTCGAAACATAATGAAGAATGACTATAAACTACATATGGTTTTTCCACCATCACTGCATGGCCGCTCTAAGAACATCTAGTCCAAAAATTGTTCCACAACAAAAAAATATTACCCAAAATATTCTAAGAATAGTCCCTTATAATATTTCTCAAAAATTTTACTCGAATGGGGCACGAGACCCCCTATATCGTACAACTCGGCCACCTACTAGACTCTCCATTTGGCCTCTTGTAGCTCCATTCCTCTCCCTGGTTGGACCCCATAATCCCCACACTTACATGGTTGAATGGAGGGTTTAAATATTATATTGTTTGTGAAATTTTAAAATTTAATTGGTTAGATCACTATCTAGCATGACTATGTTAATACTTGGTGGTTGTGGGGTCTGTGGTCAAAGCCCATGAGACCCAAATTTTGGTTTAAAAAATGTGTTATTTGTTGTTTTTAAATTATATATCCATTGGCTAAGCGCACTTCCATTATTAACTTTGTTAAAAACAATAATGGAAAAGACAAGAGCATGAAATATAAACATTGAATTCCTATATTATTCACAATGATACATATTTATACATGTTTGTTGACCATTGGTTTCATATTCCATGTTGTATCTTGGAATCCATTTGACTATTCAGCTTCCACACTAACCCTTAGATGATCCAAGTGGATATTGGTGGCCACCCGCCTATTCCACTTCGGGACCCACCATGGTCTCTTTCAGTTTTTTCACAACTTAATAGTTTTAGCATTTTTTCGGGTCCTAAACTTCCAAATCCATTTTGAAGCCCCAAACAGAGATAGTAGGCTAAAGTTATGTCCCTGGGAAGTTGAAACACAAATTTACCCAAACGGGGCCCATAGTTTTGGCACTTCATCTCATAGGGTTAGGTTTTTCGACTTTTAGAGTGCTCCATTGTTTCTCCATGATAAATAGGCCCTGGAGCCTCATTGTAACACAGTTCAGAGGTCTGTAGCTGCCACTTCTCTTCTCAGAGATTCGCTACTCAAACCCTAGCTATTTTATTTCCATCATGTTTGTAAGCAATTTTCTTCCATTTGATATTAATGAAATGAAGCCTTATTTCCATTGTATTTATATGTTTATGGTTATTTTTGTATTCTGTTGCATTCCTTCATAAATCCAGATTAGTGGTATCAAAGCGGTCTGGTTTTTCTCGATCCTTCTTTGCATGTCCCCAACAAAGTCAGGGTATAAGGAGTTAGGGTTCGATCTAGTGGAACATTTGCAAGATCAGCCTCATAAACCCTGACAAACACCCATGGGGGATGAAAAGAAAGATGAGGGAGTAGGAGATCCTATAAAACATTGCTCGAGGAGGCCCTCGAAAAACAAAGGAACGCGACGATTGATAACTTTGTCTAGATCCTTCAACGATTTCCCACCGGCGGCGCATCTGCATCCAACAGCCACTCTGGAGGTGTGACTCCCTTTAAAGTACAAGTAAACTTTGACATTCCCATATTTGGGGGCCAAATAGATGCAGATGTCGTAGATATATGGTTGAATCTATTAGAATGATATTTCTCAATTCATGACTTTTCCGACTGGGAGAAGATTATTTTTAAAATCCTCAAAGCTACCCCCGTGTCAAGGACTAGTGGGAAACCTACTATGAGAAAAAGGACAAGACAAAACCCTCTCTTTTCTCAGCCTTACCCACTTAGAATTATTTTTGAGATGCCATCAAGGAGCAATATTATCCTATTGGGAGCTATGAGGACAAGTACATACAATAGACCACATTGCGGCAACAAAGGGATAAAGATGTGCATGAGCTAACGAACTTGTTCCATACCCTATGCACAAAGATGGGTATCAAAGATTCAAAGAAATATTTGGTGCTAAAGAATCGCAGTTGTCTACAAAGATACATTTAGGAGGATATGTAGTTCCTCGACATCTCCTCGCTTGGTACGGCATACCGGTATGCTGCCAAGATTGAGCAGAAATTCAAACAGAAGAAGCAAGACTTTGGATCTGCAAATCAAAATCAAGGGAAAGGTGCCCCAAACCGCAAAAAAAGGGACAAAGCCACGACATGGCAGCCTAAGAAGACCTACCAAAGACACAAGTAAAGAACAACACCGTGAAGCCAAAGAAGGACACGGTAAAGTGGTGTGAGTTCCATAAGAGCTCCACTCACAACACAAGTGAGTGTCGAGCCAAGTAGTCGCTGGTGGTCGAGATGAGGGCTTCTAAATTGGATGCAAGCTCCAAATTTGAATCAGAACTTGACAAGGTGAATGAAAAAGGGAAGTAGATTATTGATGCAGAGCCCAATGCCACTGTTGCCACTATGAAGATCTAGAAGGAGGAACCAAAAGATCCAAAGGAGGCAGAGTGTCTCTTCCACTCCCAGATGTGGGTAAAGAGTTCCCTCCTATGGTTCATTGTTGACAATGGGAACCAAAAGAACCTCATTTCAGCAGATGTCGTGAAGCAGTTGGTATTCTCGACCATAGCGCACCCCCAACCATACACCATCAGGTGGCTTCACCAAGGACGGGATCTCCACGTCAGCCAGCAATGTTGCCTTCCCTATAGCATCAAGCCCTTCACTGATGAGGTATTGTGTGACATTGCTCCTATTGATCTTTCTGATGTATTATTAGGCCAACCATACTTGTGGAAGCAACATGTTGTGTATGAGTCCCGGCCTCACGTTGTTATTTTTACTTTGGGAAATAAATTGTAAAAGATACCAGAGGTACCACCACCTCCCAATATCTCTTTGGTTACTGCAAAACAATGCAGTAAGCTCATTTCCCAAACTAGGAATTTTTTTTTCCTGATGATCCATCCCTAGGGAAAGAAGAAGACTATGGCCACAAACTCCAAACATGGCTCCTCTGCATGACAACAACAAATGGACAAGGTTGTGGAGGAGTACGAGGACATCTTCACCTCACCCACAGGGGTGCCTCTACATTGTTAGGTCAAGCACCCCATTGACCTAACCCCATGTGCGCCACTACCCAATGGACCGATCTATAGGCACTTTGTTCTGGAGAATGATGAAATCAGGAGGGAGATTCAGGAGCTGTTGTAGAAAGGTCACATCCAGCCAACTTCATCACCTTGTGGGAGCCCGATCATGTTGGTACAAAAGGAGGATGGGACTTGGAGACTCTGTATTGATTATCGGGGGTTGAACAAGATCACTGTCTAGAATAGGTACCCGATCCCATGAATTGATGACCTTCTGGACCAAATCAAAGGGGGAAAATATTTCAGCAAGAGCAACTTGAAGTCTAGGTATCACCAGGTACAAATCAAACCCTCTGATGTGTGGAAGACTGCCTTCGAAGGCAAGGAGGGCCTTTTTGAATGGCTCGTCATGCCTTCCAAATTGAAAAATGCTCCTGCAACCTTCATGAGGTTGATGCATGACATCTTGCATCCATTCACCAAATCATTTGTATTGGTATAGTTGGATGACATTCTAATCTTTAGCCATAGTTGGGAAGATCACCTCCACCACATCCGAGAAGTCCTCCAAACACTACGGCAACACAAGTTGTGTGCCAATTTGGAGAAGTGCACTTTTGGCATGACCCTGGTTCAATATCTGGGATAGATTATTGATGAAAGGGGGGTACATGTGGATCCAGCCAAGATCCAAGTCATTCAGGATTGGCCAGCCCCAACCACCCTAATAGAGCTTTGTAGCTTTCTAGGTCTTGCTAATTTCTACCGTAGGTGTGTGTTGGGATTCTTTGATATCACTTGGCCCTTGAGTCAAGTCACCAAGGGAGGAGAAAAAGAAAAATTCTGTTGGTCAAAATCTCAATAGAAAGGATTTGTAGAAATCAAACATCGCCTATGTTCTACCCTAGTGCTCACATTACCATACTTGCAACAACCATTTTAGATCGAGACAAATGCCTCTGACTATACTATTGGGGAAGAACAAGGGCATATCACAGTGAGACATTGTTCGAAATAGGGGCATCCAGTGGCATATCATAGTGAGACATTGTCTGACACACTTCGAAAGTATCCCACTTATGACAAAGAAATGTATTCCATTGTGCAGGCTTGTCGACAATGGAAGAATTACATTTTGGGGAAGGAGACAATCATCCACATAGAACACCGACCCATGCAGTTCATATAGACATAGGGTAAGTTGCAGAACGATCGCCATCAGAAGTGGTCCACATATCTGCAACAATCTCATTTGAACATCAAGTACAAGAAACGTACCACCAATAATGTTGCAGACTGCCTCAGCCGACCACTGATCATGGCCATAACCACCATTCTCAACTCTTGTGGGCATGATACTTCTGATTGGCTACTTCTCTACAAGAGCGATCCAGAATTCACCTACACATACAAGGCACTATTGAGGGGTATGCAAGTTCCAAATTTTCACCTCCAAGATGCACTATTATGTCACCTGGAACACTTTTTTGTTCCTTCAAGTGAGCGCGCTAAGATGATATGGGAAGCGCACTATAGTAGAGTTATTGGTATTTTTGGGGTCGAGAAAACAGTGGCAGTACTGTAGAAGTATTTCTATTGGCTGAAACTTCAACAGGATGTTGGGAAGTACATCAGATCCTGCACTGCTAGTGCCATTGCCAAACTGACCATCAAGAGGCAAGGGCTCTATACTCTGCAACCTACCCCTAGTCGACCTTCGGAATCCATGTCCATGGATTACATGTCAGGCCTTCCTTCTACTAATCATGGAAACAACTATGTTTTCATGGTCATCGACATATTCTCAAAGATGGCCATTATGGAAGTTTGGAAGAAGAATATAAAAGTAGAAGCCACTGATAAACTCTTCTTTGAACAAGTGTGGGTGCACTCTGGGATCCCACAGTCTATCATATCATATCGTGACAACAAGTTCCTCAACACATTTTGGTCCAACCTCTAGTCAATGTTGGACACCAAGCTCACCAAGTCCACAACTTGCCATCCGCAAACTGATGGCTAGATAAAGGCCGTCAACAAGATGATTGTACACATTCTCCGCATGTACAATTCCAAGCTTCCACACACATGGGATGAGAGTCTTCCTTATGTACAACACAGTTATAACTGGGCTTTTGATAGCTCAACCAGCCACAACCCCTTTCAGGTGGGCTTGGGATTCCAACAACTATTTCCCATTGACGTAGCCATGCCATTTGCAGCTACTCAGGCCCATTCAATTCATGTCCAATCTAAAGATGACAAAGAAGATAACTTCATCGAGCGCATTCAGCATATCCGCCAACCGGTTCATGACATATTGGACAGAACCAATTCTAAGTACAAGCAATGACATGATCAACATCAAGTGCCACACAACTTCCAGGTGGGTGAAAAAGTGTGGCTACATTTGCAGAAGGAGCGCCTCATTGGACCCCACCACAAGATTCGCCCACTCCGATATGGGTTGTCCACCATCACCAAGGTTGTATGGAATAATACCTTCGAGCTCATTATTCCACCATTCCTTGGTCTGCACCTAGTATTCAATGTAAACCACCTTTATCCCTACTTCCCACCTCTATTAGACACCTATGATATTGCAGAAGAACTCACACCAAAAGAGTTAAACTCACATTGCATGGAACAGGCCACCATAGACTGTATCATGGACATGAAAATCAGAAACAATCACTGACAGAAGATCCAACTGTATCAGGTTGTAAAAGCTAGCCAACTCTTGCACCAAGGCAAATGATTCACCAGAGACCAAGTTCAATATAAGTTTCCTCATCTTATGGACGAACTCAACGCAATGGAGACCATTTCTTCCTAAGGGGGGAGGAATGATCAAGGTGGATATTGGTGGCCACTCGCCTATTCCACTTGAGGCCCCACCATTGTCTCTTTCATTTTTTTCACAACTTACTATTTTTAGTAGTTTTTCAGGTCCTGAACTTTCGGAGCCATTTTGAAGCCCCAAATGGAGATAGTAGGCCAAAGTTACATCCCCAGGAAGTTGAAACACCAATTTACCCAAACAGAGCTGATATTTTTGGCACTTCATCTCCTAGGGTTAGGTTTTTGGACGTTTAGAGTTCTCCATTGTTTCTCCATAATAAATAGTCCCTTGAGCCTCATTGTAACATAGTTCAGAGGTTTGTAGCCGCCACATCTCTTCTCAGACATTTGATACCAACACCCGAGCTATTTTATTTCCATCATGTTTGTAAGCATATTTCTGTGATTTTATATTAATGAAATGAAGCCTTATTTCTGTTGTATTTCTATGTTTATGGTTGTTTCGGTATTCTGTTGCATTGCTGCATAAATCCAGATTATTAGAATATTAGGTGTCAAACATTCCCCCCCTTAATCTGAAGGTGTATGTATGATTCCAATAAGAGCTCTATAATACAAAATATGAAAAAACATGCTTGGAAACACTAGATTGAATGTTCTCTCTGAAATGTTGGTATAAGGTGGTGGTTTAAGGATTACCACCAACATTGGAATGCTTAGTGAAATTCTTATAACTTTCCAAATCTAGAAAGAAGATGAAATATTTTGCTAGAGGAAGTGTCCTTAATTCTTTCGAGAGGGATACCTTCAACCTTGAAAAGGGAGGTCTGCAACCTGCGTAAAAAGGGAGAACCTAAACCTAAAAAGGGAGATGTAAGCATGCAGTGCTTTAAGGATTACCACCAAATTTGGAGTGCTTAATGAATTTCCTGTAAGTCTTCCAAAATTGGCAAGAAGTTCAAGTCTCTGCTAGAGGAAGGTTCCCCAGTTATTTGAAGAGGAATAAGCTCAAACTTGCATATAGGGTTTAAGGTTAACCACCAACCAAAGGCATCCTTAGGGGCATCTTTGTCTTTGGATACAACCATTAATATGGTATGGTAGGTTGTGGCTTCGGCTCACTTGATGTAGCTTTGAAGCTTGTATATGACCATCACTTCCCCCCTTGTCATATAAATGTGAGGCGATGGAGAAAATTCAACTACAAAACAATTCAATACATTAGAAATAGCTCTAACATATGACTGAAATATCTTCTTGGTTGTTGAATCCCATTGCTAAGAAGTGATCCATCGTAGGTGAATCTTGTTTTTGAATCATCTATCTGAAGAATGAGTGGTTTTATGATAGTTCTCACATGGATGGAGATCAAAATGGTGATATTTTATATGACCAACTTAGTCACAATGTTGGCATATAACATGTTTTTGATGTTGATTTGAAAGAGCAGAATAATTTGGAATAAATGACTCGTGAACTTACATGAAAGAATCAAACACTCTAAAATTTGATGGGATTTTAGTAATATGGACTATGAAATGACACATCCTTGCAATACTTAAGACATTTTTTGTGCTTGTTATGGACAAGCCCTTCCCAAGTTCTGATTAGGGGCTTGGGAAGTACAGATTGAACTTCTTTATCTGCATGCAACTCTTCTCTTGAGATGGGTACCGCATCTGAATAAATATTAATCTCATTGATGTGATTGGAGTTTGCCTCAATGATCTAAATAGAAATGGGTTCGAAATGATGACTCCATTGTTGTAATTATTCTTAATGAAGTTGTGACTCAAGCTAAAAAAATATATATCTTCTATTGTGCATTATGCAAAACATTTCTAACATAAGATAGAGTATCCTTGTTTATTTTAACCATCTCATCAACATTGGAATGGATGAGGGTATTTAGCAATTCTATTATATCATCAAATATGACCATTTTCTCAAATTACCAAAAATAAACAAATCTTCCAATCAACTTTAAAAGAGTGGCGACTTATACCAAAAATGTGCCATTAATCAAATAATTACTAAAGATTCAATGATTAAAAAAGAGAGTGGGACATTACTATGCAAAGATGTATAATTTTCTTGTTCATATGTGCCACAAAATGGGGCCAATATTCATACTCAAAATTGATATTTTCAAGGCCAATGTAGTCTTTGGTTCTCATAAATCTCCAAGTATTATTTTTAACCAATTGTTAAAAAGGGAGTAGCACAATAGACCTAATTTTCTAGTCACATAGCAACACTTCCCTTAGTATCATTTAAAATCCTGCACTTTAAGTGAACATCAATGAGAGAGACAACGATGTTACTTTCCAACTATATTTGTTTTTGTTGAGACTTAGACCACTTCTTCCATGAACCATTAGGGTAATTTTGAGGTCTAAAATGGGCCTCCTAAGGAAATTATAAAATAATAATGGAAATTGTTATCACTCAGTAATTTGTCAAGGTTAAAGAAAGAAATAGTTCAAGGTAACCACAAACCTACTTTTAAACTCTAGGATCTAGCCTTCCTAGGGTTCAGAGAGGGCTCTCTCTATAAAATTTAACGTTGTTTTGATTATAATATATTAGGTTAAATTCAATATGGAATGGAATGAAATGAAATGGATTAAAATACATAGTATTTAAACTAAGTAAAGTGTAAAATAGGCGATTTAGCATAGTTTTGTCCCATTTTTTATTTTTTACACATAGACTTAGGATAAAATTAATTTTATGGGTTTTGAGTGTTTCTGAATGGAGATGAAATTAATTATTTAGGGTTTTTACTTTTACTAAGAAAAAAATGGTATTTTACTTAGGAGAAGGGATCATGATCATGGATGAGGGTGAAAATGCTGATGAAATTGGGTTTTATGTAGGAAATCCAATATTTTTAACCAATCAGATATCGAGCCTTAGGTTTGGTCCCAACAAAAGTTGGAGAAATTCTTTGAGCCTCTTTAACTAAATGTTTAGAATATTAAATCATTATGGGGGAGGGGAAAGTAGTAATTTTTTTTCCCGATGATGCTTTATTACATGTCTCGCACAACTACTTTCTACCGACCCATCATTATTTCTAACATTTTTTACTCATTTTCATGGGTGCATTTAGGCTTGCAACCCTAAATCAATTTTTCATTTAAAACAGGAAACTATCTAATTCTAACCTTGTTTCATCCGAGGGCTCAGATTAAACTGTTGAGCTCCTCATTTATTCTCTATCTTCTCTACTGATTTGTCAAGTTTATATTGTTTGACATATATTTATTCTCTATCTAAAACATGAAATTTAAAGCATGAAAAGTTAGGATTAAACTATTTAACTCGTCATGGATTATGGAATTTATTGAAAATATGCACATAATCATTATTCTTGCAGTAAAAGTAAATAGTAGTGGCATTTTCAGTTGCTCACTTTCATGATCTATTTTTTATGGGGTTCATATTTAATATTATTTTGATCTTTTTTTCTTTTTTTCCTTCAATTATTCTTTTAGGACATACCCTCTTTTTTCATATTTTAATTTGGGAATACATTTGCAAAAGGAAAAGGTATGTACAATATTTCAAGAATTTTAACAGAGTCAAATAAAAATTATGAATCCTATATTTATAGGACCCTAAAAACAGATTCACATGGGGATGGCGTCTCCTTATGATATGTCAAGAACACCATTGACTAGTAGCTTGATCCATTGGGCCAATCCCAAACATGCATATGTTGTGACGAAAAACTCTTGAACTGAGTTTACACATTTTTCTGCAAATTGAAATCTAATCTGAGACTAAAAGGTTATGCAACCTTCAAGCCAATCTACTAAATCATCAATATCTTATGGCCTTTTCCTTGGCTTCAAATCTAAATGAATTATTTCAAACTAGCTGAAAACTGAAAATTGAAATAAGTTGAAATCCTACCTATTTACTCTAATCAGCTGTCCAACTGCTAGATAGGTAAAATGAAATAGCCAATGCAACCATTCAAGAATTATATACATTGAGGTATTTTATTGCATGTGCTTGTTGATTTTCAAAACTGTAATCCTGCAACCTATTAGAAACTTGTCAACAAATGAGATGACAAGGAAATACTTGATTTCCTTTGTTGACTCTAGAAACTTTTCAAAAGGATCTTCCAAAATATATACACTAATGTTTAACAAATCTAAACAAATTTACATCTTTTATGGATGGCCTCCATGCCATGTGTTGGGGTTCCAGTGTTTTGGCCAGATTGGCAAGACCAAAAGACCAGACAACATCAAACCACTTTGGGATCATAGGATCTAGCCCTACTGGATCCAGAGAGGGATCTCTCTATATATGCAAAGAATGATATATATTTGAAAGCTCAAATTTAGGTATTAGGCTAGGTATGAAGCACAAGGATTTTAATTTGTTTGCTTGGTTGGTTGGATTGTTTGGAGATCAATAAATGAGAAGGCTATAAAAGGGAAAAAGGAACAAAGGCACACGATGTTTTGGCAAAAGAAGATAGGTCAAGAAACATTAAGGAGTGAAATGAAAGAAAGAAAGAAGCCCAAGTGTAGTCTAGAGATCGGGTAAGGACTTTTAACCTATCCTGCTTTGACATACTCAAAGGAAACTCCCATTGAAGACACAAAGGGTAGCTTAAGATCAAGTCAGAGGTCATTTAACTCTAGGCCTGCTTTCAGCATACTCTCAAGGAAAAAAAAATTAAGATTTAACACAAAGCAAGGCCTAAGATCAGAGAAGGAGTTTTAACCTTCAATGATTTTGACATCAGCTCAAAGGGATCTTAGAAAGGAAAATCTGTTAGAGAAGGACCCTAGTGGACATGGCTAACTCTAAATCCCTAGTATCCTAATTCTTCCAGCTTAAACCCAACAAGAACATCTAAGAAAAAACTTCAAATTTAAACATCAGTAAGCATGGGTAATACCAACATCTTTGACTAGTTAAATTATGTGAATTTGCTCTTAGATACACTATCCGCAGAAAACATCAAAGATAAGAAGAGCAGGAAAGCATTAGGTTACTATACAGGAGTATATCCTAAGTCAAATTACTGATTCTTATAAGAGAATAATAGACGATAATAATTACCATGAAATAAAACAATTGCAGTAGGAAAACATCACCCGTAATATAGACCAGGATCCTATGAAATTTTCTTGTTCAATTGATGTGAAAAACTAGTCACATACTCTGAGCTCAATGGCTATTATATTCAAACTTCTCCTCCCAGCCTAATAAATTATAAAATACTCAGCTACTTCCCCCAATAACAGTTCCAACAGTTGAATGAATCCCTACAACAAACAATAGCCACCTTTACAATGTTTTTCAATGAATATTTATAGGGGAATGAGGATGAGGAGTAGTAGATGTAAACTTAATTGTTTCATTATGACAGAGGAGAAGAAGGTCGAGTGCCCATTCTCCAGAATGGCTCTTCATTAACTGTGTGTACTCTGTAGTATGGTCTAGAAGTTTTTAAAGGACTTCAGGTATGTTCTATGAAGTATTCCGGCTGCATGGAACTCTATTTTTCCTTATGAAATAAGTAACATGGATAGAAAGTCCGCAGGTCTCCATACTTCCATAACTATAGTCTTGACAACCTTTTAAGACCTTTTTCAGTGTAATAACTGATCTGGTGTTTGATTGGAAGATGGAGGAAGTCACATGGTCCGTATTTTCTTGGAGAAAATGCTCTACTGATGTCAATCCATTGATATAAACGGTTTATGCACTTTAGGCTTCATTAAGCCTCTTAATCATCTTCATGATATTTCTTTGTGTCGTCTTCCTTTAATCATTGGATTACGGGTGTTAAATCTTCAATTAGGAGCCATTAAATCCCTTAATTCCACCTCTAATATTCTTTGTTGCTGCTGTGATGGTCTCTCTTCACTTTCAGTCACAGTGGTTGTGAATGTGGAGAAAGAGTGTGTTTCACCATATGTATACCATGAACAATACAATAAACTCGTTAAGAAACCTAGGGGAGTGGTGAAATATTGCTGTGGAGACCTATGGAATGGTGGTAGAAATGGTGGATGCAGGTGAAAACAGGTGAAAAATATTGCAGAACGATGAAAGAATGATCTACCGGAGGTTTGGTGCAAAGAGAGTCATGGACAGTCCGATTAGATAAGGAAATGGTGATCAACAGTCAGGATTCACCGGTGGGGCTGTTAAGACATGCATAAGGCAGAGGAAATTACTCTAGTGTAAAACCCCAATTTTTAATGTCGGGTGAATTAGAAAGGGAAAGTGTCAAAATGAATGAAGTCAAGGCCTTTGGTGGTGGGACCTAGAGGCGGAGGGAGAACGAATGTGGACCGTTGGATCTTAGGAGGAGATCACCGGTGGGGATCCTCTGACGAAGTTCTTAGGAAGGACCGATGAAAGAAATATGGTGGAGTTGTAATGAAATGTGAGCCGTCAATCTAGATAAAATGGATGGTCGGGATTTGATGAAGGCCTATATCGGGGAGGGGTGGTTTTTGGAGGAAAACCACTATTTTCACACAGAATTGGAGTATTTTTGGAAGTTTCCTAGAAAAACGTGATATGCCTCGCCGCCTGACACGTGTCCTCTTCAAAAACGCCCATTTCGAATTTTTTATAGTGTTAACCTTCGGGTGCAGAAAAAACGCGAAATGCAATGGTGCCTGTTGGATGAAAGGCAGAGAGATCTGACGGTGGGGATGAGAGCGCAATATGGAAAGGTGCATGGGAGATATGGTGGGAAAAGTCAGCGGTGGTTTTAATGTGGGCCATCAGATCAGTGTAATGGAAAGTTGAGATCAAAGGCGAGAGTGGGAAGGAAAACGGGCAAGTGAACGAGGCAGGAAGAACGAGAGTCGTCAAATCTAAAGGAACAAATGGCGGAGATCCAATCACATCGAAGAAATGGCAGGGGAACAAAGCTCTGATTTTTGATCTTGTGATTACACCAGGACCGTTGGATCGGCGGAAATAAATGGTGGAGATTGATCGGAGGGGGAGAGATGGAGTGGGCCATCAGGTTCATTTTGAGCCGTTAGATCTATACATTAGATGGCTAAGATCTAAAAATGGTATGACACTATTACAAAGGGGGAGAAATTTATATGGTCGTGGAGACGATTAGGACTGTTGGATCTGAAAGGATGAACGACTAGGATCTAATCGGGTCTCACCAATTGGAAGTGGTCAAATGCACGGGATTGGGCTTTTGTGATTGTGCAATAGCCATCAGATCAAGCGGGAAGATTGATGGTCAAAATATAATCGGAGGGTAGTGTAGAGAGGGGAAGGGGCGGAGAAATATTAAGAGAAGTGACCATCGATCTATGTAGATCAACGGTGGAGATCGCAGTGGAAGTCGAGAAGAGAGAAACCAATCGCATCGGAGAATTTCAGAATAACAAAGGGAAAGTCGCTCATTGAACGCTCCTATTGCGATTAGCTCCCGAGGGCACATCGCCTAGTTTTGGCAGTGGGTTCTATGCGGTGAAAGAGGCTAAAGGCTAGCCGAAAGGGGTTTAAGCCTGTAATGTAAAAATGGGATTTTTGGCCCAAATTTAGTGCTTTTTAATGCCAAATGGGGGTTTCGGTAGAGGGAATAAGGGATTTTTAAACTAGAAAAAGGATATTATAAGGCTTAGAAAGGGTTTTAGGACAAGATGGAGGGTTACAGAGGGGATTTTGAAAGGGGAAAGGGTGATGAAAACAGAGGATTTGTGGGAATGAAATAAGGGGAAATGGAGGCCCTTATGAAGCATTCTTCTTCTCAAAACAGCAAGGATTTTTAAGGGGAACAACAGTGAGGATTTCTTAAAGGATAGAGAACACATGGAGGCTTCAAGAATGATAGGTTTACACAGGAAATGTATCTCTTGAAGACTTACAAACATTTTATCCACCTGTTTTCTTGTCAAAAAATTCATAGGTGGCTAACAGTGGCTCCATATGGGGATGGCATCTTCTTGAAGGTGTCAAGAACCTCAGACAATAATCTTTGGGGGTAGGGTAGATGCCTGGTACTTGAAACATCCTTTTATTCCTTTATCAGCTACCACAGATCATGAAGACATCATATCAGCAGTAATATTCTCCCAAACAACTACCTACCCATACTATTGTCCTAACATTTTTTCTTCTGGGTGCATTTTGACTTGCAGACCCTTTACATTATCAATTTTTGATAAATAGGAAAATAAACCTATTCTACTTCTACCCTTATTTCTCCATGAGACCAAATTAGACAGTTGGCCTCATAGCTTCTCTACCTAAACTAATATCTGCTAGGATTAAACTGTCTAGCAGATTTCTTCTCTACATTCTAAGACAGAAATTGAAAAATAGTCAGACCGGGATTAGACTGTCTGGCTTGCTGTGGGCCATGGAATAAAGACAAAACTTCTCATGGACTGAGCGATGCAAAAATTTAAAAACAACTAACTAAATTCTCACAGATTGAGCTTTATTGAGATTTCCTACCTACCCTATTCTAACTTGCAATATATACAAGTCTAGCTGACAAACTCTCTTTTCCAATACATCCAGTCAATCAGATGATCCCATGACTAGTCTTTTCTTTTCATCTCTTTGAGCATGCTGGATAGGCAGGGCCACTCCCATTCTCTTTGTTTCTTAGCAGCAACTTTTAAAATGTTCTTTGTTGTTTGCAACATGCTGCTCATGATGACCTTTGATCCTTCTTCAAATTTTTTCAGGAAATGAGCATAAGGATCTTGATTGATACTTGGTTGTGAGTATTTGACAAATGGTTTTCAACCAGGACTGCTTCCTCTTCCACTGGATCAAGAAAAAGACTTTCTTGAGAAATAAAATCTCCCTCATTCTCATCATCACCTGAACTGGAGGACTCATCATATTTGACAGTGCTATCCTCTTATAGCTTTGAGATATTCTAATCTGGTGGGCTGAGATCTGTGAAAATATCCATTTATTTTTTAGCAGGGGTTTGTTTCATTTCTTCCTCTTTTTCAAGAGAAGGCCCCTTAGTTTCAATCTGCTCAAAAATCTTTTCCTTGTTTTCCTCTTCATCCTCCGAGATGAAAGGCTGCTGACTAACAATCACATGGAAACTATTACTGATGATCTGAGATAAAGCAGAGTGAAGATTCAAAGAATCTTCATCTGCTACTAGAATTTCATAACTTTCCCCATCAGTATCGTAGATAGCCTAACATGGTTCATTACTTTCTTGAATTTGCTGAAACTAATTTTCCTCCCACAAATCTACTAATGATGGCCCTGCAAGATCATTTTCTGTTTGGAGAACATCATCATCAGATAGATCAAAAATAGGAAAATCATTGAAGTAATTAATGTTACCAATCAAACACACTAGATTATCAGCAAGTCTTTCTTCGTTCTGATTTACAGAGGAGCCTTTTAGATCTGTACAATCAAGCTCAGTAGGTGAATGGGAAAAAGTATATGTTCTATAAAAGAATTGAAAGGCTGGTTGTCTATTGATGATCTGATCTATTTCTTCTTCTATCAAAGGGGGTGATGTTCTTGTGTTCCTTTGAAAAGAAGTGCAACAGCGCTTTGTTTCTTGTATTGGCTGATTTGGAGGTAGTATGTCTTCTTGAGCCTCTTCTAGGAGATCTTCACTTGTGCTCACAGGGAAACCTTGAGGATTTTCTGATTTTTCCTGAACTCTTTCTGATTCAAACAAATCCTCATGAACATGATGGTACTCGGTTAGAGCACAAGGCTCATGAGTTGTCTCTTCTTCCACATCAGATTCTGCATCTTCTATGTGGTTTCTTGTTTCCTCAAAGCAGCATTCCCTATTAGCTTTCACCATTTGGTCATGATATTCTCTTATTAGCATAGTACAATATATAGGTAGGAAATCGGACATTTCTTGATCACCTTCCTCCTCATCTTCTATAGATTCTTGAGCATCATACATGTCTTTCTCATTGTCTAGGTCTTATATGGGCCGTAGATTGTTTGCCTCCGGAAAGCATAAGTCGCTTCCAGAGAACAACATTTGTATTTAGGTTAGCTTCCTATGCATCCCTCACCATTATTTCACCAAACATGTTTACCATTATAGTCATTCTATCTACTAAAGCATCTAGCTTTGCATCTTGTTCCAGGGACTTGGATTCAAAAGTTTAAAAATAGGCCAATCGTATCTTCATTCAGTCCAGTGGCCTTCACGCGGGATTCATTTGGTATTTTCAAATTTATGGAGTGGAGTTTCTAGGGATGAATGTGGAATGTTTGAAGTGTGCTCGTTGTCCACCACTGCAAGAATTAGCACCAATCTAACCAGAGATTATGGGTCTTTTAAGAGCCCAAGGATATCTAAGAATAAATACACTCAAAGTTCCCCAAAGGAGTCGCCTACTATGTTGGGGTTCTAGGTGTTTTTTCCAGATTAAGTAAGACTGGAAGACTGCACAACATCAAACCACTTTGGGATCCTAGGATCTAGCCCTCCTTGATCTAGAGAGGGATCTCTCTATATATTCAAAGAATGATATATCTTTGAAAGCTCAAATTGAGGTATTATGCTAGGTATGAAGCACAGGTGTTTTAATTTGTTTGGTTGGTTGGTTGGATTGGTTGGAGATCAAAAACTTAGAAGGCTATAAAATGGAAAAAGGAACAAAGTCACAGGATGTTTTGGCAAAAGAATATAGGTCAATAAAGTGGCAAACCATTGGGCTATGGAGTCATGAAAGGGGAATACTTGCGTAACAACTATCCAAGGTTTTCCAAAGGGCAAGTCATATATACTAAAGGATATTTTAGATAGATGGTGAAATGGAAACATTAAGGAGTGAAGTGAAAGAAAGAAAGAAGCCCAAGTGTAGTCTGGAGATCAAGTAAGGACTTTTAACCTATACTTCTTTGACATACTCAAAGGAAACTCTCAATGAAGACACAAAAGGTAGCTTAAGATAAGGTCAGAGGTCATTTAACTCCAAGCTTGCCTTCCACATACTATCAAGGAAAAAAAAATTAATATTTAACACGGAGCAAGGCCTAATATCAGAGAAGGAATTTTAACCTTCAATGCTTTTTACACCAGCTCAAAGGGATATTAGAAAGGCCAATCTATTAGAAAAGGACCCTAGTGGATAGGGCTAACTCTAAATCCCTAGTATCCCAATTCTTCCAGCTTAAACCCAACAATAACATCAGTAAGAATGGGTAATACCAACATCTTTGAATGGTTAAATTATGTGAATTTTCTCTTAGATACACTATCAGCAGAAAACATCAAAGATAAGAAGAGCAGGAAAGAATTAGGGTACTATGGAGGAGTATATCCTAAGCCAAATTATTGATTCTTATTAGAGAATAATGGAGAGTATGATTTAGCATGAAATAAAACAATTGTAGTAGGAAAACATCACCCATGATATAGACCAGGATCCTGTGAAATTTTCTTGTTCAAGTGATGTGAAAAACCATTCACATACTCTGAGCTCAATGGTTGTTACATTCCAAACTTCTCCTCCTAGCTTACTAAATTATAAACTACTCAGCTACTTCCCCCAATAACAGTTCTAACAGTCAACTAAATCCCTACAACCAACAACAACCACCTTTACAATGTTTTTCAATGAATATTTAGAGGGGAATGAGGAGGAGGAGTAGTAGATGTAAACTTAATTATTTCATTATGACAGAGGAGAAGAAGGTCGAGTGCCCATTCTGCAGAATGGCTCTTCATTATCTGTGTGTACTCTGTATTATGGTCTAGAAGTCTTTGAAGGACTTTAGGTATGTTCTCTGAAGTATTCTGGCTACATGGTACTATGTTTTTCCTTCTGAAATAAGTAACATTGATATAAAGTCCGCATGTCTCCATACTTCCATAACTATAGTCCTGAAAGCCTTTTAAGGCCTTTGTCAGTGTAATAATTGATCTGGTGTTTGATTGGAAGATGGAGGAAGTCACATGGAAGATTGACACTCTGTTGATGTCAATCCACTGATATAACCTGTTTATGTGGTTTAGGCTTCATTAAGCCTCTTAATCATCTTCATGATAATTTCTCTGTGTCTTCTTCCTTTATCGTTGGATTACGGGCGTTAAATCTTCAATTAGGAGACATTAAATCCCTTAATTCCACCTCTGATATTATGTTTTGCTTCTGTTATGGTCTCTCTATGCTCTCAGTAACAATGGCTGTGACTGTGGAGACGGAATGCATTTCACCATATATATACCCTGCATAATACAATAAACTCGTTACGAAACCCACTAGAGTGGTGAAATATTTCCGTGGAGGCCTGTGGAATGGTGGTAGAAATGGTGGATGCAGGTGAAAATGGGTGAAAAACATTGTAGAATGATGAAAGAATGATCTACCCAAGGTTTGGTGCAAAGAGATTCACAGACCATCTGATTAGATAAGGCAATGGTGATCAATGGTCAGGATTCGCTGGTGGGGCTGTTAAGACATGCATAAGGTGGATGAAATGACTCTAGTGTAAAACCCCAAGTTTTAATGTCAGGCAAATTACAAAGAAAAAGGGTCAAAATGAATGAATTCAGGGCCTTTGGTGGTGATACTCGGAGGCGGAGGGAGAATGAATGTGGACCATTGGATCTCAGGAGGAGATCAATGGTGGGGATCCTCTGACAAAGTTCTTAGGAAAGCTCGATGAAAGAAATATGGTGGAGGCACAATGAAATGTGAGCCGTCGATCTGGATAAAATGGATGGTCGGGATTTAATGAAGTCCTATATCGGGGAGGGGTGTTTTTTTTAGGAAAACCACTATTTTTGTGCAGCATTGGAGTAGTTTTGGAAATTTCCCAAAACAAATGTGATATGCCCTGCCGCCTGACACGAGTCCTCTTCAAAACCGCCCATTTCACATTTTTTAGAGTGTAAACCTTCGGGCGCAGAAAAAATGTGAAATGAAATGGTGGCCATTGGATGAAAGGTAGAGAGATCCGACAGTGGGGATGAGAGTCCGATATGGAAAGGTGCAAAGGTGATATGGTGGGAAAAGTCAGTGGTGGTTTTAATGTGGGCCGTCAGATTAGTGTAATGGACAGTTGAGATCAAAGGCGGGAGCAAGAAGGAAAAGGGGCAAGTGAACGAGGTGGGAAGAATGAGAGCCGTCAGATCTAAAGGAACAGATGGCGGAGATCCAATCGCACAGAAGAAATGGTAGGGTGCCAAAGCTCTGATTTTTTATCTTGTGATTACACTAGGGCCATTGGATCGGTAGGAATCGATGGTGGAGATCAATCGGAGGGGGAGAGATGGAGCGGGCCATCGGTTTCATTTCGAGTTGTTAGATCTATACATTGGACGGTTGAGATCTAACACTAGAGCGACAACGTTACAAAGGGGATGAAATTTATATGGTCGCGGAGACGATCAGGACTATTGGATTTGAATGGATGAACGACTAGGATCTAATCGGGGCTCACCAATCAGCAGTGGTCAAATGCACGGGATTGGGCTTTTGTGATTGTGTGATAGCCGTCGGATCTAGCGGGAAGATCGACGGTCCATATGTAATTGGAGGGTAATGCAGAGAGGGGAAGGGGCGGAGAAAGATTAAGAGCGATAACCGTTGATCTATGTAGATCAACGGTGGAGGTCACATCGAAAGCCGAGAAGAGAGAAACCAATCGCATCGAAGAATTTCAGAATAACAAAGGGAAAGGTGCTCATTGAATGCTTCAATTGCGATTAACTCCTGAGGGCATAGTGCCTAGTTTTGGCACCGGTTTCTATGTGGTGAAAGGGGCTAAAGGCTAGCCGAAAGGGGCCTAAGCCTGTAATGTAAAAAGGGGATTTTTGGCCCAAATTTAGTGCTTTTTAAGGCCAAATAGAGGTTTCGGTAGAGGGAGTAAGGGATTTTTAAACCAAAAAAAGGATATTATAATGCTTAAAAAGGGTTTTAGGACAAGATGGAGGGTTAAAGAGGGGATTTTGAAAGGTGAAAAGGTGATGAAAATAGAGGCTTTGTGGGAATGAAATAAGGGGAAATGGAGGCCCTTTTGAAGCATTCTTCTTCTCAAAACAACAGGGCTTTCTAAGGGGAACAATAGTGAGGATTTTTTAAAGGATAGAAAACACATGGAGGCTTCAAGAATGATAGGTTTACATGGGAAATGTATCTCTTGAAGACTTAGAAAAATTTTAGCCACCTGTTTGCTTGTCAAAAAATTCATAGGTGGCTAACAGTGGCTCCACATGGGGATGACATCTTCTTAAAGGTTTCAAGAACCTCAGACAATAATCTTTGGGAGTAGGCCAGAGGCTTGGTACTTGACACATCCTTTTCTTCCTTTAGAAGCTACCGCAAATCATGAAGACATCATATCAACAGTAATATTCTCCCAACCAACTACCTACCCATACTATTGTCCTAACATTTTTTCTTCTGGGTGCATTTGGACTTGCAGACCCTTTACATCATCAATTTTTGATAAACAGGAAAATAAACCTATTCTAATTCTACCCTTATTTCTCCATGAGACCAGATTAGATAGTTGGCCTCATAGCTTCTCTACCTAAACTAATATCTACTAGGATTAAACTGTCTAGCAGATTTCTTCTCTACATTCTAAGACAGAAATTGAAAAACAGTCGAACTAGGATTATACTATCTGGCTTGCTATGGGCCATGGCATAAATACAAAACTGCTCATGGACTGAACTATGCAGAAATTTAAAAACAAGTGACTAAACACTCATATATTGAGCTTTATTGAGATTTCCTACCTAGCCTATTCTAACTTGCAATATATAAAAGTGTAGCTAACAAACTCTCTTTTCCAATACATCCAGTCAATCAGATGATCCCACGACAAGCAAAAATGTGGCTAAAACCATGAAACTGAAATTTTATTTTCATCTTTATCTCCCTGCAACTTTCAGATAACTTTTGTGATGATACTCCCACTAATTGTAATGTTTGACTGCTGAAATCTTTATCATCTTGATTTTGAAACTCATAGTTAGTTAATGGAGAAAGGATTTGAATGCATTCATTATCCAACATATCTGTTATTGGATCATGAAAATCTTGTGAGGATGGCTACAATCTACTAGATATGGAATTCCATGAGACTTCATAAACGTCAACAAGTTGCTCATCCTTTTCTTTAATGATGTTATACCACATTTCCTTTAAAAGGTGAAATGATTCAAAACATAGTGGTATTGAATCCTCCTGTGTTATTTGATTAGATGTTTCAATGGAATTTGATAACTGTAATTGTGAAACTCTAATATCTTGATCAAGGGTTTCATTATCTTCTTTGTTTTCAATCAGAATTCCTAAAGACTATTGATTATCGATGCCATGAAAGTTGTCTCTAATGAACTGAAATGAAGAAAAACAAAGAGGTAAATAATGTTTACTTATTTCCACATTTTTTTCTCTTTCTTCATTACTCTCATAATTGATTTGCAATAGTTGATTACTATCTTCAATCTACTGAAACTGCATTTCTTTATCCTCCAAACTACCTTCTAATTGCTCTGTAAAGTTAGTTTTAATTTGGAGAAAATAATTTTCATCATATTGATCATAGTTGGGCACATCATTAAATTAAGGAATGTCATCAAACACAAATATTAAATCAATAGATTCCTCTTCCACATATTGATCTGTAAATCCATTTTATGATCTATGATAATTGGAATTATCTGGAATTTTTTCATTGGATATCAAACTCTTCTATTCCTTCAGGATGATTTTGAACAAAAAAATCATCTTTCATAGTGACCTTCTATATGATTTCATCTAATTTTCTTACCGAAAGTTTGAGTTTTATCTCTACAATGTTTTAATTTTCTTCTTCTGCTTTCAACCTTTCCTTTCTGATTTGCAGATTAACTTCTACGTCAACAACAATGTTCTACATCTGTACAAGTGTTTCTAGATCTCTTTCTCTTAACTAAAATTCTATTTCTAGATCAAAGGAACTTGGATAATGCAAGAGAGTTGAATCATTAGGATGTCTAATATTTTTTGGCATTGAATAATAAAATTGATTAAATCTGTGAAAAAATTGTTCTATTGTTTCATTTGGATGTCATTTTAACTGATTATATTCTTGCATGATCACAAAAATATTGACTTTAATTATACACCTATTAGGAAAATTTTTGAAAAACTACTGTAAGTTTGAGATGCTTGCAATAGGTAGATTCTTGAAGAAAATTTTTACTCTATTTTGCAAAGAAAGAGAAAAAAGTATGATTTTAACATCATCTTCATCAATCTAAAATAGGTCCAGATAATTCTCAAAACCTTGAATATATTTTTTGGGTAGTGATGTTATTATTTTCTCCATCAAACTAGGGAAGAAATTTGCAATAGTTATCAGGGAAATCATGGAGTATATAAGGTAAAATGAGGGGCTTATATCTATTAGGAACTTTATTAGGTACAGAAATATGCACAGGGATTGTAAGATCAGTCTTGATTATTTGAGGTTTCTTAATTGGAAAATGATCATCATGAGATTCATAAGAAAACTGCTCGAAGGGATTAGGAGAATTAGTATTTACAATCTTAAAGTGAAAATAATTAAAAACTAATCTGAGATCTTCTCTCAAATACAATTACATTGAAAAAATTTCCTGATGAGAAAGAACATGATGTCCTGGATTAAGATCAAAGTTAAAGGCATGATCTTTCCATATTGTTCTTTTAAGTTCATTCCTCCAGTGGAGTCTTGATTGTGAAATTTACTTGGAGTCGCCAGGTGGATGATTTTAACCTTTGTGTGTTTGATCGATGTCCACCATCATAGATAAGATTTAAACCTGTAAAATATTTCTGAAGAAAATGTCAGTTTCCCCATTATGGTCGCCAATATGTTTTCACTCAGTAATTTCTCAAGGTTAAAGAAAGAAATAGTTTGAGGTAACCACAAACCTACTTTTAAACTCCAAGATCTAGCCTTCCTAGGGTTCTGAGAGTGCTCTCTCTATAAAATTTAACTTTTTTTTATTATAATATATTAGGCTAGTTATGGTTTTGCAGTTGGGTTTTGGTTTGATTTAGTTTGGTGGGAAAAATCACTTAATGAGATGGATAGTGGGAAATTTGTTTGTCCATTGTGCTAAGGAGTCAAAATTCAAGCAGACAGAGCTAGGATCAAGGTCAAAATGTCAAATGTTTTCAGGGAAAGATAGATAAGCTTTTTAATTTCTTGGAATGTTGTTTGGTGAAGTCGTTTGATTGGGATAAGGAGAAATGAAGGGTTCTTTGATCCGGAAAAAGGAAGTAGTAGGAAGAGGTCAAATGAACTTATTAGGGGAATTTTGAGGTCCAAAATGGGCCTCCTAGGGAAATAATAAAATAATAGCTAAACCAATAAAATAATATTTATGAATTTGCAATTTAATTTTTTCACTTCAATCCATGTAACCATAGTTAAATTCAATTCAAAAATTTTACCAAAATAAAATTAATAATTTTTTTTATTGATGTGACTATAAATAAGAATGATATTTTCAAGAAAAAGTCATTCTCATTGAACAACTAATGCATTTGTCCTTTGTACTTAAATAGCTTAAAATAAAATATAAATATAAATTTATAAATTCTTAATTATATTATATGCTATTAATTAAAATTTATATTATTTAAATTGTATAATAACATGTAATTAACATACTTGTGTGAAGCCCACGTGGTGTAGAGCAGTCGGTGATGGGGTGTACTCTTAAGGCACTCCCTTCTGCAAGGTCACCGGTTCGAAACCTGTGGGTGGGATGAGAGGAGAAAAAATGGGAAGATTAGGATTAGTCTAAACGAAAAAAAAAAAAAAAAAAAAAAAAAAAAAAAAAAAAAAAAAAAAAAAAAAAAAAAAAAAAAAAAAAAAAAAAAAAAAAAAAAAAAAAAAAAAAAAACAAAAACCATACTATATAAAAATAACATAATATAATACAATACAATAAATGTATAGGGATATGCATTGTTGCTTTCAAGAAATATGAAATGACAATAATATATTTTTATTCAAAAAGTTTGAAATCACATTTATTATGAGTACTTTACTTTGACTTTTAAAGTACTTAGAGAACTACCATGGTTAACCATGAGTTTTTATCCACCATTGAGAATTTGACAAGTAAGTACCTTTAACTCAAGAAATGCCACCTCAACCATTACAGATGATGTCATCTCATAAAATGTGATTGGTTCTCATAAAGTGAATTTTGATTGTACATTTTCCTTAGGAGGCCCATTTTAGACCTCAAAATTCCCCTAATAAGAGAGAGAAATTAAGGGTTCCCTACTCTGAAAATTAGCAGAAAACGTAGAAATGATAAATAGTAAAGACAAGGTGCTTTTAACAAATCCTGAAATAATACTCCTATTTTTTCATTCAAATTTAGAAGACATAATCGATGCATGAAACAAAGAAGATAAATAATGACAAGTATGAAATACTTCACTTCAATAGCTCATCACATGAATCCTGAAATATGATGCTAGTTGATCTGATCCAGTCTGCTACTCGAAATTTACAACACAAAAGCCTTCAAGTCCAAAGAAAATGACTATAGAAATATTCAACAATTTATTCCACAATAATAATTCAAAATATAAAGTATTTATATAAATTCTAAACTAGAATATCCTGAACAAATACCAATATTGTTTTACAAATATATCAAAACTGTTTTACATAAACAGAACTTAATAAAAGGACACTCAAAACTAATGAATCTATTTGTAACTATACTTATGGATTGATGGTGACAAAGAAGAGAATTCTAATTTGATGTCAACTCTTAGTTGACGATGAGGCATCCAAGTCATTAATTGTTTCCTTTATTTGTGCATTCTGCTCCAGAAATTCTACAAAATTTGGGTCCAATGATACCTTTTTATATCTCCATCCAAGATCTATATGTAACTAGTGAAAGAGTTTATTGTAGATAAATATTCTTTTGAGATAAACCTCTCTTAGGTCCCTAAAATTCTGCTCCATGTGGTCACAATAGGCTCTGCCAAACGATGCGTAAAACAGAGCTTTGCATAGTCTGAAAAATAGGCTGTAAATATGTGCATGTATCTCTCATTCTGTAATACCTGTGCAAAACGTGAGATAGGTTTCTGTATATGGGTCTCTTGGAAACAAAATTGTCCTTCAGTGTTGTAAGATGTATTTGTTAGTGGCCATAATATTCTCTACTTAATGATGACTTAACAGGAATTTTCTGTAAAAAATGCTTTCAACTATTTTTTAATATTTCCAAACCCATAATGGTTGTTAGAAAATTTAGAGTGGTTTTTGTAGTTGAACATCTTAGGAACATAAACCTCCTTCAATTTTGAAAAATTCATCCTGTATTGTTCATAATAGTTTCTGCAAAAAAAATGACTTAAATAGGACATTTTTGCAAAAAATGTCTCTGCAAAAAAAAAATGACTTAAATAGGACATTTTTGCAAAAATGTCCCTTCTTGATCTGTTTTCATCTTTTAACCTTACTATTATTTTAACTGTTTTTACTTTCACTTTAGATAAACTTCATTGTTGTTGGTGAAACTATTTTCATCTTTGTTTAACTATTACTTCCTCTGTATTTACTTTTACTGTTTTAACTTGAATGCTCTGTTACCTTTTCACTTTTACCTTTTAGAGTAAGAGTAAGTAAAATATGTCCTAGAGAATTACTGATGGAAATTTTTTCATCCTCTATTCTGACCACTTCTTTAAATTTCTTCATTCTACTCTGCTACTGTATGAAATTTTCTTGTTTTTAGGAAACAATTCGAAATCATATCCTTGTGAATTTTTTGAGTAAACAGGTCTTTAACTGGTATTAAGCTGTTTATCGATATTATTCTTTTGCCAATAACCTACAAAACAAAACAATTGTTAAAGAAACCTTGGCTACAGGGATGACTTCTCTGGGATAGAGGAGGTTTTTTGAGGGATTTTGAAGTCTTTGGAAGTAAATTGGAAGCTTTAAGTGGTTTTAACAATAGCTGCAATGGCTTTTTTCAGGTCCTCTGGGGGTAAAACAGTGTACTAGGAGCTTTGTTTCTTCAGTCGGGATGGATAAACACATTGAAAATGAAAAAAAGGGATTTACTGATGCATATGGCGTTTTATGGTTTAAACAAAATCGACATTAAATGGCAGTCATGTTGAGAAAATAGGCGATTTTCGAGCTTCATATTATAGAAACCGCGAGTGATTATCGCGCGGGTCTAAGGTGGTAAGTGGTTTCAAATGAATCAGGCACGATCCAATAAAAATAAAACACATAGAGGAGGGCAGAAAGTCTAAAACAACCTATTTCACATAGAAATGGAATGTGTTGATATCGCGCAACTTTATTTGCGATATGGGTTATTGATCGTTGGATTAGGAAGGACTCATGCGAATGATCGAGATTTGTTTTGGAAGATGTATTGGGATTTTAGAGTGGGGTATAGGTTTATCAATGTAGTGGGATAGGTTTTTAACATTATAAATATAGCTTTATAATGTTTAAAACCTTGGGTTAAATGATCAGACAAAAGTATAATGTTATATTAAATTAAAACATTTAATCGAATGTTTTAACCAATAGTGCTAGCGGGGGTATTAATATTTATATGGTATATAAACCTTTGCCAAGTTTTTAAGAACCATATGGGTGGGGATATATTTTATTGATATATTTAAACCCTATAGGAAAGGGCGGGGATTTATTTAACCATGTGGGATAATATAAACATAGGCTTAAACTTTAAATGAATGGGTTATGGAGGTTATTTATATATAATGGATTTAATAATATATACGGGAGGGACATAATATTGGGATTTAATACTTTATGTTAATAGTTAATATGGAATGTAATGAAATGAAATGGATTAAAATACATAGTATTTAAACTAAGTAAAATGTGAAATAGGAGATATAATATAGTTTTGTCCCATTTTTTATTTTTTACGCATAGACTTAGGATAAAATGCATTTTATGGCTTTTCAGTGTTTCTGAATGGAGATGAAATTAATTATTTAGGGTTTTTACTTTTACTAAGAAAAAAAGGGTATTTTACTTAGGAAACGATATCATGATCATGGATGAGGGTGAAAATACTGATGAAAATGGGTTTGATGTAGGAAATCCAATATTTTTAACCAGTCACTTATTGAGGCTTGGGTCTGGTCCCAACAGAAGTCAGAGAAATTCTCTGAGCCTCTTTAACTGAATGTTTAGAATATTGAATCATTGTGGGGGAAGGGAAATTAGTAATTTTTTTCCCGATGATGCTTTATTACATGTCCTGCACAACTACTTTCTACCTACCCATCATTATTCCTAACAATTTTTACTTCATTTTGATGGGTGCATTTAAGTTTGCAACCCTAAATAAATTTTCTTTCAAAACATAAAAACTATCTAATTCTAACCTTATTTCATCCGAGGGCTCATATTAAACTATTGAGCTCCTAATTTGTTCTCTATCTTATCTACTGATTTGTTAAGTTTATATTGTTTGACATATCTTTATTCTCTATCTAAAATATGAAATTTAAAGCATGAAAAGTTAAGGTTAAACTGTTTAACTGATCATGGATTATGGCATTTATTGACAATCTGCACATAATCATTATTCTTGCAGTAAAAGTAAATAGTAGTGGCATTTTGACTTGTTCACTTTCATGATCTATTTTTGATGGGGTTCATATTTAATATTCTTTTGTTCTTTGTTTCTTTTTGTCCTTTGATTGTTCTTTTAGGACATGCCCACCTTTTTCATTTTTTTAATTTGGGAATACATTTGCAAAAGGAAAATGTATGTGCAACATTTAATGAATTTTAACAGAGTCAAATAAAATATGAATCTTATATTTATAGGACCCTAACAGAAATAATAAAATAATATTTGATTACATCATCAAATTTTAGAGGGAAAAAAGAAAAACTACTTTTTCAACTCGTATTTTCAACTTATCTCCCAATTGTTTTACCCAAATTTCAAGTGGGAGTACTCCTTGGATGCAAAATTTAATTCCTCATCCAAGGATTACCCACGTTTCATACTTTCGATGGACCCTTCTACATGAAAAATGATGAATACATGAAAAACGTTATTGTAATCTCGTTTTTTTCATGTATTTCTCATTTTTCATGGCAGGGTGCATCTAGAGTATGCATCATGGGTACTCCTTGGATGGAGAATTAAAATTTTCATCCAAAGAGTACTCCTGCTCGAAACTTGAGTAAAATGTTCAGGATATAAGTTGAAAATATGAGTTGAAAAAGTAGTTTTATTATTTTATTTTTTTTAAATTTTTTTTAACCTTTTACTTAAAAAATGGTGAATCATCCCCCATGGTTGACATCATTATATTGAATCCTATTGGTTCTTATAAAATTTATTTTAGTTTCACATTTTTCTTAGCAGGCCCATTTTAGACCTCAAAATTCCCGTAATGTCAAATTAAAACTGCATTATCTATCATCTGATTTTGGTGGATAGGTCTCTGGTGATGATCACTTCTCTTAATGATGCCCTTAATAAATGGAAAAATAAATCGCATTCCTACTTTGAGAAGTGACTTAATAAATAATAGTACACAACAAAAAATATCATGTGACCTCTCTCATCTTGAGAAATGTTTTGTAATAGAAGAACAATCAATGGAGAGATTTGTCCCTAAAATTTTGTCCTTCAGATGTAGTGTTGGTGGTGCTTGTGCCAGTGGTCTTTATGCCCCACTAAAATATGCAACAAGTCAGAGAGCAGTGGCAATAATGTGGGTGAGATTTAATGTGGAGTCAATTGTAGTATGGGAGGGTGGTGTGAACATTGTATGGGATTGACAAGGGAAGATCAATCATAACTGAGGGATAGGGCCGAGAGGCTGAGGCTCGATGCATAACCAGTGGAGAGTGTGCACACTGTGACTGGCCATGAGTCGCATTACTGGGACCAACCTGGTGTTGAGAGAAAAACTACAGTAAGGTCCAGGTTGAGGGACCTAATAGAGTGGAAGACATACAAAAACAAGTAGCAATGAAATTAAAGGTCATAATGCTTAAACTAGTAATCTAGGGACATATGACCTTACCCATATGTCCTACATTTGAGTTCCTTCCCACAGGGTGCAAAACCTCTGCTTCTCCACGTGCTTCAAGACCTGCAACTCACTTAAGAAAATCAACATAGGCTAGTTGTACATCATATATATCCTAAATGTCAGTAGGTTAGATCATATAAGCTTATAAAAGATAACATGAAATTAGCAAATACAAGATCATTAACATGTATAAAAGGCATATAATACCATGAAATTAGGATCAGGAAAAATATTCTTTATTAATCTATGTTAAATATGTGGAGAAATATTGCCTGAAATCAGCCACGGATCCAAGCAAAACCGTCGTCTAGATCCATCCAGCCAAAGTCTCGACAATATTCTTCCATAAAATGTGCACAAGGATGTCACATAAAGGAGGTGAATATATCAAAGAAGGAATCAAGGGTTTACTGAACCTGGGAAGTGTAGGAGACACAATGATAATTAGACTTGATCTGCGCTATAACAACCTATAGTATTGATGCCTTTCTGTCTCCTCCCTTAGGCCTTCCCAATGAGGTGTATTCATACTTCATCAATTTTTTTTTTTTTTCAGTTGGGAAATAGTTTGGCCATGGGCTCTTGTAGGTGTGCTTCCAGTGTAAGCTATAAACCTCGCCCAAAATATAGGGAATTATACATATTTAATCTTTTAAATTGTATACGCTGGTCAAATATGAGTGGAACCATGTCTTCATGCGTATTTCATAGGGCAGAGTCGCTTATGGAATTCAAGATAATGTTTTTTAAGAAGATGACCAAGTCTGAATGGAAAGGGTTTCCCAAGGCCAATACATAGATCATGAAGTATATAAAGGTGATAAATGATGTTATAACACCTAGTCACAATGGCCACCACCATTAGTTTCTTCACATGACTCACTTATAATGCAAATATCACTATTTCCATCACCACTGCTAATTTCATGGTTGTTGTGAACAGAGACACGATTTATGAATTGTTGCACCTTCTTAAATGATGTGATAACAGCTAGTGACGAGGGCCACCACTAGAAGTTTATTCACTTGACTCACTTATAATGTGAATATCATTACCGACAACACCGTTGCTAATGTCATGGTTTTTGTGATGAGAGATGGGATTTATGAATTCTGGGACCTTCCTAAGTGAATCTTCACATAAAAAATCAAAGCAAATATCAACATGCATGTGCCTTCCTTCCTCACATGATTCAATAATATTATATTCATGAAATCATTGCTCCCATGAAGTCCAGGGGTCGGTGATAATAGTGAGGGAACCAGTGGAGCAACCCGAGGATGAGGATAGGGTAGAAGGAAAGAAGGGAGAAGATTCGAGTTCTATGGGAAAACATTTAGGTTCTATTGGAGTGTTATTGTATGGAACTAGTAGAGTGAGAACACTAGTATCACAGCCCATCAATGTTCAACATATGTCAGGCCAACGTTATGATAGAGGGATGTGGGTTTGGGCCTCATGTTTGTGGCATCTATTCAGTGGGATTATTATAGTGAGCTGTATGAGGGTAGACAGGAACTATAGGGAATGCCATGGGGATTGAATATTAACTAGAAGAGGTGTGAACTATTTTTCATAATTGCAAATAAATGCCTAGAATAACGTTTTGGGATTAAAATTAAAATGGTCACTAAGTAGCCCAGAATCAATGCAAATTTTCATAGTGGTGAAAGTGTAGAATATCAAAAATTTAGAAACGTTCTAGTCCAGGTCTGTAGCTTGAAAAATAAGGAAAGAAAAACTGACATATAGAGAGGCCACAAAACAAGTGGCTCAATATGGAGCAGGTCCATAATTTTCCTTCTCTGATACCATGTTAAACACAACAATGAGGAAGAAAAGAGTGTGAAATATAAGAATTGAATTCCTATTTATTCATACGGATACATATTTATACAATTATGGTAACCCTTAGTTTCCTATTCCAAGTGGTCTCTTGGACTCCATTTTATTGTTTAGCTTCGACACCAACCCTTAGAGGATTAGGTGTCCAACAAAATTGAGCTCCTACGAAAAAAAAATTCAAATCCCAAATTTAATAGCCAATATGGTGTTTCCATGCGGAAACTGCAAATTGGTCCACATACCTTTCCAATTGGACATGAATGGTGAGGACACGTGGTGTATCGTGGTGATGCCACATGGTGCACTTTAGGGGTACCACATGACACATTTTTACTAGTGCAACTAGTGCCAAAAAATTCCAAATACGCATGAGACATGCCACATCCCTGAGCTGTCACATAAGCTTGTTCACATCAGTAGTACAGACTGCCACATGTCAATTGATATCGACGTTGTCTTTGACTTTTTAGTTTCTTGGTAAAAATATTCAAATTGTGATAAATTTTTCATATAGACTTTATTCAAAATTATCCAAATCAGTTTGGAATTTTCTCTTCGATCTCTTTGACATGGTGTTGTTTCCATCATATTTTGAGCACTTTGATTTTTCAGGGATTCTAAAGCCTCTTCCATTAGGCAAGCAGATGGATGAATGGAAAAATATTTGAAGCTATGGAAAAAAATCAACATAAGACACATAAAAATGAAGAATGTAACTACTTTCATATGGTTACTCTAAATATGCATAATATTAACATGGGATAACCTAAAAAAAAAAAGGATATGAAGGACTGTCATGGTGTTGCATGCGCAAAAACTAGCAAGAAACCATGGATCACCTCCTAGGTACCTCTGAGTTAGTTCATAGTCTCTTTCAAAAAATGACAAACAGATTTACTACAATAGACAGTGCCTACTACGATGTCACCCAAACACTCAAAAAATCGCTAAAAATCCCCTTTCAAAGCTATTTTATCAAAACATTATGGTCACTTGTCCCATGGCTACAGTTATCAGAAATTTGGAAGGAAAGAAATCAACTCACCTTCAGTGGAAAACATAGAACTCTAGGTAACATCTGGATCCTCCTCCATAAGTACCTTGAATAAACTCTATTCCTAAATAGTTGGAAAGAAAAGGATTTCTCAAGTCTCCATTAAGAAATTTTTTTCCTTAATTAGTGGAAATTCAACCAATATTTCCCTTCTAAAGGAACTTTTTGCCCAACTCCAAATGCGACAAGCTTTGAAGTATGGACACCTCCATGGGAACATTATTACAAAATGAAAATTGATGATGCCTCAAAAGGAAACATAGGGATGCCCGAATAGGTGGGGCCATATGAAACACCAAGAATAAATCATTAGCATATGCAAAGGTTACAATTTTCGTGATAGCAACAATGGTGTGGAACTGGAAGGCTTAATCCAAGGCATCATTATAGTTTTTAATAGAATAATTTTCCCTCTTATTATAAAACGTGACTCTTAATTAGTATTTCATAGAGGAAACATATCTAGTCACATTATCCTTCAATGAAGTGCTCTTGTGGATGGTTATTGGATCAAAGAATGCAACGATTATCCCAAATTATTTATCAATAGGAAGGAATCATATTTTACCATGTAAAATGCAAAGTGAATTCCCTACTATAAATTTTTGGCAACAAAAGGGTAGAGGATTTATTTCCATGTGTTGAAATTCACCTAAATTCACCTGAAATTACGACCTCGATCTCACATTGCATAGACATTGCAAACAAATATCTCAAGGCCCTGTATATGACTGACAAAGTTGAAAGGATGGCATTAAATTGGTACATGTTTTCCAAATCAAAGGTAATTAAGATGGAATAATTAGGATGTTTTGGGCTATCCATGTTTTCATATCCAAGGAAATACATGGATTATGGTGGAACTATGACAAGTACCTATCATTTATGGCCAGCTCAAGAATTGTACATTCGTTTAACAAGGTCACAGTTTACTAATTTGGTCATATGAGATAGGGAGGATAGTGGGAATATTAGATAAATTGGTTGTTTAAGGCTAGGTGATATGAGTTGTTAAATACCTAAAATATTGGTGAGATATCACAACTGTCATAGGAGAGGGGGAAGAGGAAAATCTTGACTACCTCTTCTTCCTTGGCATGGCCATGGATAATAGCACTTTGATGAGTATCTCCTAGGATGTTATCATTTTTTGGTCACTAATGTGGAGGCTAAATAGGTGGGAATAATAGAGATAAAATGTGGGTATTACGAATGTTAGGATAATATTTCTAAGAAAATGAGCCAAAAATTCACTTTTATACGGTTGGTTACGATCCACCTAACAACAAAGGAGATAAGAAGATAAACTCTACGAAACAATTTCAGATATGTTGGAGAAGAACATAGATGTAGGTCTATAACATCCTCCTCCATCGTATGGGTCCTTTGTTTTTGTATATATAATACCCTAGATTTTCCATGTCAATTTGTTGTATCTCGGAACTATTTATAGGAAAGACAACCCATTATATTCAATGTAGGAAAATGTTTATAATATTGTAAGGAATATTTGTTGAAATAATAAAGATGAATGTTAATATGGAAAAATAAATAAGTATAAAGATATATCTTTAATTTCCAATCCATGTGGATAGGATGGAATTATGTACTTTCCCTAATAAAGCAAATGCTCCCATAATGGATTTTCTTAGATTGAAGAAAAATATCTAAGAGAGGATACAGTGAGAGGGAAACAACACTAGGAATGGGAAAGAAAAGCAGAGTTTTTGGAAAATAAGGCTTTAAAGAAAAAACTATACTTTTGTAAAAAGAGAAAAAGAAATCCCAGGCTATGGGGATCAACAGCCCAAAATAATAGGACACAATTACGGAAATAATTCTGGGGACAAAAAATGTCTTCACCAGGACAACAGAGGTTGTTGGATCTAGGGAGAAGAGGATCTCATCGCATGTGTTACACAACATTTTTTCATTATCCTTGTACTTCTTGGTCTCAGATATTAGCGAACCCCTATAGTGGTCCCTGTGTACTAAATTTCCCATCATTGATAACATGCCTTCGGATCCCATACAATCTACATTTCAATCCCTCTTTTAGTCATTCCTAGAGTAGCTCCCTAAAACCCCACTTTTTTTGGAGTAGTGTGACCCTTCAGTGTCTCACCGGTGCTTATGGAAAATCCTTAGCCTGTGTCTAGCATTGATCGGCGCAGGTATGAACCCCATAGCCTCACCTATATATTTCTGGAAGATTTTTTAGAATGGAAATGAAGCTTCATGGCCTAGAAGCTTTGAGAGTGAAGAGTTGCATGTTTTTTGTTCAGGATATTGTCGAGCTTCCTCCTTTGGGCCTCTTGTTCCTACAAAAGAGGAACCGCCCAAGGAGATAAGACTTTCTCCCATCTTAAGTGGATCCATGTCCCATCCTCCATCACTATAAATTGATAACCTTCCAATGCCTCCACTAGCTAGAACATAATAGAAGAGAAGAATAATAGAGAAATATTTTAAGATTGTCTGAGGCATAGAAAGAGAGAGTTGAGACCCTTAACCTTCCCATATTGAGTTGAAAAATAGTTCTTTGGAGACGTGTTCAGATTCATACCTATCGAAGGAGAGCTCTGACATGAAGTCGTATGTTGTAGCTCCCCTTTTTGATTAATAATATAATGCAATTGGTATTTTATTTCCATTATTTTCTGTGATTGGGATAAGAAGTCTAGCACTCCTTGATCAGTTAGATACATTAATTTTGATATATGCTTGTTTCACATTTACATTTTTCATTGTGTTTTGATCATTTATACATGTAGTCGAACACTAGTAGCAACAAAGATCGAGCTTGGAAGAGTGAAAGATGAAAGGGGTTCAACAAGGAGAAACATCATAGTATCAGGTCAAGGTAGGCCATCTTCTTTGTTCTATGTTTCAATTGTAATCTATGAAAGTATATATTTGTTTGTTCCCTTTGTAGCTATATTGACTCTTGGGCTAGAGAGATCATCTTTTTCTGCAGAGAGGATCTACCTAGACAAAAAATTGGCATCTCCACTGCGGAGTTCCTTTTTCTAGTCTACTTCAACTCTTTGAGATTTTTATTTTTCATGCACTTTCATCGAAAGTCTATTTCTCCTTTGTTTTTGTCTTATGTGATTCTTTAAAGTCATCAATATTCTTTCTGGTGTGATAAGCCTGGCCTTATTTGAACAAACTCTTTTATTTTTTGTAATATTCCTTGATCTATGCCTTTAATTCTAAAACAAAATCGTTGATCATCATTAGATGTTTTAAAACAGAAGCACTTATCCCTTTCCAGCACAAGGTGCAGCCTCACAAGTGTGCTAATTTCTAAGAAAATTTTTTAGGGTTTATCTTCATTGAATGCCAATGTGTCTTATCCTTCTAGGCTTCCTTCTCTACCTGGTTTACTTTTTTTCTCTTCGGTTCAGTAACTTTATTGTCTCAATCAGCTCATATTTGTTATCTTTTCTTTAAAATTTTGCATCCTCATCCTCCTAGGGCTTCTAGGTGCTTCATGTCATTTGACTGGTTGCATGATTCGCTGAATACCAGACCGTTTTTTGTGTCAGTTTTGTCGTTTATTTCGAACCTTTTGATTTGGTTGTCTTTTGTTCTTCGGTTGATTTCTGTGACTAGATTTTCAAGTGTCCATTCCGTGTGCATTTGGCTCTCTCTTCCATCAAAAATCATAGATTACATTGCTTGTTTTCAACTAGAAGATCTTTCTTTGTGTGTCAATTTGTGTGAAAGTTGAAGAATGTTTTGTTTTGAGGAAATGATTTGAGATTTTTCTTTGGTACTTTGATTATTGCATCTTGTAGCATTTTTAGGAATTTCGTTACATAAGTACTTGAAAAAGGTGATTAAATTTGGAGTGTTTTTTGCATCCTTTTTTCATTGTGTTTATATAGAAATTAAAAAAAAAACTTTCATTTTGCATCTAAAGTGAAAAACTTCATTTCTAGTGAGAAACTACGAAAGTGAAAGATATTTTCTCTGTGGATTATGCACTTAAATAAGTTGTGAAAAGTTGTCATCTAGTATGTTTTCTTGATTGTTGCATTGATTTTTTGAACCTCTTCCTCTCAATTAGTGTACTTTCTCATCGAAATGAACATTTGCATTTTTCTCATAGAGTTTAATTTTAAGGATTCAAGTGATATTAATATGGCCTTAAAACTGAGACTTTAATTCAAGATAGAATTTAAAATTTATTCAATGACATATAAGGAACATTTGGAACTTAATGCAAAACGTTTAGAGGTCTAGGCTAGAGACATGTTCCAGCATCTATAAATCTAGTAGTTGTCACTAATAGCCTATGTTTCATTCCTAGAGTGAAATCCAATCCACATACAGAAGTATATAGCACTTATAGAATGTATGGTAAGTATAGAGGGACGCTTTCAATCAATGGTTACACATTAGATAGAGCCAACATGGACTCGAGCTCCTTGTACCATTGAGGATATAATGGGATACCCCACTAGGTTTCTATCCTTTAGCCACAGGTAACCCAGTATGTAGCCTCATAAACATGATACATAGAACACAACATTCAGGGAGATTTCCTACCCATACTTCTTGGTTTTCCAAGAGGTATTTTTTTATTTCAGGGATAATTTGTAAACCTTATATCCTAGAACAATCCCTTTTTGATTTATTTTTGTATTTATGTTATAAAATCAATTACCCATGATAACATGGTGCACCCACAAAGTTATTTCTTGGCCACATCATGAGTAACTCATTATAAAATATTTCTAAAATCCTTGAATAAATCACCTCTTCTACTCATTTCCTACTCAGATAAAGTAAATGTAGTTGAACCATCAAGTTCAGCCTCCTCTTCATCATCTACTAGATAAGGGACATCACCATAAGTCTCTTGTGGAACTTCACCATTGGTTAGAGCCCAAAGTGTTGAGCTTGTGATTCTTCCAAGTCTTCAACTCCTTTCTACCTGGTGTCCTCCTGATGAGTCAGTAATCTACATGTTGTTTCCACATAATCCACCGTTTGATTCACTAGAAGTCCCTCCTCGAAGGAGATATAGCCTGTTTGATACACCATGCATACCTTTGGTGCCTTCACCATGTACACATCGTACCAGTTCTCATTAGCTATTTCCACCTATGGATTCTAAAGGTGAGGTCTCATCTCCCCTTGAAGTTTCAAGTTCTCTTACTGGTGTGGATGAGTCTTTGCATGAAGGGAATCAATTACCTCCTGATAATTTTCCTTATATGCAATAGATCCCTCACTCTATTTCAAATCCATCTACCCAACCATTGATCTTAGCTAGTTACACATATTTGGGTCACTTAGTCTCTGGTGTTTCAAGCACCACATCCTTGTACCACAACACCATTTGGAAAAATACTACAGTACCTACATCTGGTTCGTTTTTATATGACATCCTCTTCTATCCCTGTTCAAACTACAGTTACGTCTGTTCCAACACAGCCAACTATATACATTAGTGCTTTGAAACCTCCCATCAATGTATGAATGTCGATTCTGTTTATTCCAACTGCTAGGGGGCAGGAAACTGAGTAAAATGTTTCCCATGGTTCAACTGGATCGTCTCTGAGTGGATCAAAAATTCACATTCTGAGATCTAGTCAATTTTTTGGTAGTATGCCTATACCTTCCGGATTATATATTATAGTGAGGTTAAGCTACAATCAGTATCAAAAAGATTTTAAAATCCAAATACTCAACCAACAACCCTAATTCCCTTATGATTCTAAATAATTGCAGACTCCACTCCTAAATCCACAAGGGTTTCAAGGTAAGTCTGGAATTCAAGTTCCTTTACATTCAGAGGATTATGCATATAAAAAAGGACTTACTTTCATTCAAAAACAACCCTATGTGTAACAAGGTAAACCCTATGTTCAACAACAACAACCTTATGTTCAATCTTGTCAAGCTTTTGCTCACTAGAGTCAGTTTTCTTATGCTCAACGTGGACAACCTTTTTTTCAACAAGGAAAACCTTACACTCAACAAGGAAAATCCTCATCTCAACAAGGTCAAATATTTGTTCAACTAGGTGAACTTGGGTCTCAGGTCCAACGTAGCCAACCTCAACATGCTCAAGGTACCATGATGCAAAATCCTCAAGGTTAGATTTTGATTTCACAAGGTCAACCTCAAGGTACCATGATGTCCAATCCTCAACAACCTCAAGGTCAACTTGTAGGTTCACAAGGTCATATTTTGGGTTCACAATGTCAACCTCAAGGTACTGTGTTCCAAAAAATTCAATAAAAACAAAATCCATATGCTTAGCCTAGACCTCAGTGGCCCCGATTATGCCTTTTAATATGCAATTTCCTTTTCTGGCAACATTGGAACTACCCGCTGTGTTGAGATTGAGTAATGATCTGACTCTCCATAATCCATATTGGGGCCACGTTCCTACTAAGATCCCATGTGATTGCCCTAAATTCAAACACAATTCTAGAGAAGACCCCCAAGCAGATGTCATGACATACCATCTGTGGTGTTCTTCTAACTCCTGAGTTGATGAATTCATCTGTCTGCATCTACTGCTGCCAAGTGCTACATTGAGCTTCCTCGTGGAACTTTCCAGGATTTAAATTCTCTAGCTATGGATTTCCTCATGAAATTCCAATTACCTGTTCTCTATGAAATAGAAATTCACCTACTCACGTCCTTGAAACATGATATCGCTACACACATCTTTGATCACATCCAAGAATGGAAATGTCAGCCTTATTTAATAAGATTTGAAATTCTTGACCAGCTCTTGACTGAATGGTTCGCCAAATACTTCGTCAATAATATCGCCAAGGATATTGCTATGGGGGCATGTGTCATGGAATAACAAGCCATTGGTCATGCACAATATCTCAATTTGATTTATTCCCACTCTAGCACATTGTATGATCTCTTGCTTGATGCTTTGCGTGCTTCTACCAAACCTAAAACTTCGAAAGCTTTGATGACACCACTTTTTGATGATCTCATTCGGTCTGTTACCCAGACTACTCAAAAGTATTCCTCTGCTTCTACTAACCATAAATCCATTTCCTCGTTTTATATTTCTCGCAGAATCCTTCAAATCCTGGTAAAAATGTGGAGGTTAATGTCATTCATTCTATCATGGCAGACAAAGCTTCCAAAGGTAAAACGATAGGAAAAGAAAAATCAAATTCTAATGCCCTGAAACAGGATTCTCCAAAGCCTAATATTAATGATGGAACTAAGCACAATCCTAATTACCCTTGCGTAATATGTGACGATGAGCACTACACTAAATACTTCCCCCGATGAGTTGAAGTTATTCATTTACTCAAAGGTACTCAAGGAACTTTGGTTGACCTCAAAGAACCATTTTCATCTCAACAAAATCAGATGGTAGATCAACCCCCATCTTCTTCCTTTTCTAGTTCCCAAGTGTTTATAATGAATGGAACAATACCCATTTCTATGGCCACCCGATCCAAATATTATTAATTTCATCTTCTTTATTCGATGAAGAAATAAATTAATGATGCTCCTTCTCCTTCTACTCTGCCTACCTCTAGTCCTCTTCATATCAAAAGACCTAGTCCCGATCCTGTCATCTAAACACCTTCTAAAGGTGTGCTTCAAAAATCCCCTTATAACCTGAATGCCCGAGCTGCTCAACATTACACTATCATTGATGATTTGGCTCAAGCGTATTCTAATATTTCTGCACTAGAGGTTATTCAGAGCTATGCTTCACAACAAAAATTGCTACTATATGCAATTAGAGGAATTGATCCGAATGATTCGAATATCATTAATTTCATTCTATAAAACAACATTATGTGCCTTCCCCATCAGCTTTCTTTCCTCATTCAAGTCATCATTAATGAAAATACAATCCATCGTTCAATCGTGCATGAGGGTGCATTCACTTCCATCATGTCTGTGTCTTGTTAGAAAGCCATCGACTCCGAAAATCTTAGCCAATATTCAAAGACCTTGGAGGCTTGACATGGAAGACATTCTCATCCTTTTTATATTCTCGCTAAATTTCCTATTACTTTCAAAGCCAAAATGGTCAATATCGAAGCATAGGTTGTTGACGCTAAACTCAATTACTTTCTTCTACTCGGTCGCAGTTGGACCCACGCTATGCTTTGTGTGTCATCCGCTCTGTTTCATGTCCTTCATTTCTCACATCAATGGAAGATCATCACTCTCAACCACTTGTCCTTTTTTTGTTCTTCATCCTCGGAAGGAAACGTGCCATATGTAGAGTATACCACCATGCCATATGACAGTGTGGGGGCAGGAATTTTTAAATATTCTTCATTAATTGGCCTTTTCCCTCTCCCATTGTTGAACACCGCTCAAATCAACATCATATCTACTTCGTTTGATCCTTGGACCATTCCTTCTCTTGATCGATTTTATTCTTTTAGCAATGTTATGCTGCTAAGCCCTGCTGAAATCAATTATTCTGAAATTATCTTGGTTTCGGCTCCTGATCCTGACCATACTCCTCCTGGTCTACATTTAGTCACATATTATTAATCTCCTTGTCTTGGTTCCTGGGATTCTTATGATCCCTTGAATGAGACATTTCCTACCCATGAAAGTATCATGGATACCATATCTCTCAATGAAACACCTTGGGATGATACCCATCATTGTTTCTCTTTTCTTCCAAGTTTTGGAGCCATTTCTTCATGTCTTGAAAAATTTGCTTCCCATGCTCCCACTTGTCCACTTCAGATTTCCATGTCAACACATGACATATTTTCTAAAGTAAACATAGGAAAAATTACTGCTACGATGCCTATCAACATTTCTGTCAAACCACGAATCGTCGAGAACATCGATATTGGGGTAACTTGCTCTCCCGATGAGATCAAGCTTTACACTAGTATTTTTAAAGAGTTCTGAGATGTCTTTGCATGGTCATCTGAAAAAATTCCTCGTATTGATCCAAGTATAGTGGTGCATGAGATACCCACTTATCCTAGTGCGAAGCATATTCGTCAATGACTCTACCCTGTGCATCCTAGAAAATCAGCCGCTATAAAGGGAGAAGTTGAAACGCTTCTCAAACTTAGGTTCACATATTTGATCCCTTTGACATATTGGGTTTTTAATATCGTCCCTATCGATAAAAAGTAGGGTATAATCCGTGTTTGTGTTGATTATCGTGAAATCAACCATGCATGTCCTAAAGATAACTATCCCACTCCTTTCACTAACCAAATCAGCATTCAATGTGCTGGGAGTGAGATATTTTCTTTCATGGATGGTTTGTTTGGGTCAAACCAGATTGATATCATGCTTGCTAATCAACATAAGACTTTTTTTTCTGTCCCTAGGGAAATTTTTCCTACAAGAAGCTCCCCTTCGGCTTAAAAAATTCTAGTTCTAGTTTTCAATGAGCGATGTCATATTCATTTCATGATATCAAACACATCCTTCAACCTCATGTGGATGAATTACCCGCCCATTTAGCTAAGCGATGTGACCATCCTACTCACCTTCGAGAATTTTTTCTCCACGGTAGATATTATAATATCCGACTTAATCTCCATAAATGTATCTTTTCTGTTGAATCCGACAAACTTCTAGGATTTTTCGTCTCCAAGGAAGGCATCCATCTTGATGCTCTAAAAGGTGAGGGTATTTTCAACATTCCCCCTCCTTCCTCCTTACATCGGCTACAGAGCTTACAAGGGAAACCCAATTTCATGTTGATCTAGTTAAAGGTTCTACATGGTTTCTTAAGAGAGGGATCCCATTTATATGGGATGAGGTCACTCAAAAGTCCTTTGACGCCTTAACAATTATTATTATGAACCCTCCTTTACCGCATCCCCTGAATTACAATCCTGATTATTTCCTCTACTTCGCACCTGCTTCCAGTACTATTTGTATGGTACTGGTCCAAGATGATGATTATGGCACTAAGAGCATTGTTTAATACCTTAGCCACAATATCATGGATATTAAGACTCAATATGCCCATGTCAATAAATTATCTTTAGTTGCAGTTCATGTTATTCAACATTTTAAGCATTACATTTTACTTCGCACGACAATAGTGATCTCCGATTGCGACACCATGACCTACATTTTGACTCGTCAGTTACTGGGGAAAAGTATTCTAAATGGATTTCCATCCTATAGGAATTTTATTTGGAATTAGTTTGGTCAATTTAATTTTCTTAAATTGATTACATAAATTATTGACCAGAGTTGGTAAACTTGTGAAGTGAAAGTGCACAATATATTCTAGAAGCCTCTTTTATTCATCTAGTTTATTGGTGTGATGATTGGATTTGTAGATATTAATTCTAAGGATGTTTTTATTATTATGTTCCTAATGAAATTAATAAACTTAAATTACAACTAAGTTCTAAAAATAAACATGCTTTCTACTCTGTAAAAAACAAAACAATCTTTCTCTACCTTATGAAAAAATCTTAACTAATTTATTTTTTTGTCTCTAAAAATTCTTATTCTCTAACAATATTGGGTATGAATATAAAATTGAATTCTAGAAAAGTGAATTTATACATTTTTAGGTTTTTGAAATGAAATTTTATGGCAATGAAACTTGTAAAGAAATAATTATAGCTTTTTAAATAAAACACTTATGAATGGAAAAACAAATGCACTGATATGCTAAAAGTAAATCAGTCAATTACTAATGTTTTGAAAATAAATCACTCATGCATTTGTAAAAATACTCTAAAATAAATCACTGCTAATCTAGAAATAAAATTGTTAATCCTCTGCAATTTGACAATTTGAAAGGGAAGATTGATGAATGTACATCAAATGATAAAACAAGACTTATGAAATAATCTACATCAAATAGCAAAATGGAATTCGAGAAAAAACTACAGCAAATGAAAAATTAGAATTCTGAAAATAACTACATCAAATGATAAAATGAAAACATGAAAACAACTACATTAAAAACACAAAGTGCAGAACCTTCACTATTTGCAGGGGTCCTCCACAAAGAGATGGTCAAATATATACTCCAACAATTAGCTACGGATAAAGTCTTTAATGTACTTCTTCATTGAAAATAAATGAAAAATAGAGTTTTAAAAGCTCACCATATGCTTCAGAAAATTAACCTCCTCTGTTTGTTTCAATGGAGTGTTTATATATAGGTTGCAATGTAACTTCATGGATATTCATATGGCTAAGTATCAGAACAGAATGAACACCTATTTTCCACGAATTCGATGAAGCAAAGTCCATTCCAACTTTTTTTTCTTGACCTAGGCGTTTATAGACACATGGGCCCAATGTTTTCTCATGCAACTACAAAACAGGGCTCGAAAGAACCTGAAATATCTCCCAAATGGTAACGAATTTGGGAAAACATCTACGATAGAACTTAATTGGGCCCGTTCTGAACAAAATCGATGTTTTTATTTTGTGAGATTCACTTTCATTTTCTCAAAAAACATGTTTGAAATTCATTGGTCAAAACTGCTGCGATTTTCCCTTGCTCTTTGCCTGGAGGTCCACATGTGCAAGCTGGGTGAAATTTGACCAAAAAAATTCCATATTGAAGCTTCTAGAAACAATTTCCATGTTTCGGAGTTCATTTTACAGTCGTGCTACTACCTCAACCATGGAGACAGCTGCAGAAACTGTAGAAAATTGAATTGTCAAACTATCATTATTAAAACCATGCATAATTCTCTTTAATTCATTAAAAATAATAGAAATAATAATAAGAAACCATGTAAACATGTATGTGGGAATTTTGTGTGTCTATGAAGAAATATGGTTAAAAGTGATGATAATGGGTGAATGGAACGATGCGAAAATGGATGGTTTCATCAACAAAATTATGACAAGGCTCAACATTCCCCCACACTGGATATTTTCCATGTCCCCATGCAAACAAAGCATTGCAAAGTTTCAGAATCTAACGGGTTCCTTGTATTCCTTTATTTTGTCATTTCAACTAAATCCTTGGCCAAAGCTCCAAGAGAGAAATATTGACCCTTTATCTCAATAATATACACTTTTCTGCAATCATTCATTATTTATTATATGCAACTTGTGTGAAAAGAAATTATTTCCACATAGTAGCATATCAAAGTACTTTTCACTATTTTAATTGTGCTCGAATTGTTCAAGCCTTGGTAGAATACCATATTGTGAAGAACACGTCAACACTTTTACTCCATGTATAGAATTTTCTTCCCATCCTTGTGATGTTCATCCCATAAGTATGGCTAGAAATGATCATATATTTCAACCCATAATTTTTCTCTTCTTATCATCCATGCATAGCAACCAATCACATTTCAACCATGTTATCGAATAGTTTCTTCAAAAATTCAAAAACTAATCAATGAAGAATACTTCCCAATGTGAAGCTTTTTACAATATGAGTTGCACATAACACAAAATAAGAGTAGTTTTTGTTGGGGGTTATGCAACTTATCAAAGCCTAAAATATTCTTCCAAGTGACTTCAAGAGCGCGTGAACAAATTCTTGTTGCATCTTCTTCTTCTTATGGTTTTGCACTCATCATTTCTTGGGCTTCCATTAAAAATCTGAAGATAAGCAATAGGACACATAATTTCAAGTTCTCCATGTACCTTTTGATCATCTGCTACAAACATGTACCATGAAGTCAAGTTTTTCTATTTGTAAAATAATTATTTTTCTCAAGAACATCATGTTGATGGACCATTAAGGAAAGCATGGACTAACAAGAGAGTGGTGAAATCATAGAAGAACATCATTATGACCATGGAAAATACTGTGATGATTGCATGGGTGGTAGGATTTTGTTGATAAAAGATCAATCATAAGTTGTGGTATTGGCTGTTAAAAGGTATGACAAAACATAATGGGAGGAAAAATGGACCTACATGTTTACAATAGCTTTTCATCAAAATTTCTAGTTTTTTTAACAAATTGAAAAGTTTAAGGCTAGTTTTACCTCGAGTTTTCCTTTTGAAATTTGATAAGAGAACACGATATGATGACTGATTTGGTGTTGATTTGGCTCAGGTACTTTTCTCCATAATGTGTTGACCTCCACTTTGACCTTGCTCCACAAAATGTATCTTTTTCATGTAGCATATTTGTTTTCCAAATTTATCTCAAATTTTAAAACATATTCTCGTGAAAGTTTCCAAGGTTGTTACTATTAATATTATGCATCTTCCCAGCAAAATTCTCATCTAATGGGTGAACGGATCTCAAGATAAATAAGAAATCATTGTAGGTTAAAGTGGTAAATTTCTTGAAACATACACACTAAAATTTTCTGAAATTTGTTGTGTTCATTTACCCTACCTCAATTCATTTACCATAAAAGGTTCAGGCCGAAGGGATGCACGGTTCGAAAGTTATAATCAAATCAATTTCTACCATGTTTCACCTTTCACGCTACCCAATGTTGCAACAAAAACATATGTCATGGACTCATTTTAAGTTCAAATTCAGTGATTCAAAAGGGAAACCATGTACTTTTACTTTTTATATCGCCATATTCCTTCAGAATCCCATTTCGATGAAAAAAAGGCATTGCTGTGAAAAAGTACAGAAATATGTCCTAATTTGTGAAAAATGGTGAAAAATGAAAATATTCCTTTAAAACCCGCCAGAAAGTCTTGGAAAATTGCACTTTTTTTAAAAAAATTCCTATGTCCTACTGAAATTACTATATTATGAGGAAACCCAGAAGCTCAAAATATTTTATTTCTACTCCAATATCTTGCAATATTTGTGCCAAAATTTCCTCTAGAAAAAGATACTACAACAAAAACAGGCTGCTACAACCATATCCATAGAAACTGCAACTTTTCGCAGTTGTTGCAAAAAATGTCAATTATTGTAGAAAATTGTTTTCTCCAAGTTTGAATTGCTGATTTGGATTGTGTACTGCATTCTGAAGTAGAAACCATGAAACATACTACATATTTACTGAAATAGGCCCAAATTTATTGTTTTTATTGAAAATGAAAATGAATGAAAAAGTGTTGTAATGATGCCATCATATTGTTGTTGAATGAAAAAAAGAGGAACATGCTGCTACAAGAAACCAATAAAATGTATTTCTGCAAGTTGTTGATTCCATTAAACAATTAGTCTTCATCAAATCCAAAATTCATGGTATAATTACTACCCTGCAAATGAATGTGTCGAAGTCAAGCATGGGAAGAAATCATCGGATTACCGATCAATGTTGAAAATTGTTAACCAATGCCAGCCAACTCACCAATAATGTAAATGAGTGTGAGAGTACCTCAGCGCATCTTCATAGGGATGAATGAATGTGTTGAAGTGGAGTCACCTACAAGATCTAACAATCAAGAGACATTGTTTTATTCCCATTTTTGTCAATGAGGAGGCTTGTCATTTATGTATGCGAGTTTCAAGGCAATCTAAATAATCTATGATATTGATCCCAAACAAGGTGTTGAGGTTGATGAGACAAGATCTGTTGGAAGGTGGACCTTAAGGAATTCCACATCTTCCAACTTGACCATAGAACCAAAAATTGTTTGAAGAACCATAATAAAATATTGAAACCATCATGAAATGGAAAAAATTATTATGAACGTTGCTCAACAGTTTCCTTGTTTTCAAGAAAATATCATGTCCAATTGTGGCAACAAGATGGTTTTCACAATAGGACTAATTTTCTCTTTACTTTTTTTCTTAATATGTCCTACTCTAATTGAAAAATAAATCTGGTTCAAGTATATGAATACTTCTAATGGAACCATGTCTGTAACAAGATCTTTGATGAACTCATATGCAGATTTGAAAGATACTCTTTCATATGTACTAGTATATGAAAGACCAATTTCCTTGATTGAAATGATGTCAAAAGATACTGAAGAATTCAGCATTGGGATACAATGAATTCCCTGAACCAAGATTCAATGTAATATTGTATTCCTTTGCTTCCTCCTATCATATCATGAGAGTCTTCAGAGATGTGATCTTCATTCATAGAATCTGGTGATAGGAATGCAAGAAAATTTTCAATCTCAGGTTCCAACAACTTCTCTTTATCAATAGGCATCCATGATTCTTACACCCTATCTGAATCTTATTCTTTTGGTTGTTTTTCTTCAATGGTAGTTGGTGAATCATTTTTCAATACCTCAAAATTGTAAGTCGATTGAGGTTTTTTATTGTTGGGGTTTCGAAATAGTTGTGTAAGTAGTGGAGTGGGAATGGATCTTTGGGGTGCTTGTGTGGTTGGTAATAGGAAAGGTTGAATTGAGGTCGCTTGATGGTCAAATTAATGTTGTGGCGGAGGTGAATGGTATTGAGGATAGTGAGCAAAATATTGAGGATATGGTGGATTTCCTTTGTAGGGCCTTTACCAACTTTGTTGCCAAGATTGGTTTTTAGGTTGAGATTGAGATGGCCAAGTTTTCCGACGTTGGTTTAGAGGTTGGGATTGAGATGTCAAAGGTTTCCAAGGCAAGGGTGCTTTCCAATTACCTTGAGATTTCTGTGCATAACCTTGAAATTGTGCACATGGTTATTGCATCATATTGGGTTGATGAGGCTTCCATATTCCTCTTGGAGCTACATAACAGAGTTGTTCCTTTTCTTGGTTTGCTCCATTATCCTTTTGGTAAACTACCTCCAACACTGCTAATGAGGGGAAATCTTTAGTAGTGTATGATATTGCACAAATTTTGAAAATTTTAATGTTATCAAGTGGACATTCATGGAAAAAAATATTCTTTGTACATTTACGGAAAAATAAAGCAACATTTTCAATTTTTTTCTTGATTTTCATTCTTAGCATGTCAGTTTTTTCATTTAAATTACCAATAATTTTTAGAAAATTGTGAATTTTAGTTTCAATTTCCAATCTGATGCCAACTTACTTACTCTTTCCATAAATGGATCTTGAGAGTATGTTACATATTATTATTTTCCTCTTGATATGTTTTTGCACAGTTCACAAATTTCTGTAAATGAAAATTGATAGACATCTCCTTTTCCCACCAGATTAATAAGATCAATACATTGATCCTTGATAGAATTTAGCAGGATATTTTTTAATGTGTCTTATCTTAAATTATGCAATTTAAATATTTTGATATTATAAGTAAATCTCTCCACTAAATCTTCTAGGCTTTCATTGTCTTTTTGGTTCATCTTAAAGACTTCATTTCAAAGGTCATGGTGTACGTAATAATATTTATATTTTTCAAGAAATACCCTTTTCATATCATCCCATGTCCTTATAGAATTTTTTCCTAAAGTCATGAACCATCTAAGAGCTCTATCCTTCAATGTTTCTAGGAAAAAAAAATTCAATTTTTTAATGTGTAATGAGTATCCATATTGTTGGATTATATTTATCATTGTTAAATGACTAAGAAAATACACATAAATTATCAATCCAGGGACATCTTTTATTTCAATTATAGTTTCCCTGTCCGTGTCGATACATCAAACTAGAGGAAAAATCAAAATAAGGAGGAATCATTGCTGAATCAAATTTTGAACTTAACAGTCATGCAAGAATAAAAAAAAAACCTATAGGAATGTAATCACACCTCAATTAAAATGTACCTAGTGCTCCACACAAAAATTATACCAATTGGTATTTCTAATCACATCCATGTAGCAACATAATAATATCAAAACTAAAGAAAATCTACTTACTGTGAGAACAAGAACAACAACACTCCACCAATACACAAAGAAAATAAGAAATATAGTACAGCTACTTCACCACTATAGTCCCTGCTAAAGAGGAGGGTCATTCCTCCCTAGTAAGGCACAGGAAGAGATAGAAACTAAATGGAAATTAAACTAGACAACACATGGAACAACAACAACATGATATCTTCGTATTAAGGTGACAAAAATTACAGAGCCAAAATGTGATACTATTCTTCGTTGACCCCCTGACCTCAAGGGTGAATAGTTATATAATGGTTACATGTTCAGAAAAATGAGGAACGGATTAGTCATGAGAATCTTATGATTCTCATGCTGGTCAAAATAAGATACATATAGCAGCTACAACCAATTCCTTAATGAAAAGTCTAACTGGGAAAATATTGATTATAATCAAAACTGCCTAAAATATTTCATTCTAAAAGATAATGTGTAATGACTCCTATAGCTATCGTGGAAAGTGAGAGTTGTAGCGTAACAACATTTGGGGAGAGGTCGGCATCGAGAATTTGATGATATCCAATCAGCAATATGATTGTAACAATAGTTTGTAATAGCGGGTTTGTAATAGCATCATGATGTAACATCATAGTAATGTAACAAATCATTGTAATAGTACACTTTCAACTGCTTCTGTAACCCTGATCTTCTATGTGTGTTGTGTAGGAATATCATCTAGAAGGAGAGAAAAATACCAAAGAACTTCCTCCAGCATTCATCCCAGTTAGCCACAAAAAGGAAACAACACATCATAATAATTAACGAAACAACAGCATAATGAAATATGAAAAAATGACACTGTTTAAGATAGAAAAGAAGGGAAAAAGGAAAAGGTAGTCCGAAGGTTTGAGGTCACAAGGTAAAAATGAGGGAAACAGATGTAGGAAATAAGTACAAAAATGTCACCCAACATCTCCCCCAGTTGAAGCACTTGCATGTCCTCATGAAAAAATCTCATCTTCCTTTATAGTATCTCTTGTGCAAGTCAGTGATGCCATAGGCGTCCGATGTGTCTTCATTTGGAAACATGTACCCTTGAGTAGCCATTAAATGTCATGTCAAAGACTCTTCTTCATACTTAGTCAATTCATAATGATCTTGGTATTCATCTACAGGTAGCCATATCAAAGGGAACTTAAATCTTAGTCCAATCTAGGAAGCACCAAGAGTATTTATTACTTGGGAATATTGTAGTACATGTGTAACAACAGCTACAAAATTCTGAAATGTAAATGGATCTCTTTCCAAAAACCCACCACTACTGGCCTCTGTGTGCTTCAGACATCATGTAAGTGCTCAACTCCTCATTTGTGAAAACTTATTAAGGAAAAAATCCATGATCCTTCTTCTGTAGGTTGAAGAAGGTTCCCTTATCCCAGGAGTGTTCAGAATATTTCTAAATTCCCACCTTAATTCAACTGTCCTAGTTCTGCTCGGACCCATAATGTTTTCCTTTCTTCATTATCATCCATATATTTTTGGACAGATTCCACTCAATCCGATTCCTCATAAATGACACGAAGGCCCGTAACTGCAAATCCCACATGTAGGAGAATACAATTGCTACCATTTCCATACTAGCATGTTCACAAATGATGTTGTGCAAAAAAATCTCACACAACAGGTTTTGTTCATCAAAATTCGAGGCACGAAAGACATCTGAAAAGGTGCGAGTAAAAGAACCCATATAGGTTCTACTTTCCATAATGGCTTTTAACTAAAACATATAATAGTGTTCCCATAGGAAAATGGGGTAAGATGGAGAATTTTGCCTGCATCCCATCAAATTGAGGGCAAGTTGATAGAGATTTTTCCTTTCCATAGTCAGATCCTGAACCTACTGCTATAACAAAACCAACTATTCCTTCTATTTCTTTACAGCTTCATTCTACTTCCATTCTTCCCAACCTTCTTCAATCCTTCCTTCAACCATTTCTCTTGTAAGGAACTTATTTCCTTATGATGTTCTTTCAGTGATATCACCCCTTCCCAAAGGGAGATTTCCTCTTGTTTCCATTTTTGCAACTCGGAAATCAATAAAATTTTCTCAGAACCCCATCTTGTAGTGGGACCCAACATTCCTCTACATTCAATATCATTGGTGGGCATAAAAATCTCTTTTGGGTGGGTCTCCTCCTCCTCTACTACTAGTTCTTATGTAATTGTAGCATCATTGGTGGGTTCTTATGTATCAGCCCATTTATTTTTGCCTAGGCTAGCCTTTGTGCCCACTACTCATTCTTTTGTAATAGCAGTGGCCTCCATAGGTTCTTGTATATCGGCTTCTAGGTCGATTACTATGGGAGGCTCTGCTTTAACTATTGTTTCTTGGGTAACAGTAGTATCCTGTGCAGGTTCTTTTTGGGTAGCCTCTTGAAGTTCTGTTTGTGTCTCCATTGAGCCGGTGATTTCCAGAAAAACCCTATACCCTGTTGTTGTTAATCCCTGAGAACATGTTGCGCATATAGATCCTAAAATTTCCTTCTCCATAGCTAATCTCTTCTTTAAATATTCATTTTATTTTCTTAAATTTCTAATTTCTGAAAGAAAAAAATGAGTTTCATCCTTACCTAAGGAGGAGGGTTCTTTTCCTTTTTCTTCTAATCCTTCTGCTCCATTCTGATTCTTAGCTGTGGGTGATGGCTTTGTTAGAAAACTAAATCTCACCCTTTATTTCGGCCATCTGTATCTAATCAGCTTGTCAGTCGAATCTTTTCCAATTCTTACCCAGACGTGTTGGGTCTGGACTTCAGCTTCTGCATGACTTCCTTCCGAAGTCCCATCCTATTTTATTTGGCTCGTCCTAAGCCTTTTCTATTTAAATTCTTCCCATCTCCTTCATTTCTGGCTTATGGCATCCAACACAATAAATTTTTTAAGTCCATGGTTGGTGACATAGGCTTGAGGATGTGTTTCCATCTTAACTTCCACAACCATATGCTTAATATTTCCCAATAGGAAATATCAGAGGTTCATCTTCTACTAGTGGAGAAGATGATTTAGTAGAGGGAAGTGATAATTTAAGATGATTGTGGATCTATCCTTGCAAGTAATGTAATTTATCAGACCCAGGGAAACATCTGCCCATGGTTGGGGAAGTGATAATATATCAACCTCTCTTCCCTTCTTTTCCAGCTTTTCCTCTCCTTCCAAAAAATCCTCCTTCAAAGAAGGGTCATTAACTTTCCAGTTAAACCATCTTCATCCTTCAGCGAGCAATGTGGTCACTCGGGAAATCACTTCTTCTGTCACTTTAATTCACAGACCCCTGACTTGGGTCTGCTGTTTGTTCAGGTTCTTGGAGAATTCAATAGGAATTGCTTCATCTAAGCCTTCCAACCTCTAGAATTATTCGAGCCACCTGGCATCCTTGAATACCTGATAAGCTTCTAGAAATCTCTGTAAGGCCTCAATGGATTTTGAATCATGTCTCATTTCTTATCCTCCCATCTTACTGTTACCCTTAATCACTCTTTAAGCTCGACCAATCGCGATATTTCAGCGTTGCTCGCTATCTCCCAACACCCTACTCTACTTATCCCAAATTGATAGTTTCGGCGGAGGATAGAAGACTTCAATTAAGGGAGGTGATGATAGTTGAAAAAAATTTCAATTATCGATTCGTACTCTGCACATTCCTACATTAATGTCTAATTATGGAAAGTGAAGTGCTTTAAGTACAAATCTGTTTTCCGGCCAGATTTGGTCATAATTGGTTATCATGTTGTTTAATTTGATGCATGTGGGATGAATGAAAATTTCAAGGCTACGGATTGCTTGAAATGATTACGAGATTCACCCCCCCCCCCCCAACATTAATGTTCACGAATTCCCATGGCCTTCAAAGGAATGTCACCTGATATGAGATGATGTTGAATTATTAAATGATGATGTTACCTTTTTAAAACGATGTACCTGAGATGATGTGAAGGAGGATTTTAATATGATGGAATAACTACTTCTAGTGATCACTATAGTCACACTTGACTATTGTAATTATTGCTACATGTCAGGATGGCGATGAGATTGGAAACATTGTTCATGGTTGTCGGTTGTTACATATGTAACAACCAATACAACCGCTCCCCTATCCTTCATAAAACATCATAATTAGGAAAAATAGATACAAAAAAAAAAAAAAACACTATCTTGTGAAATATGTCAGGAAGGAAGGATTATGTTTTGAAAATGGAAAAAAAAAATAGGTGTAACAATTGCCAGAGAAGTGGTTTTCAACTATTACAAATTTTCTGACTGCACCCGAAAAGGAGGTTTTCACAATCATATTTTTATTGTTATTATTATTATTATTATTATTATTATCGTTATTTTCTTTTCTTTTTTAAACAGGTTTAACAGCCACCACAAGAGTGGTTTCAGTTGTTACACTTATTGGAATTTCAAATTTCAGGCTGTGGAGGGGAGCATCCCCCTGCTGCTATAACATAAATATCAAAGTCCACGACAATGTTAACAAATGATTCCTTCAAAGCAGGTTGATGATATAACCTCAGACCGTGCCCATTAACTAGTAACAGTGTCTTAGCACTATCAATGGTAACCAATTATACAGTCCCATTTTCAAATACCGTATCTACTTCGTAAGGACCTAGACATCTGGTGCAGAGCTTGCCTTTGAAATCCTTTAATCTTGAATCGTACAAGAGATCCCAATCTCCTTTCTAAAATTTCTTCTTCTTAATAAACCTGTCATGCCATCTAGCTCTTTCCTACTGAATTATCTCTGTCTGTTGAATGCTAGTTATTTGTTTCTCTTCCAACTCATTGAGATGATTCAATATTTGTCTTTGCGTTGTGCTCAAATCTAGATTGAACTATAATGTTGTTCTCAATGTTTCTATTTCTAAGTCTATGGGGAATAAATGATTCTTACCATACACGAATTCGTATGGTGAGAAGGTTGTAGTATTCCTCCATGTTGTTCTGTAAGCCCATAGTACCTTTGGAAGTTTTTCAGCCCATTCCTTCGATGGCAGGCTAGTGTCTTTGTCAAAATTCCCTCAATGGCTTTTTTAGTGCTATGGACTTGAACATTTACTTGTGAGTGATAAGGTTAAGTTATCCTGTGATTAATTCCATACTTCTCAACCAGCTTCTAGATCAAATTTGATGTAAATGGAGGCCTCCCATCCATCATTATCTTCTTGGGTATCGGTAAGTGTAAAAAAATATCTTCGAATAGGAAGTCTGAAACAGATTGCTATGTAGCTCTAGTTAGTGCCTTCACTTTGACCCACTGTGACGTAATCATTACAGACCAATATGTATGATCTTTGTTGTGATGAAGGATAAATTGGCCCTACAAAATACATGGCCCATTTCTGAAATGGCTCTATCACTATTTTCAGATGTAACGGAATATCATCTGATTTAAGAGGCTGGACCATCCTTTGGTACGTATCACATCCCTTCACAAACTTCTTCGCATCCTGGAATATAGTTGGCCAGTAGTACCTTGTTGAGAGAACTTTATACCTCATCCTATTGTCTGAGAAGTAACCTCCATAGGGTTTCTCATGAAAATATTTCAAGATATCAAAAACCTCATCTTCTCTAACACAACTCTGAATCTGAAAGTCTGGTCCAGTGGGATAGAGATTTCACTCTATCCAGGAGTAAGTAGCACTCTATTGTGTGATCTTCATTTTTTCTCTAGAAGATAAATGGTGTGGGAATTTTCTTGCAGCAAGATAGTTGCCTATATTTGCATACCATGGTGAGTGAATAGATATGGCAAAAATAAATTCATCTGGAAAAGAATCCTTAGTAGGGGTGCAATTATCATCTATAGTTAACCTCGAAATAAAATCAGCAACCACGTTATTTTTTCTAGGTTTATCTAAAATAGTGATATAAAATTCCTGTAACAACAATACCATCATGTAAATCTACCATTGGTAACAAGTTTATTCATTGAAAATTGAATTTCAACATCGCCAGTGTGTACAAATACTTGATACGCTATTATGTAATGCCAAACTTTGTTGATAGCATGTAGTAATGATAGGAATTCCTTCTCAGTCACTGTGTATTTGAGCTTAGTTGGAGTTAAATTCTTACTGATGTAATAAATGGCGTAAGTTTTATTTTCCTCTAACTACCCTAGAACATCACCCACAGCTATGTCTGATGGATCTGTCTCAATATGGAATGGAAGTCTCCAGTTGGGTCCTTGCAAAACCGGTGTTTTGTTACATATTTCTTTAAATTCAAAAAGGCTTGCTCACACATCCCTATCCACACAAATTCCACATCTTTCATGAGCAAAGAAAGCAAAGGAGATGAAACCTTGAAAAAATTTCTTTAAATCTCTTATAGTACCCTACATGTCCCAGAAATATACGTACCTCTTTCTGAGTTCCAGGAGTTGGGATTCTCAAGATTACATCAATTTTTGTGGGGTATACCTTGATCCCATCTGCTGAAATTAAATGTCCCAACATAATCCCCTCGTTTATCATCATGTGGCATTTCTCTGTGCTCAAGGCAACATTAGTTTCTACACAACTTTCCAACACCTTTTCCAAATTAACTAATGTTTTTTCAAAGGCATCCCCGTAGGGTGTAAATTCATCCATGAATATCTCGAGACAGTAATTCAAGAGATCTGAAAAGATACCCAATATTTCCCTTTAAAAATTGTTTGGCACATTGCAGAGGCCAAAAGGAAGGACTCTATATGCAAAGGTACCACATCGGCAGGTAAAGGTTGTCTTGTCTTGGTCTTCCAGGGTAATCTATATTTTATTATAGCCACTGAACCCATCTAGAAATGAAAAAAATGTTTTCCCTGGGAGAGTATACACGACCTGGACAATAAATGGTAAAGGGAAATGGTCCTTTTTGGTGGCCTTCTGAGGTTATATATAGTCTACAAAAACTCTCCACTTGTCATTATTTTTTGGAAAAATGAAAAGTGGAGATACACACTGACTTACAGAAATGGGGTAGATGAAATTAATATTAAGGAGTTTATTTAATTCCTCTTTCACTATCTCCTTAAGTGCGATATTCATTCAACACTACGATTGTCTAACTAGTTTTAGCCCTCCTTAAGGTAAATGTGGTGAGTGCATAGGCCAATATGGATTCCTTTCATATCAAAGCAGTCCCATGTAAATGCCTTTTTATATTTCTATAACATTTGTATCAACAATCTGTGATGTTCACTATTCAAGTTAGGATTAACATTTAAATATGTCCCTAGCCTAATTTCATCAGGATTGTTGTCAGTATGTGGAGTAGTTTTCGAATGTTCAATATTTACATCATCTAACTCATCTTCTTCCCCTACATCTCTAATAGAGGCAACATAGAGTGAATTTATAATTAAAACATTAATAATGTCATCCCCTGTTTCATCCTTAAAGTATTTTTCTTTTCCAAGTGTGAGGAGAGGTAGGAAAAAATCAAATTCATGTTTAAATTCGTCCCACCAGGACTATTAAAATCCATATGTGGTTTCACTGGGGGGTAAAGGTTTAGGTTCTTAGTGGCTTGACCATAGGATGTCACCATAGATCCCGATCTACATCCGATATATGCATCTACAGTGGCTAGCCACTGTATTCCCAAGATTAAAAGATGACTGCCTAGGTTGGATTTAGTTTGTAAAATGAGAAAATCAGTCGGATAATTCCAAGAAGATACAATTATCACCACATATTCTATCATTCCCTCAAGCTTGACATGATATCTTTCTCCTAATTCAAGAATTGTAGTTGTAGGTCTGAGTCCATGAAGTCTTAGGGAGATAAAAATATTTTTGGTCATTACATTATTGGTTGCCCCTAAATCAACCAGAGTGTTATTCATGGGTTGGTCATCAATATGGATAGTTACTGTAGGATTCCTTGGGTCATTATATTTATTCAACAAGGGTTGATCAATCACTAGTTCAGACAATTTCCCCATAACATGGATAGTAGCAGGGTCTTTTTTCTTCCTTCCAGGCTTTTTGACACATAGATCTCTCACTTTTTTGGCATAGATATGTACTTCCTTAAGAGCTTGTAATAGAGGAATCCACACATACAAATTTTATAATTCCTTGAGGAACTCAGATTTAGTTTGTGAGGCTAGCCCAATTTCAATTAATCGTTGAGGGTATGGAGGATCCTGAGCCATAACAACTAAGTCAGTTGTCATAGGTGCACTAGCCTTGCTCAGGTTGGATGATGTAGAAACAACCTGCTTTCCTGAGCTGGATGGTACATGTGTAATAGTAGGTGCAGTCTCAGAAATTACAGATGTAACACATGTTTCAGAATCACCTATATCAGTTCTAGGTGACTCACATACTTCCTCAGTAGTGATGGGAGTATGATTTGGTCTCATTAATTTTCTTGATTGAAGATCAACCTAATTAAACCCAATAGGAGTGATAAGATAAGTCTGGAAAGTAATCAGGATGTCTATGCTCTAGGTTGCCTTATTATTCGGATTGGGTTAGGTTGCATAGGTAATTGATCCAGCTGGATATTGGTGGCCACCCGCCTATTCCACTTGGGACCCCACCATTCTCTCTTTCAATTTTTTAGTTTCGACACAAATTACTATTTTTAGCAGCTTTTCGGGTCCTGAACTTCCGGAGTCGTTTTGAGGCCCTAAATGGAGATCGTATGCCGAATTTATGCCCCCAGGAATTTGAAACACCAATTTACCCAAACGGGGCCGATAGTTTGGCGCTTCATCTCCTAGGGTTAGGTTTTTGTATGTTTAGAGTTCTCCATTATTTCTCAATAATAAATAGGCCCTTGAGCCTCATTGTAACATAGTTCAGAGGTTTGTAGCCGCCACATATCTTCTCAGAGATTCTTTACCAGCACCCTAGCTATTTTATTTCCATTTTGTCTATAAGCAAATTTCAGTTATTTGATGTTAATGAAATGAAGTTTTATTTCTGTTGCATCTTTGTATTTATGGTTATATGTGTATTTTGTTGCATTCCTATATAAATCCGGATCAGTGGTATCTAAGGGGTATTATTTTTCTCGATCGTTCCTTGCATGTCCCTAACAAGGTCGGGGTATAAGGATTTAGGGCTTGACCTGGTGGAACCTTTGCAATATCAGCCTTGAAAACCCCGATGGACGCCCATGGGGGACGAAAAGAAAGATGAGGGAGAAGGAGATCCTATCAAAATATTGCTCGAGGAGGCGCTCGAAAAACAAAGGAACGCGATTATGGATAACTTTTCCCAAATCCTTCAACGACTACCCAGCGACGGTGTATCTTTATCCAGCAGCCACTCTGGAGGCACGACTCCCTTTAAGGTACAATTAAACATTAAAATTCCCATATTTGAGGGTCAAGTAGATGCAGATGCCATAGATATATGGTTGACTATATTAGAATGATATTTCTCATTTCATGACTTTTCTGACAAGGAGAAGATGATTTTTTCACTCCTCAAAGCTACCCCCCATGTCAAGGACTGGTGGGAAACCTACTGTGAGAAAAAGGATTAGACAAAACCCTATCTGTTCTCAGCCGTACTCACTTGTAATTCTTTATGAGATGCCATCAAGGAACAGTACCATCCCGTGGGGAGCTATGAGGACAAGTACATAAAATGGACCATGTTGCGACAACAAAGGGATCAAGATGTGCATGAGCTGACGAATCTGTTCCATGCCCTACGAAAAAAGTTGGGTATCAAAGATTGAGAGAAACATTTGGTTCTAAAGTATCGTGGTTGTCCGCACATATAAATTCAGTAGGAAATGGAGTTCCTCGACATCTCCTCACTTGGTACGATATACTGGTATGCTGTGAAGATTGAGCAGAAATTCAAACAGAAGAAGTGAGACTTTGGATCTGTGAATCAAAAGCAAGGGAACGGTGCCCCCAAATTGAAAACCAAATGACAAAGCTAAGGCATGGCGGCCCAAGACAACCTGCCAAAGCCACAAGCAAATAAAAACACCGCGAAGCCAGAAAAGGACATGGGAAAGTGGTGTGAGTTCCATAAGAGCTCCACTCACAACACAAGTGAGTGTCGGGCCAAGCAATCACTGGTGGCCGAGATGAGGGCTTCTGAATCAGATGCATGCTCTGACTCTAAATCAGAACCTGACAAGGGAAATTACAAAGGGAAGCAAATTATTGATGTGGAGCCCAACGCCACTGTTGCCACTATGAAAATCCAGAAGGAGGAACCAAAAGATCCAGAGGCAGCAGAGCGCCTCTTCCACTTCCAGATGTGGGTAAAGGCTTCCCCACTATGGTTCATTGTCATCAATAAGAGCCAAAAGAACCTCATTTCAGCATATTTCGTGAAGTGATTGGGCTTGTCTACCACAGCGCACCCACAACCATACACCATCGAGTGGCTTCACCAAGGACGAGATCTTCGTGTCAGCCAGTAGTGCTGCCTTCCCTATAGCATCAAGCCCTTCACAGATGAGGTATTGTGTGACATTGCTCCTATTGACGTTTCTGATGTATTATTAGGCCAACCATACTTGTGGAAATGACATGATTTGTATGAGTCCCGGCCTCACGCTGTTATTGTGACTTTGGGAAATAAGTTGTATAGGATACCAGAGGTACCACCGCCTCCCACTCTCTCTTTGGTTACTAAACAAAAATGCAATAAGCTCATTTCCCAAACTAGGAAATTTGTTTTCCTGATGATCCACCCCTAGGGAAAGAAGAATATTGTGGCCACAACCTCCATTCATGGCTCCTCTGCACGACAAAAAAAAATGGACAAGGTTTTGAAGGAGTATGGGGAAATATTCACCTCACCCACAGGGGTGCCTCTACACTATCAGGTCAAGCACCCCATTGACCTGACCCCAGGTTTGTCGCTACCTAATGGACTGATATATAGGGAATTTTTTCTGGAGAATGATGAAATCACGAGGAAGATTCAGGAGCTGCTATAGAAAGGTCACATCTGGCCATGTTCATCTCCATGTGGGAGCTCAATCGTGTTGGTATGGAAGAAGGATGGGAGTTGGAGACTCTGTATTTAATATCGGGCGCTGAACAAGATAATTATCTGGAATAGGTACCCGATCCCACAGATCGATGACCTCTTGGACGAGCTCAAAGGGGAAAAATATTTTAGCAAGATCGACTTGAAGGCTAGGTATCACCAGGTACCAGCCAAACCCTTTGATGTGTGGAAGACTTCCTTCAAAGCCAAGGAGGGCCTTTTCGAATGGATCGCCATTCCTTTCAGGTTGACGAATGCTCTCGCAACCTTCATGAGGTTGATGAATGACATCTTGCATCCATTCACCAACTAATTTGTAGTGGTATACTTGGATGACATTTTGATCTTCAGCCAAACTTGGGAAGAGCACCTCCACCACATCCGAGAAGTCCTCCAAACACTACGAAAACACAAGTTGTGTGTCAGTTTGGAGAAGTGAATTTTTGGCATGACCTAGGTTCAATATTTGGGATACATTATTGATGAAAGGGGGGTGCATGTGGATCCAGCCAAGATCCTAGTCATTCAGGATTGGCCAGCCCCAACCACTCTAATAGAGCTTCATAGCTTTTTAGGTCTTCTAATTTCTACCACAGGTTCATGTTGGGATTATCCCATATCACTTGGCCCTTGAGTCAAGTCACCAAGGGAGGAGCGAATGAAAAATTCTTTTGGTCAGAATCTCAACATAAGGCATTCGTAGAATTGAAACATCGCCTTTGTTCTACCCCAATGCTCACATTACAAGACTTGCAACAACCATTTGAGATCGACACAGATGCCTTTAACTATGCTATTGGGGCAGTTCTTACTCAACAGGGGCATCCAGTGGCATATCACAGTGAGGTATTATCTGACATAGTTCGCAAGTATCCCACTTATGAAAAAGAAATGTACTCCATTTTGCAGGCATGTCGAAAATGGAAGCATTAAATTTTGGGGAAGGAAATAATCATCCACACAGACCACCGACCCCTACAGTTCATACAGACACAAGGGAAGTTACAATATGATCGCCATTAGAAGTGGTCCACATATCTACAACAATTTCATTTTTACATCAAGTACAAGAAGGGTAGCACCAATAATGTTTCTGATTGCCTCCGCCGACCACCGATCATGGTTATAACCATAGTTCCCAACTCTTGTAGGCATGAGACTTTTTATTGGCTTCTTCTCTACAAGAGCGATCTAGAATTCAACCACACATACAAGGCACTCTTGGGTGGTGCACAAGTTCCAAATTTTCACCTCCAAGATGCACTATTATGCCACATGGAACACATTTGTGTTCCTTCAAGCGAGCATGCCAATATGATATGAGAAGTACACTACATCTGATTCACTAGGCATTTTGGGGTCGAGAAAATAGTAGAAGTACTGCAGAAGTATTTCTATTGGTTGAACCTTCGATAGGATGTCAGAAAGTACATCAGATCCTGCACTGCTTGCGCCATTGCCAATCCAACCATCAAGAAGAAAGGGCTCTATACTCTGCTACCTACCCCTAGTCAACCTTGGGAATCCATCTCCATGGATTACATGTTGGGCCTCCCTTCTACTAAGCATGGAAATGACTGTGCTTTCGTGGTCGTCAACAGATTCTTGAAGATGGCCATTATGGAGGCCTACAAGTGGAATATCACAACATAAGCCACTGCTAAAATCTTCTTTGAATGAGTGTGGGTTCACTTTAGGATCCCACAATATATCATATCAGATCATGACAACAGGTTCCTCAACACATTTTGGTCCAGCCCCCCGTCAATGTTGGACACGAAGCTCACCAAGTCCATATCTTTCCATCCCCAAACTGATGGCCAGACAGAGGTCGTCAACAAGATCATTGTACACATTCTGCACATGTACAATTCAAAGAATCCATGCACATGGGATGAGATCCTTCCCTATGTACAACACAGTTATAACCAAGCTCACCAGAACTCAACTAGCCCCTTTCAGGTAGGCTTAGGATTCCAGCCACTATATCCCATTGATGTAGCCATGCCATTTGCGGCTACTCCGGCCGATTTGGCTCATGTCCAGTCTGAAGCTAAAAAAGAAAAAAAATTCATCAAGCACATTCAACAAATATTCCAATAGGTTCATGAAATATTAGATAGAGCCAATGCTAAGTACAATAAATGACATGATCAACAATGAGTGCCACACAAATTCCAGGTGAGTGACAATGTGTGGCTACATTTGCAGAAGGAGCACCTCACTAAACCCCACCGCAAGCTTTGCCCTCTCTAATATGGGCTGTACACCATCACTAAGGTTGTAGGGAATAATTCCTTCAAGCTCAGTATTCCACCATTCCTTGTTCTGCACCCAGTATTCAATCTAGACCGCCTTCGTCCCTACTTCCCACTTCTACTAGACACCTCTGACATTGCAGAGGAACTCACACCAAAAGAGTTCAACCCAAATGTTGGGTGATATAAGGTGCCTTTTAGAACTCCTAATTATCCCACATTAATCATCAATGCAGGCAATTCCTCTTATTTCAAGAGTGTACATAGTATGTGGCTACTATTAATTCAGAGAGAAATGTTTCCTAAATTTTAGTATAGATATTAACACAAGAATAAATGGAAGCATCTAATAAAATCCAATTGTAATTATTAAAAGGAATATCAATGCTCCATCTTCTACTGAAATCAAACATTACAGCAATTCAAGAAATAACATCATCAGCCGAGAGCACAATAACAATAACTCACCTCTACTTAGCTGATTCAATCTAAACTATACTAAATCTCTATAAAGTAACCAAGATAGGAATAATATCACTTTTAAGAGTCTAATAGAAATAATCAAACTCTTGCAGATGATTAAATCAATAAAATGCACTGTCTAGATGATTTTCACTGTAATGAACAAAACTTAGATCAAATGATAATGATGTAAATCATAATAGAACATATATTATCTCGATATAAGAAAGTAATGAACAGTTAATGAAATAAACTCACAAAAACAAGGAATTATCAACCAAACCAAACTCTAACAGAATCAGAAATATAACACAAGGAATTAGTTAACTTCACCAGAGGCCGGGCCCTTAGCTTCCAGCGAGCACTACTAAATTACTTCAGATAATGCGAGAGAACAGAAAATTCAATTATATATTAATCACCGAACTTGAGTGGCATTATAATGTAATCGTGTTCCTCAATGATACAGGTTTGTAATTAAACTTAAAACTTGAAAAATAACAGAGATTCCTCTCCCTTTCTTCCTACAATTGCCTTCTTTTATAATCAAAAGGGTCAAGATTAAATACTAAATGTGATCCCTCAATATCTCCCAATCTTGAGGGATTAGCAAATGATTTCTAACTTAAGACATATTTTTCTATTCTGCACTAATCCCTCTAATTTTTTCTCAGTCTTGTCCACAACCGACACGTTCCTTCCTTTGCTTGTCAGATTCTGTTGTCCCAATGTCACAGAAAAACAATCATTCCTTTTGTTGCTTTCCTGCATAAAGGAGGTTAAAAGTTAGCAGAATCATAACTGCAAATAATTCCTTCATTTATTACCATAATTCCTCAATATATTAACACATTAAGATATGAAAAAGATAAGAATTAAGGAAAACAATGATAAACTTAATATTAAATACATACACATTTCGTAACTCAACATACTCCCCAACTTACCTTGTTTCATGTCCTCATGAAAAGTAATTAATTCTGATGGAGTGAAGTTAAAGAGTAGGATGGAGAAGGGACATCAAAAATTGGTCTGAAACCATGATGTTGAGCTAAGAGTGAAAAATCAGACCCTTCCTTTCCTTTAGGCAATTCATAGATGGCCCAGTATGCTTCAGAAGGATACCAAATGATGGGGCTACAAAACCGACATCCTAACCAATAGGGACCTTCTCTTAAAATGAGGTTACTATATGTGACAAAATGGGTTGCAGCTGCTTTAAAATTTCTATAATTAAATGGATCCCTGTCCTGCACACTACTGGTAGAGACCGTCCACCTAAGCTTGGATAGCCTAAGAGCTTTCTCGAATGGATTGAAAATATGATACTCCATTTTGTACAATCTCTCTATGAATAGGCCCTAAAATTTAAATCACCTCTTCCCTTTTCATCAGACTCTTGTGGTTGGAAATCATTTGCAAAGGATGCTTGGGCTCAGTTCTTACCCAAAGATCCAATCCATGCTCTTGTCTTTGGAAGGCATGATGAACTTTGAACCGTTTAAGTTGATTAAATGCGAACAAGATAAAGGCCTGGAATTGATGATCTCCCACAAAAGGGTTTGGGTTCTTTTCCACCTCATCCGCTAATACAAAATTATGTAGGTAAAACTCACAAAACAATCATTGAACCTTTACACCATGCTATTTGCAAAAATGTATAAAATCTTCAATTGTTTTTAATTCAATTGGTTTTCCATCTATCACAGCTTTAATTTTCAACAACAAGTATTGTTCTAACAAAAAAATGCATAATTAGTGGTGGGGGCTCGGCATGCCAAGACGTCTGTATATAATGAGTAGATGGTGTTTGTCCAAGCTATGACCCTATCTAATCTAAGCTCGATTCTCTCTATTTTGTCTTCTGCTTTTCTGTATCTATCAAAGATCGCGCTCTCTGTCACATTCATTTCCTGAAGCTACCTTTGCAATGCTTGATATCTTTGCTGGGGAACAGCTTCTTTTTCAAGTCATTCTAACGCGCACTGAGCCTGTGCTAGTTCTTTCTAAAGATTCAGAATAATGGGGTCATCGTGTGTCATGATGTCTTTAGCTTGTATGCTTGTCTGAGTCTCTTTATCATGGGAGGTCCAAGCTTCTATCTGAGTAGCCATGCTGTGAGAGGGTACATCCTCTATCCGGGTAGCTATATCTATGAGAATTGCATTTTTTTCTTCTTTAATGATGACTGGTTGAGTGGGTATGGGCTCGTTTTGAGTCCCTATAGCCCTCCCTTCACATGATTTTTTTTGTACAGCTACATTTTCTATCTCTAGGGTTTTGTTTGGGACCTCTCCCGCTGTGATTTCCTTTATTTTTATTTTGATCCTTTTTACTGTTTTGTGTAGCTTCTGTTGTTCTCTCTAATATTTTTCACTTTGGCTTTATATTTTTTCAGAGGAGCAACTATTTTGCTGACATTATCATTAATAGTTTCTGCCTCTAAATAGCTTGGTTTCTCATCCAGGCTCTATTCTAAGAGGACCATGTCTCCTGATTGAATATCGGCTTCCCAAAGCATCTCTGTCTCTACTTCTTCTCCTTGGACTATGTTTTCTGTGCTTAGGCCTACCTGGCTATTTTCTACTGGAAGCATGTCACCGGATTGGTGCACTGCTTTCCGAATGGCCTCTACATTGGTTTCTAATTCATGGCTTGCATTTTTAAAGGGAGATAGACTCTTAGTATCGCTAGCATTTTCAGAAGATTGGGTTGCTCCTAAGTTAGAATTGAGCGGGCTTTCAGGCTGCATGTGATCATTCATGTTAGCCAGGACCTGGGCCAATTTGAAATCGTGCAACAAATCACCTTGGGGACTCATGCTTGGTATTGATTTGTTTCTTTTTTCATCTCCAAAATTCCCTGTTTCTTCCTCATGGTCTGATTCAGGGGTATCCTAGCCTTCTAACTCTAGCTGCAAGTTTTGTTCGCATAGTGGGCTAGATAATTCTCAAGGTTGACTGGTACTGCCTTGAGGATTTTCGGCCACTCCTAATATTGACCTCAACCTTGTATATTGTCTGCGCTTTCGAGGTATGTTTATTGAAAGGGTAGTTCTCTTCCTTTTCTGAACTGAGTTAGGTGCAAGCGGGTTTGAGCCACCCTCAAGAGCTAATATTAGGTCGCCCCAGCTTGATTGCTGTTGGGCGAGGTTATAGCTGACTATTAACCTGATCAGACAGTGGTGGCTTACTATGGCTTCTATGTGCTAGGACCATCTTACCCTCTGGGAGGTTTCATGTAGTAAAGAGTTCAATAATGCAGGTAAATTAACAGAGCATCTTCATTTTAGAAATGCTAAGATTTTAAGTTGTCGCGACCTTACCACATCTTTTCACCTGTCACATATAACGTAGTTCTGGACGATTCTTGCTAGTTCCCCCAATGTCTCTCCAAGAGAAGATGATTGAATGCCTTTGCCCTTTTTGACCAGCTCCTTTCCTTCATATTTAAAAGACTCGATAGTGTCCTATATCTTCAACTGCTTATTTGTGTGCCAGTAACCCAGATCTTCCACTATCACTGCATCTGATATAGTAATTTGCCGATCCCTTCCCATGGATTGTCCATTCTATATATTTCTTAAGAAATCAATGGAAATTTCCTCGTTGGGTGGTCGAAATCTCATAAAGTATGTTATCCACTTGGCTTGAGCTAAAATTTCCCTAGCTGCATCAGAAACAACCAGTATTAGCGGTTCTCTGCGTAATGCTCTTCCTCCCATCGTGCTGGAATTTTGCAAAAGATAAGTTTAGCAAGAAAAACACATGGATGAACAGAGCTGAGTGATGGAACAGTAAATAAATATAAATACCATTATTGAGGTTTGTTATTATTCCACATGCTCTGCGATCATGGAATGCCATATCATTTTGAAAAATCCAATGAGAAAATGACAGTGCATTCATAAGCACACAAGAGGTCCCTGCCCCCCTTCGAATTGATAGGTCGCCTACGACCAAATAAATGAAAGGGTAAGGCACTGACAACGAATTATAGGGGTAATGGATTGGCAAGGAATGCTTATTAATGAAAGGATCATAAAGGATACATGAGTGGTGAAATCAAGGCTTCTACCTAGAATTATGAATAAATGATAGGTTGTCGTGATGTGATATGATAAAGAAAAAGGGACAGCATTCGCAATAACACTTTAGTGATGTTATTCCACTTAAAATTTTGTGATTGATTAAAAACAATATTCATGCATAATGGTTCAAGGTATGTTAGTACCATAATCTCTCCATAGGAAATTTTATAAGAAGAGTGTATTATAACAGTTATTGATGTAAAATAAAGCTTTAATACCATCAATAGATCTTATGTTTCCTGCAGGCATCCATAGCCTCGACAAAGTTTCTTTTTAACACTTGGGAACCATGATCCTCTATGTATAATTGGGGAAGTGTCTTAGGATGTCCATAGTAGAGACCAATGTGTTGGCTTCGTGACCAGATGAACACATTGCCATTCACTGGGAAGTAGCGAAAGTGGTCAGGCCGGCTCGTGATGAGACCTCCTGTTTCCAAGGATTTTTATTGCATCCATTGGATCATATCCCTGGTGTGGTGGCCATAGTGGGAATGCCACTTTTTTGCTTCCTTATGATCATGGTAAGCTAGCTCGTGATGAGACCCCCTATCCTCCATTTGAAAAAAATCATAAAATTGATAGATATATATATATATATATATATATATATATATATATATATATATATTCTCTTTTTTTCTTTTTTTAGTCCCCATTTTATCCATAGAGGGTGGCTCATTACTCCTTAAGAGTAGGGATGGTGGAAGAAGTTTGACACATCAATATATAAAAAAATATACCCACAATCTTATTGATAATATGTAGAGAGAGTTACACAAGCAAGGGGGAACCAGCATGGTATAGATACTCAATCAGTTTGATTTATAGTGGAAATAAGGATAGTAATGTGAGATAGATAATTGTGTCCTTTTCCTTTTTCTTTTTTTTGGATCATCACAAAGAAATCTTGTTAAAGATGATAATATTCACAATATTTGTCTGTTCCACTAGAACTCCCTATTTTTTGTCTTTAAATATATATTTTACCTTCCATGCCATTAAGAAAATTATATTGAGTGAAACTAGGGTGGTCTAGGGATGATTATGCAAGGAAGAGAAATAGGATGTTCTCAAAAACATTCACAAAGTGTTATTCTTTGAAAGAAATAGAAAAATAAAAATCCACACAAAAAGTGTTTTTCCTTAAAGAGAACAACAATTGTTCCCTGTGGGGAACAAAAAAATAAAATACGCAAAGAAATGTGTTGTTCCTTAGAGGGAAGAACAAGAAAAAAATGCACACAAAAATTGTTGTTCCTTATAGGGAACAATAGATGTTCCCTGTGAGGAACAACAAAGCAAGCTGCACACATAAATTTTTGTTCCCTGTATGGAACAATAGTTGTTCCCTGTAGGAACAACAAGAAGAAAAAAATACATGCCAAAATTGTTGTTCCATAGAGGGAACAACAGATGTTCCCTGTAGGGAATAGCAACTGTTCCCTATAGGGAATAGCAGTTGTTCCCTGTAGGGAACATCAAAGAAAAGTTCACATGAAAATTGTTGTTCCCTATAAGGAACAGCAATTGTTCCCTTTAGGGAACAACAAAGCAAAATACACACAAAAATTTATGTTCCCTGTAAGGAAAAAAAACTATTCCCTATAGGGAACAACAAAGAAAAATACACGCAGAAATTATTGTTCCATGTAGGGAACAACAAAAGAAAAATAGAAAAAAACTAATGTACAATATATTATCAAGAAAATCCAATCAAACAGAAAGGAAAATTTATATACAGGTTTCTGGAAAAATTACATGTTTTCACTGGACTGGCGCTGTGAAAGGGTTTCCCTCCTTAGCAAGAATTTGTATTGTGGAATCTTCCCGTAGCTATTGGTAAAAGGATTCCCTTGTAAGCGGTTTGTGATAGAGGCATACTCGATGTCCATTTTCTTTAAAAGACTAGACAGACCATTAATGGTGGCTAATGTAAGGGTGCCATTATCATGCACCTCTTGTATTTCATAGGGTCCTAGCCATCTGGTCTGGAGTTTTCCCAAGAAATCCTGGAACCTAGAATCATACAAAAGTGCCCAATCACCTTCATGGAAGATCTTCTTCTTGATGAGGGCATCATGCCATTTTTCTCTTTTTTGGTGGATTAGTGTTGTATTTTAAAGAGCCGATAGCTGGATTTCATTCAATTCATTGATTTGACGTAACATGTTGATCTGTGTTTCATTCAATTCCAAGCCTACTTCTTGAGCTATCCTCAATGTCTGACTTTCAAATTCTATTGGGAAGATAGGTTCTTTGCCAAACACTAGTTGATATGGGGAGTATCCTGTGGTATTTATCCATGTAGCTCTGTATGCCCAAAGGGCTTCTGCCAATCAGGTAGCCCAGTCACGTCTATGATATGCGACTGTCTTTGTTAGTATTGCCTCGATTACTTTATTTGTACTTTCTACCTTGCTGTTTTCCTGGGGGTGGTATGGAGATGTGATTTTGTGCATGATATGATAATTTTTTAATGTTGTAGAAATCTTATGGCCTACAAATTTTGGCCCTCCATCCGTGATTACTTCTCTAGGAAAGCCATAATGCACAAAAATTTGGAAAAGAAAGTGGATTACTAAGTCTTCCGTCGCCCTTAGTAATGCTTTTGCCTCCACCCATTTAGTCACATATTCTGTTGGAACCAGTATATATGTCTTCTGATTAGATGATGGGTTTATTGGCCAATGAAATCTAATGCCCATCGTTCAAAGGGTTCAATGACTAATTGTGGATGCAAGGGCATTTCTTCAGACTGTCCAGGGCGGCCCATTCTTTGGCAGCTATCGCATGGTTGGAAAAAATTCTTGGCATCCTTAAAAATGGTGGGCCAATAATAGCCCATTTGCAATAATTTATGTCCATTCCTATGGTCTGCAAAATGTCCACCGCAAGGCCCATCATGGCAAGTTTTTAAGATGTCGAAGATTTCATCTTCCCTGACACACCTTAGAATATGCATATCGGATTCTGTATGAAAGAGATATCCTCTAATCCAGGAGAAATGAGTGCTACGTTGTACTATTAGTTTTCTTTCACTGGGTGTGAGGTGCTTGGGTAATTTTTCCACTGCTAGGTAGTTCGCAACATCTGCGTACCACAGTGTTTTTATGGTTACAACAAATAATTCCTCATTAGGGAACTGGTCTTCTGCTGCTACCGTGTCATCTATCTTTGGCACATGTAAGAGGAAGTATGCTACCATTTTGTCCTTTCCTGGTCGATCTTTGATTGTTATGTCGAATTACTGTAAAAGGATCAACCATCATGTCACTCTTCCATTCGTAATAGGTTTATTAGATAAATATTTAATAGTAGATTGATCAGTATACAAAACCACAGGGTATCCTGTTATATAATGTCTAAATTTGTTAATAGCATAAATAACAGCTAAAAACTCCTTCTCTGTTACTATGTAATTAAATTCAGTGGGGGATAAGTTTTTGCTAATGTAATATATAACATAGGGATTCTTTTCTTCTTCTTGGCTAAGACCTGCTCCAATGGTTGTCTGATGCATCTATTGAAATTTGGAACGGTATATCCCAATTTGGTCCTCATAGAACTGGTGTTGTTGGTACTAGCTATTTTAGATCTGTAAAAGCAGTGTCACATTTTTTTGTCCATATGAAATCACTGTTTCATGATAAGGCATATAATGGTGTAGCAATTTGTGAAAAAATCTTAATAAATCTACGATAATATCTAGCAAATCCAAAAAAACTACGTACCTCTGTTTGAGTGCAGGGGGTAGATAGTAAGAGAATTACTTGTATTTTTTTTGGATCTTCCTGAATTCCAGCTGTTGAAATGTAATGACCCAATATCAGGCCTTCTGTCATCATCATATGAAACTTTTCATGACTTAAGCATAGGCTGGTAGCAATACAGCATTCCAGAACTTTTTCCAAAGTTTGTAATGCTTGCTCAAAGTCATCTCCATAGGGTGTGAAATCATCCATGTATACTTCCAATCCTTCATTTATCAAGTCTATGAAAATACTGAGTATGGCTCGTTGGAATGTGGTAGGTGCGTTACACAATCCAAAAGGTAATACCCTGTAGGCGAATGTTGCACATGAATAGGTAAAGGTAGTCTTATCTTGGTCTTGAGGGGCAATTTGAATTTGGTTATAGCCACTGAAGCCATTTAGGAAAGTGAAAAATTTCTTCCTTGCCAGTGTATCTAAGACGCAATCAATAAATGGTAGGGGAAAGTGGTATTTTTGCGTTGCCTTTTTGAGTTATCTATAGTCAACACATATTCTCCGTTTCCCATTCTTTTTGGGAACCAAGACTAACAGAGAAATGCATTTACAGTCAGATATATGATAGATAAAATTGACATCTAATAGCTTTTTAAGTTCTTCTTTAACACTGTCTTTCAGGTGAGAGTTTAATCTAAGTTGAGGTTGTCAGATGGTTTTTCCATCTTTCTCAGTGTAGATGTGATGCATGCATAGCTGAGGGTCGATCTCTTTCATATCTGAGTAGTCCCAAGCAAAAGCCTCTTTATTTTTCCTAATAACTTGAATAATTTTTTGTTGCTGGTCATCACTCATATTACTGTTAATGTTCAAAATTTTCCATAGCTCAATTTTGATAGGTTTGCTATTATAAATAGTGGTTGTATGGATGTTTTGGTCATTGATTTCTCTTAGGGGATCTTCCTTGATTTCATTGTCAAGGACTTCTTTGATCATATGGCGTTTAAAAATGGATACTGTGGCAGGATGATTGATAAAAGTATTAATAATATCATCTTCAGTTTGGTTTTCGAATTGAAGGGCATCTCCCACAGTTAATGGTGACCGAATATTTTACGTGAAGCATGTTGCAGGTTGTTTCCTAGTTTTCATAATAGTTAATCTTGGCTGAGTAGGGGCGTATAAAGCTAAATTTTTGACATCATTCCCCCTAGTTATAGTCACACTTCTTGTCTGATAGCTGATATAAGCATCAACAGTTGCTAGCCAAGGCCTTCCTAATATTAAAGGATGTCCATCTATCCAGTTTATAGGGTTGATGATCAAGAAATCTACTAAGTATTCCCAAGAATTTACAGACACCATTACATCATGTAATGTCCCTTCTTGTTTGAAAACCGATTGGTCAGCCAATTCCAGCAAGGTCATGGTTGGATCCAAGGTTGTAATGCCAAGTTTTTGACAGGTTTTTTTTGTGAGAATATTAATGGATACTCCTAAATAAACTAATGCATTGGGGAAGGAACATCCATTTATTTGTACCATGACTATAGGTTTTCCTGGGTCCTCATATTTCACTGGTGTTTCTCTACATGATAGTAAATCAGACAAAGTTCCGACTATGTGGACAGTTGGGGTTGTTTTTATTTTCCTCTTTGGCTTTTTCATACACAATTCCTTAATAGTTTTCTCATAAATTAGAATGTCCTGAATAGCCTGGAGGAGAGGTATTTTCATGCACATATTTTTTAATTCTCCCAGAAAATCAAATTTGGGATATTCTATTGAGTGGGGTATAATCAATCTCTCTGGGAATGGTGGATAAGAGGTAATGGTTTGATCATGGATTTTATCTTTAACCGTATTCTTCATTTGAGGTCTTTGTTCTACAGGTAACAGATCTTCTTATTGTATATTTTTATCCTTATCTTATTCAATTATCCATCCAGATCTTAATTTGAGTTTAGTACACTCCCTCTCAACTCAGTTTTTGGCTCCAATCCTTCCATAATTTGTACGGATTGGACTAGTCATTATCGGGATTCAGGTTGGGTTGGGCTAGGAGTTGTGGTTGTAGATTGGATTTTAGGTTCTGTTGCAATGTGTAAGGTTTTGGTAAAGTTGGTTGAGGCAAAGAGATTGTTCCCATAGGCTGGTTTGTAGCTCTTTGACAATTTGATTACTAGTTCTGATTTTGTGAAGTGGAAGGGGACCATTGGGAACAATAAGGGTTGTTTTGCCAAAATGGTGGTGGGTAAGGGAAATTTGGCCACCTATTGTTATTTGGATTTAACTGATTGGGCCATGGTGGCATAAAAAATGATTGAGGTGCCAAAAATTATGGTTGATTATTCCATGTTGCCTCTGAATATTGCTGAGAATTATATTGCGAGGAAGGAAAAAATGAAGATGGATCGGTAGGCATACCTGTCTGACGTGCTTTCCATTAGCGATGCTGGTTCAACAGATACACTGGTTCTACTTCTTCTTCTGCTTCCTTGAAGACTGCTTTGAATCTTGGGAGTGATGGGTAGATTTTTGTGGCATGCTTTTTAGTGCATATGGCACATGTTCATATCGCATCTAGAGGGAATTATTTATGACTGTGCTTATGTCTGCAACAGGTCAAAAAATAGAAAGGTTATATTCTACTATAGCCTACTTTTTCTTTGCTTGCATGACATCCAATTGTGTTGTCAAGGTCCCCAGGATATCAGTTTTGAAATCCTCTAACAGATTTTTGATTTCACTTCGTGTAACACTTTCTCCTGAAGCTTTGTTGTCTCTAATGTTTGCATCACGTTTGACTGGTTTCAGCCTTGAGCTGCCCCTGGAACAATTGATGCACAAATTTACAATATCATTATAATTTTATAGATAAATATCACCTTTAACCATTATATTTAGTGTCTCTACCCATTGGTCTTCCATACCTCTAATCAGCGTGGTTTTTAGAACATTATCAGGCATATTTGTATAAGGAGAGATTTGCAAATTATATTGGAAATTTTGTACATATTCCTCCAAAGTCTCGCTAGGCTTGGCTACCATTTGAAAGATTTCATATTTTAGTTCTCTAGTTCGGCAATAATCTTGGAATTTTTAAAGGAAAGATGTTTTCATTTGGTCCCAATCATTGATGGTGCCTCCACCAAGTCCCATGAACCAACACAGAGCCGCTCCCTTCAAAGTAGAGGGTAATAGCTTCAGTTTTTGGGGGTCGGTAGTGTAATCATAACCCCTGCATAAGACATCAAATTCAAAAATAAATGCATCAAGATCTTCTGAAGTTAGCCCATGAAAGGTATTAATGTTATATAATGGGATAGCCTTCATGGGAGCATTGACAGTTGTCTCAACAATAAGGTATTTTAATGTAGAAGTTTGAGTTTGCTGGTTATGAGCCATTTGATAAAAAATATGCCAATATCCTTCAGGGATCTCCAGAGCTAGAGATTTTTTCCTAGGATGCCTACCAGAGGTTGAAAAAGTTTTAACAACACTACCTTGATTTGGAAGATTGGGTATCCTTTGCCCAGTCACTATTTCAGGAGATCTAGGTTATGGTAATTCAATTTCAGTCTTACCTGTTTCTCCTTCTCCTTCATGGAGGTTCCAAGAATTTCCTTCTTGTGGAGGGAAGGCTTGTACAGTATCTTGAAAACTCTGCTCAGCCCTTTCGGTTTTACTATGAATCTTAGCACTAGCTGCAGATGGTGATTTTGCAGTTTGAAGGAAGTCAATAGAATGTTTGGAAGCAATAATTTGGGGTGCTATTGATGATTGAGACTTAGATTTTCTTAAGATTTTGACAATAAAAGTTGATTGTCTAAGGGTCACCAGTCCCTTAGATTTTTCAAGTTTAGGAGGAATAATTTTTCCCTTGTCAAGTTTCTTAGTCATTCATGCAAAAAATTCAAATGTTTATTTCTACCTTAAGTTCCTAAAAATTCTGCTGGAAAGCGGGCGGGGGAGCAGGCATTTTAATTGCTCTGTATGCAGGTTCTTACCTTCCATTTTTAATACCCAATTCTCTCTCAAGCATCAAACACCTACTTCACTTTTCTGTAATTTTGTTGAAAAGCAGGTGGAGGAGCAAGCACTTTACTTGCTCATTACATAGGTTCTTACCTTCCGTTCTCAATACCGAGTTCTTCCTCAACAACAATTATCAGATATACAACACTCTTTGTAAATGGCTAAACTATCCCCAAAAACGGCGCCAAAATGTTGAGTGATAAAAGGTGACTTTTAAAACTCCTAAGTATCCCACATTAATCATAAATCTGAGCAAGTCCTCTTATTTCAAGAGTGCACACAGTATGTGGCTGCTATTAATTCAGAGAGTAATGTTTCCTAAATTGTAGTATATATCTTGACACAAGAATAAATGGAAGCATATAATAAACTCCAATTGCAATTATTTAAAGGAATATCAAAGCTCATTCTTCTACTAAAATCAAACCTTACAGCAATTCAAGCAATAACATCATCAGTCGAGAGCACAGTAACAATAACTCACCTCTACTAGTTCATTCAATCTAAAATATAATAAATCTCAATAAAGCAACCAAGATAGGAATGATATCAGTTCTGAGAGTCTAATAGCAATAATCAAATTCTTGTAGATGATTAAATCAATAAAATGCACTGTCTAGATGATTTTCTCTATAATGAACAAAACTTAAATCAAATGATAATGATGTAAATCGTAACAGAACATATATTATCTCGATATAAGAAATTAATGAACAGCTAATGAAATAAACTCACGGAAACAAGGAATTATCAACCAAACCAAACTCTAAAAGAATCAGAAATATAACATAAGGAAGTAGTTAACTTCACCAGAGGCCAGGCCCTTAGCCACCAACGAGCCCTTCTAAATTACTTCAGATAATGTGAGAGAATAGAAACTTCAATTATATATTAATCATCGAACTTGAGTAGCATTATAATGTAATCGTGTTCTTCAACGATGTAGGTCTATAATTAAACTTACAACTTGAAAAATAACAGAGGTTCCTCCGCCTTTCTTCCTACAATCACCTTATTTTATAATAAAAAGGATAATGAGTAAATAGTAAATACGATCCCTCGGGATCTCCCGATCCTGAGGAATTGGCAACTGATTTATAACTTAAGACATCTTTTTCTATTATGCGCTGATGCCTCTGATTTGTTCTAAGTCTTTTCTGCAACCGACGCGTTCCTTCCTTTCTTGTCAAATTCCGCTGTCCCAGCGTCAGGAAACGATAATCATTCCTTTTGTCACTTTCTTGCATAAAGGAGGGTAAAATTTAGCTGAATCGTAACTGCAAATAATTCCTTCATTTCTTACCATAATTCCTGAATATATTAACACATTAAGATATGAAAAAGATAATAATTAAGGAAAATGATTATGAGCTTAATAGTAAATACATACCCATTTCATAAATCAACACCATACTACATGGAATAGGCCTCCACAGATTGTACCATGGACATGAAAATCAAGGACACTCATCAACGAAAGATCCAACTATATCGAGTTGTCAAAGTTGGCCAACTCCTGCACCAAGGCAAGTGGTTCAACAGGGACCAAGTTCAACAGAATTTTCTCATCTCATGGAGGAACTCAACGCAATGGGGACCAATGCTTCCTAAGGGGGAAGGAATGATCTAGGTGGATATTAGTGGCCGCCTACCTATTCCACTTGGGGCCCCACCATTATCTCTTTCAGTTTTTCTGTTTTTGCACAACTTACTATTTTTAGCAGTTTTTCGAGTCTTGAACTTCCAGAGCCGTTTTGAGGCCCTAAATGGAGATTGTATGCTAAAATTACACCCTCGGGAAGTTGAAACACCAATTTACCCAAACGGGGCCCATATTTTGGTGCTTCATCTCCTAGGGTTAGGTTTTTGGATGTTTAGAGTTCTCCATTGTTTCTCAATAATAAATAGGCCCTTGAACCTCATTGGAACATAGTTCAAAGGTATGTAGCAACCACATCTCTTCTCGGGGATTCACTACCAGCACCCTAGCTAGTTTATTTCCATTATGTATGTAAGAAAATTTTAGTTCTTTGATGTTAATGAAATGAAGTGTTATTTCCACTGCATATTTGTATTTATGGTTATATGTGTATTCTATTTCATTCCTATCTAAATCCGGATTAGTAATTGGGGTTGTACAGGAGGTGCAGGAGTTTGAAGAGGAGGAAGTTGTAATTGCTATTCCATTGGTAGTGTAGAGGGCACTGGACCTTGCCCATTACCTATCCAATTTAGACTCCAAGGATAATATTGTGATGGAAGATATTGCATTGGTGGAGGGGAAGGCCATTGGTTCTAGGGTGAAAAAAAGTTTTTTGAGGAAGGAGTAGGATATGGCCATGGAATTCTCTGACCATTATAAAAATTATTCAAAGGATTAAAAGAGGAAAAATATGGAGGCATACCTGTAGGTCACATATTCCATGGCATATTTGATCTGATAAAGTAGGAAGACTAGACATCCTCACTTTATTCCCTAAGCATTTCTTTCAGTATGGGTAGTTTTGGGCATTGACCACTGGAATGTGCCAACTCAAATATGTTGCACAAGCTGGCACTATTCAATCTGCATTCCATTTCTAAATGTTTCTTTCTTCATCGAGGACAGAATATTTACAAAGCCTTTTTTAGCTTCTGCTTGTGATTTGTTAACTTGTACCATGGTGATCTGGGCAGAGACATTACTGGGGAGGTTGGTTTTAAAATCATCAAATATATTCCTGATTTTCGGTCTAGTTACTCCTCCACTTGTCGACTTCTGTGTCCGAACTGAAGGGTCCCAAACTGAACTTCTTCCCTTGACCTATCCTCTTGAACTCCACAGACAGAGCTTCATTATTTCTTCAAGTGATTCCTGCAATATGTCTCCTTTCCCTAACAGATTCAAATTCCCCATATAGTCATCTCTTATACTTCCTAGAAATATTTTTTTGAGGATTTCCAGTGCTAAGTCACCAAACTTAGACCTTTTTAACCTATAATGGAATCGGTCCATGTAGTCTTCGAAGCTCTCCTCTTCCTTCTGTGTAATTCTGACGATTTCTTCCTTGAAATACCTAGTTTGAAAGTAATCCTGATACTTAAAGAGGAGGGTCTCCTTCATGTCACTCCAAGTTCAGATTGTGCTAATACCCAGTCTCATGGACCATATTAATGTTGCTCCTTTCAGATTAGCAGGAAACAATTTTAGCTTTTGGGTGTCTGAAGCATAGTCATAACTCCTACACAACACATCAAATTCAAACATAAAGGTATCAAGATATTCATCATCCATCCCTTGGAATTACGGTAGAGATGATAAAGGAATGTTCTTCATAGGAGCTTCATCCTTTGTTGCCAATATCGGGAATTTAGAAGTAACAATACCATCTGTTTTAGTATTTTCATCCCCCATGGTTGATCCTTCCTAATGGGATGAAATGACCTCAGAATATGTGGGTGTTGGAAAATAAATAAAGGGCTAGCTTGTTTTAGGACTAGCTGTTTCACTACACTACCCGCATAAAAATGATGATCAAATAGATGTTGTTCCTTAGGCACCTGATGCTCCCCACTGATCTCCCCTTTTCCTTGAATTTTTAGATTTTGATCGATGGATTTCCACGCTTGTTTCAGATATGGAGTCTTTATTTCAGGAGTGGATATGTTTTTTGAAGGGTGATGATGTCCAGACATAGAAATTATCGATGCCTCAGGCTTTGATATAGTATCAGCTTTCTGTGGTCTTGTCTTCCTATTATATTTGTAAGATGTAGACTATTCATTTTCTACTTTTGAGATCGGATCTCCAAATAATATCTTTCTTCCCAAGTCTACACTCTTCTTTTCTTTTTAATGACCCATATTTCCTATATTTACTTAGAGTAGGGGGTGTTTTGGTTTTCTCCATTGTCCTACTAGCACATGCACCCTATGTGTATCAATCCTTCCTACAATTGCTTCAGTTTCTACAGTGGTGAGCCCGCCCATGTATGTTAGAGTGATGTGGAGGTTCTTACCTCTCATCTTATAGCCTAACAACTGTATAGATGAAGAGACATTGCAGAAAAAAATCCAAAACTCACACTTTTAAGTGCCCCAGTGTAGCAATGGTGAGCCCACCCAAGTATGTTAGGGCGATGCACATGTTCTTACCTCTCGTCCCAAGCCTTGAGGTCATATGGGAAACAGATGTAGGAAATAAGTTAAAAAAATGGCACCCAACACATACAATCTATAAATTATTTAAAATTCAAAAATCAAGGTTTCTGGGTCTACTGATCTCATACCTTTGAAGTTAGGAAGTATAGATGGAGGGATGATCTTCATATGAACATTGACATCAATTTCTTGAATGGGAAATCCAAAAGGATCTTCCTCATTTTCATCATCTTTGTCCATTTCTTCAACCTGCTTTGTCACATCTTCTTCTACTTGCAAAAATAAGAATTCATGTTGTGGATGTGTGGCTCCTACTACACCATGTGATATAGTGGGTGTCGTAGGCGATTGAAGTTTTGATTTTTTTTTATTTTTTTATTTTTTTTTTAAATGAAAAGAAAAAAGCTAATATTTACACTTCCCCTACAACGATGCCAAAATGTTTGGTCAATTTAATTATCTTAAATTGATTACATAAATTATCGACCAGAGTTCGTAAACTTTTGAAGTGCAAGTGCGCAATATATGCTAAAAGCCTCTTTTATTTATGTAGTTTATTGGTGTGATGATCCGATTTATAGAGATTACTTTTAATGATTTTTTTATTCTTATGTTCCTAATGAAATTGATAAATTTAAATTACAACTAAGTTATAAAAATCAACTTGCTTTCTACTCTATAAAAACTAAAACAATATTTCTTTATCTTATGAAGAAATCTTAACTAATTTATTTGTTAGTCTCTAAAAATTATTATTCTCTAACAGTCTTGTGTGTGAAGATAAAATTGAATTCTAGAAAAGTGAATTTATACATTTTTATGTTTTTCAAATGAAATTTTATGGAAATGAAACTTGTAAAGAAATCACTATAGATCTTGAAATAAATCACTTATGAACGTAAAATAATGCACTCATATGCTGAAAGGAAATCACTCAATCACTAATACTTCAAAAATAAATCACTTGTGAACTTGTAAAAATCCTCTAAAATAAATCACTGTTGCTCTAGAAGTAAAACTATGAATCCTCTGCAATTTTACAATTTGAAAGGAAAGGTTGATGAATATACATCAAATGATAAAAGAAGACTTGTGAATGTGTATACATCAAATAAAAAATGGAATTCTGGAAACAACTACAACAAATGAAAAAATGGAATTCTAAAAAAAACTACGACAAATGAAAATTTGGTATTCTGAAAATAACTACATTAAATGATAAAATGAAAACAACTAAATTAAAAACATAAAATTCAGAACCTTCACTATTTGCAGGGGCCCTCCACAAATATACAGTCAAATATTTACTCCAATGGTTGGATGTGCATCAAGTCTTCAGGGTACTTCTTCATTAAAAAGGAATGAAAAACATAGTTTTAAAACTTCACAATATGCTTCAGAAAATTAACCTCCTCTCTTTTTTTCAATGGAGTGTTTATATAGAGGTTGCAATGTAACTACATGGAGATTCATATGGGTAAATATCAGAACTAAATGGAAACCTATTTTCCATGAATTTGATGAAGCACAGTCCATTCCAGCCTATGTTTTCTTGACATGGGCATTTATAGAGACATGGGACCAATGTTTTCTCACGCAATTGTAGAATAGGGCTCAAAATAACCTAAAATATCTCCCAAATGGTAATGAATTTGGGAAAAATTCCCTTCAAGAACTTATCTTGGCACATTATAAACAAAACCCATGTTTTTTTTTTGCGATATTTGCTTTCATTTGCTCAGAAAACACGTTTTAAGTTGACTGGTCAAAACTACTACGATTTTCCCTTCATCGTTGCCTGGAGGTCCACATGTGTGATCTGGGTCGAATTTTACCAATAAAAATCCATATTGAATCTTATAGAAACAATTTCCATGTGTTGGATTTCATATTAGAGTGGTGCTACTACCTCAACCATGGAGATGGCTGTAGAAACTGTAGAAACTTGAACTGTCAGACTATCATTAGTAAAACCATGCATAATTATCTTTAATTCATTAAAAATAACATAAATAATAATAATAAACCATGTAAACATGTATGAAGGAATTTAGTGCTTTTATGAAGAAATATGGTTAAAAATGATGACATTGGGTGAATGGAATGATGCGAAAATGGTTCGTTTCATCAACAAAATTATGAAAAATTGGAGGCTCAGCAGAATTTACTTCTGCCAAATCTAGAAAATTACTGGTCTTTGCCGAGTTAATATTCTCCCTTCCCTCTGCATCAGTCTCTTATATTTTTGATGAGAATATTCCAGACGATACTCTCTTTATTATCAACAATATTGACCCTTGGAAGGATGATATCACCATGTATCTCCAAACTCAAAATTTTCGATCTGATTTGAATAAAGTTGATTGTTGACAAATTCGACATAACTCTCAACCCTATCACATCATAAGAGATAATTTTTACTCCCTCGGTATTGACTCATATCTTTTTCGATGTTTAACTCCTGAAGAGACTGAGAGAGGACTCAATTATTGCCACTCTAGGGCATGTTGCAATCATATGTTTGGATATGCCACTGTTCAGAAGATCCTTTGTGCTGGGTATTTTTGGCCTTACATATTCAAGAATTGTATTCTTGTCATCCAAAAATGTCACATCTGCCATATTTATCAACAAAAAATGTGTGTCTCACCACACCCTTACACCCAGTTCTTACCGTCAGCCCTTTCGCTAAACGGGGCTTTGATTTTATGACATGTAACCCTCAGTTGGGTAGGGGGCATGGCTATATTATCATCATCACTGATTAATTTACCAAATGGGCCAAGGTGATGCCTACAAATTTCGCTCACAGTAAAACTTCCGCTCAATTTATATTCAATCATATTATAGCCTGATTTAGAGTTCCTCAAGCCATCATCATCGACCATGACTCCCATTTTCACCATTACATGATGGTTGAGTTGACCACATAGTTGGTTATGTGACAGGGAAACTCGACTCCTTATTACCCTAAGCCAGATGGGCATGTTGAAGTGGTAAAAAAAGTTTTAGTTACCATGCTTCAGTGAACCATTGGGATGCACAAGTCAAACTAGCATCTCATGTTTTTTCCATCACTTTGGGCTTATCGAACCTCACCCAAAAATGCTACTGAATTTACTCCCTTTCAATAAGTATATGGTCTAGAATCAACTTTACCAGTTGAATGAGAAATCCCTCACTAAAGTTAGTTTTCAAATTAATCCAAATACCTCACTTGAAGAGGAACACTTTCTATATCTCGAAAGGCTTGATGAAACTTGTTGCTTCGTCACTTTAGTCACTGAAGCTTAGAAGAAATAGGCGAAAGACCATTTTGATCAGACTATTTCTTCAGGTGCCTTCTCTAAAGGAGACTTGATTCTTCTATATGAGCAAGCCCACAATAAACTCGGGGCAGGGAAATTCGAACCTATGTGGCATGGGCCATACATTTTCAAACATGTTTTGCAAAAAGGGGGCTATGAGTTAATTGACTATGAAGGAAAGCATCCGGAGAAGCACCGAAATGGGCTTTACCTCAAAAAGTATTATGCGTAATTTCTTTTGTATAATTACTTTGGTACATTATTGTGTTTTAATTTTTTTACAGTTTGGTTTGGTGTGATTTTTGGGAGCATTTTTCCTGCTTATCTTGTTTTACGTCATTTGCAGATGTCTTTAACTCCTTATGTCAATTTTGTTGATGGTGCTTGTCATAGTACCCAAAACTAATCCTATGTGGCATGTGCAATATGTGATCTCAATGGTGAGTTAGCGGAACTACAATGTATCTGTTTAGGTCATACAACCAAAAATATTGCAGAGTATAGTGCATTCATTGAACTTTTGTCAGAAGATTTTACTTTTGGCATTAGGGAACTAGATGTAAACCTTGATTCATAGCTTGTTTTCCTTCAACTCAATGGGAAATATTCCTTCATAAATCATCAAATTTTGAAAATTTATTTACGTGTTCGTCTCTTATAAATAAATTTTGATTATATTATGTAACATCATATTCCAAGATGCATGAATACATTAATAGATGCATTGGCTAATTATGTTCCAGATAGAAATTTGCGAAATTGGTAAAACCATGATCATCATCACATATTACATTAAATAGGAAGATATAACATATACATATATATATATATATATATATATATATATATAATGTTTGCAATTTTTTCAGTACATCATAATCCATAAATACATATGTATTCTGGTACACGAGTTACTTGCAATTCCCAAAAAATAATAACTACAGAAAGAAAGCTAAAGTAGACTAGTCAACATGATGCTCATGATAATAAGTCATTGCTCTGATAATGCGAGGCAAGAACTGATGAATACGGTTTGAGAACCCCATAGTGTGCCTCTGATAATGATGAGGGATATGATGAACATGGGTATACTCAAGAATCCCAATAGTCAATGCATCAATATTTCGAGCTATTTCCTCTTCATTATCAACTCCTTCTTCATAAGGAGAAACCTCAAACTGCCTCACCACTCTTCTCACTATGGGGGACATCCCTGCAGGTATTTACGGGCCAATATCTGCGGTACATAAGTTTAAACATCGAAACACATATACCAAAAAAATATAAACATGAAAAACTTAACAAAAAATGTTTTACCTCCATCATCCTAATGATCACCCTCTAGAAGCGGAAGATCTATGTCACCTCTAAAATTGGTCCCAGAGTATGGCCATTCCTCCACTAAAATGAGTTGATGCCTCAGCCATAAAAGGAAAGCTATTTTGTACGACATATGTTGACCACCTCCTGACTGAGGAATCAACTCACTCCATCGGATAATCTAAGGATCTCGTGGTTCTGGCACGACCACTTCTTCCCATTGAAATGGGAACAATGGTACTCGATCCAGGAAGAATGATGCTAGAATTGAACCATACCTGAACTGTTTGAGTCGGTCGTTTTCTCATTTTGTTAAATGTTTCATCATGTTGCTCAAAACTGCTTCAGAACAGTTGAATATAGCGGCTACCATGTAGTCTATGGTAGTTTTAAGCTCAGTCTTGGTAATCTCATGTCAATCTTGTACCCCGGTAGCACATGTTATGGTATATAAAACTACCTTTAGAGGCAGGTTATTCATTGTCCTTATGTCAATCTTGTAGCTTGAAGACTTGTTTACTTCTGGGTAGTGGCTCCCTATTAACATGTCCATGCTCTCACGCAAGATTAAACTTCTTACTAGTTGGGTTTTTTCCATCCTCCATGACAAGCCAGTAGCAAAATAGATATCAGAGATCTCGATCTCTAGCTCTTGGTCACCTATTAGGAATATTTCTCAACGTGTGTCCCATTTTCTTACCAAATATTATAGAAAATCAGGATGATATTTTAAGCCTGGGGTTAGGAAGAACTTGAGGATCCTATAATTCCTTAAGGAATCCAAACAATCTAGATCTTCCATGGATTTTCTATGCTCTTCCTCATGCTCTTTCTCCCTCCATTCAATGGCCATTTTTATTACTGATTGTTTCCTACCAATAGCAATATTATAACCCATTGTTAAATATTTGAGCTTTAAAATCCATCTTAAATAGTGTTTTCTGGGAAATTTTTCTTGTTTTTTCAATCTCTGCATTTGGCACGCCTATTTTTAAAACAGGAGCAGTGATCAGTGCACAAACTACATGAAAAAACAAGGATCAACGCGAGCCCGAAGGCGATACTCGCACTGATCCTCAACGAAACCAAGTTTAAATTATATTCTCAAAATTCAAAATGAACCACTAAAATTACTGAGGAAATATATGAAATCAAAGAAAACAAGTATATCTCTCACCTGGCACAAACGATTCGCCAGATGGGTTCTTGGATCAGGCACCATCAATTTCTGAAGATCAAAGTAAAAATAGGGTAAAAACTCCTCCAATTGCTTCTGAAAGTAAAAAGTGAGAGATGTTTTTACTTTTTTATTTTTATAAATATTTAAGTCATTCTTAGGGTTTTTTTCAATATTTTAATTGTGTTTCCTTGAAAATAGATAATATTTTGACTTTTTTGCAGTGACAGGGTAAAATTTTGACGAATGATGTGAGAACAAGTTCTAGTTTATTACTTTTTTCAGACTCGGTAAAAACTAATGAAAAAGTCACCTCCTTGGAGTCATATTTAAGCTCTTTTATGAATCTCAAAATATGAAAATATTTCTAAGTATTTTTCATTTTGAACTCGTTAAAGTAAATGAAACATCGTTTACCCAGTATACGTTTACCCCTTTTTCTAGCTGGGATAAATTATTTACAAAAAATGAATAACTTAGTTAGTCATGACTAAGAAGTTCTCTCGAACTTTGTTTTCTACATTTTCAAATATTAGGGACTATCTACAAAAAGTTCCCCATAGAGTTTTCTCTTCAGCCTCTTTGCAAAATCTCAAAACATTAAAAGGCAGTGACTTTCACCTTTGTCGGGCTCGTTAAAATTTAACGACATTGTACTTGTCATCATGAAAATATATAGTTCCTCCTTCCTAGGGCTAATAAAATGTACTAGGATGTATTTTTCCAAAGGAAAAACTTATATGAAAATAATATGTTGTCCCCTTTAAGCTTGCATTCAAAAATAATTTGGGTACTCACCAGAATGGTGGGGGGTTGGAAATGAAATTATTTATCTGTTGTGTTGGTAGTATGTTGCTCTTCAGCATGACACTTATCTGCAGTTTATGTCACGTTGGGGATGCCCTACATTCGTCATGTTGCCTCCATGGTTTTGAGAAATATATTTTCCTCTCATTCAATTACTAGTCTTATCAACATGACCTCTGATCCTACTTGAGTCAAATATTTCCATACTCCAGATTCGTGCCACCGATATGTTCAAGACTTGTTCCTTCTGTCATTTGTTCATTACCCGATTATCTATTCAGTATTGATTCAAAACCATATTGTTTCCTCTATCTCGTGTCGATGATGCGGGATACATCACGGCCCTCCTTCGACAGATCACTGCCTATCAGCTTCAGGTCATTATCTAGGAAGTTGATCTAGAGAATCCTTTCCAATACCTTAGAGTCTGCATCACCTAATGGAATGTTATTGGCATTCGATGACATGTTCACATCATTGGCCTTCGATCGAATGATTTCACGTGTATGACTTCAATTCCTTATTCACATCTCATGGATTGTAATGTTAATAATTTGAGGTCCATTTTCATTATTGGTGGTTTGCATTGCGCCTATTAACAATTTACATCATTAACTAGTAATCAGGCAATTTTATTGCATGTTCAACTTCAGCTCACTCATTCACATGCATGAATTTGTACTTGATTGGATGTGATGGAGCGAAAGACCCTGGATTTTGTATTATAAAGTCCACGTTGTGAATTCATATGAGTTATTCATGATTGTGTACATGAATCTCTATTATGGATGGATGCGACCAAACCTGAGTCCATATTTGTGATCCTTCTTATTGCTAGATGGTTTTATCCATTCCATGGATCCTATTAAATGATTTATTTTACGGATGCCTAAGTCCATGCCTTATGCTCATGTATTTATATCAGAGATTTTAGTTATGTATATATGTTATTGATTTTCATTTTTTCCGACGACGGTGTCCTGGTTGTGGCACGTACTCGTAAAGCATTTCAACCCTCACTCTTGTTCCTCCTTCATGCTTTAGGGGGAAATTTTTTTACACTACATTTTGACACTGTCCCTATAGTCCCTAGTCCCATATCTTAGATAACCCCTACAGTATTCCCTATGTACTTTTACCATCATGGAAAACATGCCTTTGGATCCCATACAATCTATAGATCAATCCCTCTTTTAGTCATTGCTCGATAAGCTCCCTAAAACCTACTTTTTTGGAGTTGTACGACCCTTGAGTGTCTCAGTAGCACTTATGGAAAATTATTAGCCTGTGACTAGCACCAATCGATGCTTGTATGAACCCCATAGGCATGCCGCTCTACTTCTGAATGCTTTTTTAAAATGGAAATAGAGATTCATGTCCTATAAGTGTTGAGCATGGAGAGATGGATGTTTGGTGATAAGGATATGGCCGAGCTTCCTCCTTTGGGCCTCTTGTTCCTACAAAAGAGGAACTACCAAAGGAGATAAGCCTTTCTCCCATATTAAATGGATCCATGTCCCCTCCTGCATGAATATAAATCGATCACCTTCTAATGCCTCTGTTGGCTAGAAAAAAATAGAACAGAAGAACAACATGGAAAGATTTGAATATTGTCTTGGGCATAAAAGGAGAGAGTTGAGACACTTAACCTTCCCATATTGAGTCGAAAAAGAGTTCTTTGGAGACGTCTTCGGATTTGGACCCATTGAATGAGAGCTCCAACATTAAGGCACATGTTGTAACTCCCCTTTTTTATTAATAATATAATGAAACAGGTATTTTCTTTCCATTATTATCTGTGATTGTGATAAGAAGCAAAACACTCCTTGATTAGTTAGATAGCTTACTTTCGATATATTCTTGTTGCAACTTTACATTTGTTGTTGTGCTTTGGTCATTTATACATGTAGTGAATGCTATTAGGAGTGAAGATAGACCTTATAAGAGAAAAATATATAAGGGCTTCAACTAGGAGAAACATCATAGTATCAGGCCAAGGTAGGCCATCTTCTTCATTTCATGTTTCAATTTTATCTAGGAAAGTAGATATTTGTTTCTTCCCTTCATAGCTAGACCCACTCTATGGTTAGAGGGATCATCTTTGTCTGCAGAGAGGATTTACCTAGACAAAAATGGGGGAGAACCAGGAGAGAAGGTTCAAGGTTGGGAGGCAAATCTTTCTTTCTAGTATTAAATTGGCAGCTACATTAGATAATTTTAAAGTGTTAATTATGTCGTACTGATCTGAATATGACTGTGTTTTATAGTCTCTATGTGGAAAATACTAAAATTAAATGATTATGACTGTGTCTTATATTCTTTATGTGGAAATGATGAAATGGAATGATTTTGAATATGTCTTATATTCTATATATATAAAATGCTAAAATAGAATGACTATAACTGGGATTTATAATTTCTATGTGGAAAAATGTTGAGATAGAATGAATATGAAAATATTTTATATTCTCTATGAGAAAAATGTGGAGATACACTATAAGAAAAAAATACATTAGTGAGGGTAAAAATATGTCACCATAAGTTCATTTGTGATGGTAAAAAGAGACTCTGCCACCAAAAACAGAATGTCACCAATGGTGGTGTCACCAAAAGTATATGTGTTTTGGTGAAATTCAAAGTTTGTCACAGATAATGATTTATAATGATGTTTTGTGACTGTCACCATTTCATATGAGAAATGATGACAGACCTTAGTCTCCGTCACCAAAAAAATAAACATCACCAAACTGGCGTAATGAAAACTATAGGTGATGTGGTGACATTCAAGGTCAATCATGAATAATGATTTTAATGACGGATAGTGATTGTCACTATTTAATATGAACAACAATGATTTATTGTGATGGGCCTTTCATATCCTTCCCTATTGATCCATTTATATGGTGACGTTCGTTGATCGTCGTCATTTCATATTTTGGTGAGGGTCAAAAAATGTCATCATAAGCTCATTGGTGATGGTCAAATGACTCTTTGTCACCAAATGTATAGTTGTTGTGGTGACATTCAAGGTCCGTCATGAATAATGATTATAATGAAAAATAGTGACTGTCACCATTTCATATGAATAATAGAAAGTTACACTGATGAACTTTTCATCATCGTCACTATTGATGCATATGTATGGTGGCAGTCGTTGACTGTCACCGTTTCATATTTTGGCGATGGTCAAAAGAGTCTCCATAATGAAAAAGTGACCATCACCATCCCATATAAATATCAAGGCATCATGGGATCAAACCACCAACCTCCTTCCTTTAAAGTAGGTGCTATTCCATTGGTATAACACCCTTTAAAGAATTTTAATTTTAAAAATTATACCTTGAAACTTTATAAATTGTAAATTGTACAACATTCAATAAATTATAAACCTTTGTAAAGTCTCAACAATCATTTTACTAAACAAGATTCACATGATGGAAATGTCACTACTTTTGTGGTTGTTGTGGCTCTAGTCAAAAAATAGAATAGCACAAAATAGTATCATGTTACAAATTTTAATTATTTCAAACTCCTTATGCCATTTAGGATTTCTATTCTATTTGAAAGAATAGCATTACAAGACTACATAATATTAATATATATGGTATTTTCTTCCTATATGGCCAACCTGACAATTATATCAAGTTGGCGATAAAAATTAAATGTAGAGAGTAATAATATTACCTTATACAACAAAAAATTCACAATACAATATAAATTAAACATAGACACGAAATTATTCTATACATTGGAAATTCACAATTAAATGTAGATATAAACATAACATTATACTATAGACTGAAAATTTTTATTACAAAATAAACAGCTTCAAAGAATGATTTTTTTTAATACCTCGACAAAAATACACACACACACACATATATATATTCAAAAGAACCTCCATGTCTTCCAGACTTTATATGAAAGTGAAATTATGATATGATTTTTGCATGTATTTATAACTTTAGCATTTGGAAACATTAGCATTGTATTCTTAGATATTTATTCACTAAGAATACCATATTTCCATCCAATAAGGATGTTTCATTCCCTTGACATCCCCAAATTTGATATCTCTCAATGCATCATCTTGTTCAATGTACTATAGTTAATCACATGTGCAATGATCATGAGTCATCATCAGGAAAAGTAACCCAAAATAAATTTACGAAGAAGTTTGGTGGATTGGAAAGTTTCTTTAAAAACTTATTGTTGACTAGTACTCAGATGTGTAATCTATAGATGTGTGATTATTGGAATCTTCTAGTTCACACAAACAGTCCTCATATGAAAATTCAACACCCTGGTCTACAACTATTTCATAATCAGATTACAAGTTATCATAAGAATAAGATGGTGATAAAAGGTGAATGTAGAAGATTTAAAAGATGTTAAACCAACCATGTCAATTTTTCCAACTTCTGTAGAGTCGACCTCTTCATTAACGTACAAAATATATAGAATAACATTGGATTTTATATGGTTGAAAAATATCAACAAAAAAGAGATCGTTGCACATTAAATTGTGTAATGAGCATGAAGCAACAAAACTTAAATGCAAAATCTTCACATTCAAATAGTATATAAGAAAACTAGGTAGACTTCTTCAAGATATTTAGTTGTGGAAATCTTATATTCCATCTTTAATGTATAAGTCTTTGTAAAGTAAGGCTTTTTACCCTATCATCATAAACCAATTAAAACATTAGAGAATCACATAAAACCATGCCAAAATTGGGAAATAAAATGAGACCTATGATTTACCAAAATATTCTTAATATCTCTTTAATCCCTAAATGTTGAAGAATACACAAACATCCACCCAAAAAAATAAAAATAATGTTTATTCAAGTGAAGGTGGTTTTTTTTTAATCATGAAAATTGGTAGACATACTACTTGTCACTTAGAAGACTTGGATAAAATCAATGAGACTACCACTAAACTCCTGAACCTAGAGAAACTTCCCACAAACCTATCTAAACACATAAACTAAGTTTGAACCTAAGTGAGGAAGTTGTTTAGTGGTTGTAAAGAACCTTGATTTTTTTTCAGTTGAAGGTTATTATTCAAAATCCACACAATTTTAAAGCCTTTATATGTGAAATTTATCCATGACATTTTTTTAGTTGATATTTATATTATGATATTAAATAAAAGATACCAATTTTTTTGGTTAGAGGCCTTTAATTTTGGACACAATTCTAATAGGAGTTGAATTTCATAAATTGGTTTTGTATAATACATAAAACTATTCACAAATTACTTTAAAAGAGACTTAAAAGTGAACCAAACAACACCCAAACCAAAATCTAAATATTACAAATAAAAATTCAACAACCTTTCTTTAAAAGTGTACCCTTACCTCTTGTTTCATTAACTTCTATTTATCAGCGCATTGTCAATTAACTTGCATGAAACGGTTCATACTTAAATTACAACAAATTCACTTCAGACATGCAAAACATATCCAATGATCAACAACACCAAGTTTACCATAGCTTCTCTATATATAAATGACATATCACACAACAAAAATATAACTTATAACTATGGGTTTTGAATCTAGCATACCCCTTTGGCATTAGTGTTATCCTCTTTGTATTTTTTCTAAAATCCTCACTTCCATGACAGATTTTGTAAGCAAGAAAACATGGAATTTATTTAAAGAGTTAAAAAGAATACAACTCATTGATTAATCAAGGTATTCATGCTTCTATGTGTACACATGCATATTCCTTCACGTTGCAGGAACATAATGCCCAATAGAGGTATGCCAAGTTCAGAAAAAAAAATACCTCAACACTACAACGTGTAAACTTTAGTATATATTTTTATAGTTGGTAAAGCATATATAAAGCATATATAATATATTTTTTTCCCATAATAGAAACCTAAATTACAAACCAACTTATTAAACCATTCTAACTAATTGATTCAATTTTGAAAAGTCTTATGGAAAGATTCATATTCCCAAAATTGTAAAATAACTAAATCAAAATTAATTTTTTTATAGCAATTGCACAATATTTTAGTTTTTTTTCTTAATACTCCACCAACTATTGAATATAATAGGAATCCGAGAGACAAGATTCAATTCAATTGTTTGACCTCATTCCTATTTGTTAGATTCTGAATTATCCCCATACTTTGCAATGTAGCTAAAGTGTCTTAATAGAATGGCAATGCACTTCCATATGCTTTGTCCACTCCTTGAAAAATCAGGATTATTTGTGAGTTTTTAAATTCTCCACTTATCCTTGTAAAGTGTGGTACTACAATTTTTTGTGACTTCTAAGAATCCTCCTCAGCCAAATTATATTACAAGCTACAATGATTGATAACTTATACTTTATTTTAGTAGAGGAAATAAATACTTTCATTGGTTTATGATGATAGGATAAAATACCTTACTCAGTGCCAAAAGATATATACCTTGTGATTTAGAAAGTCTCTCACCTACCATATAATGTGATCGACTCTATACTCTAAATTACCCTTCACATATGTCAAAATTATCCTGATTGTCATTGAACGATCAACCTTGGTAGTTGTAACAAATTTAGAAATGCGATTTGCTAAAATCCCATTTAATGGTTATAAGATAAATCAAATTCCACATCTATTGTTTAGATAAATATGCATTTGTTATTTTAGAGTAAAATGAGGTTAATAACTTCAAATAAACCTCTATAGGTGTAGATGATTCCTTACAACTAACCATCTAAAATTTTTCTAATAAAATTTTAACATAGTTTTTGTGTAATGCACATTAGAGAAATTTGAGAAATAAAATATTACACAACCACAAGTTAAGGTTTAGAAGTTTTCTTATGGAAAATTTTCTAGGTCGCTATAATACTAGTGTATCCCCTTATTTTTATGGTTAGTATATCTCCCTTATTGTTATTTTTTTTCCCAAGTAGTCCCCATATTGTTATTATTGTGCCCCATAGAAGCCCACTATTGGTATTTTTTTTCCCTTACATTACTATTGTTATGTCCTCTATGAATATATTGTGACCCATTGGACTCCTATATATAGAAATGAGGTTTTGTCATTTTATCATTGAATAATTATTCATTTATGTAACGTAAAGGAGGTTTCCCCCTTAAAGAGGTTGATTTATAAGGTGTGTATCTATCTTTTCTTCTATTTTGTTAGCTAGTTTAATTACATTTGGAATCAGAGCTTTGGATTATGGGGTTTCATTGCTGCAAATAGGTCATCCTAGAATTTTCACTATAACTCATTTTCTACGATAGAAGCTAAAAAAAAAAAACCATTTGAGCCAAAATCTAGAAGCACTTCATTTATAATTTTCATACCTTGGTTAGAAATATTTTTAGTGATATCATCTGTGGAAGGTAAGGTTTTTGCAAGGTCCATAATTTCACCTTAAATATGTTACTAAGGGAAAACCATCGTAACTTTTTTTTCAAGCATCTAATTGGAATTATGAAAAAGACTCTGAAAGTGGACGGATTGTAGTTTTGTTTTTATAAATTACCAAGCCTAAGGTCGAAATAGGGACACGTGGCATGTCATACAATTTCACTCTAATGAACCAACCCATAATTAGGTGATTGTAGGAGATCATGCATAAATTTTTCTTAAAGTATCCAAGCTAAGTCTGACCCATGGCATTGGAAAAAATACTCAGAGGGCTATTAAAGGTCAGAATTTTAGATATTGAAGATCTGAAATCACACATATAATTCAGGTTCAATATAGGCCTCCTAAAAATAAAGATAAAGATGCGTATATATTTTTAAAAATCACATAACGTTTTTTTGAAAAATAAGTTTCAAATGATTCAAAGGGAATATTGAAGCATAGATATAAGCATTGGATTCTAAAATTCCTCCCAAAAAGAATTCCACACCTATTAATTCCTAAGAAAATTATACTATGGCGCATGAAGAGGAAAAAGTGAAACATGATATAATAAAATTACAAGACCAAGTGCAACAAATGTTGCTCTCATAAAAAGTAACCAAAAATTAAGTGGAAGCTAAATTGGATGGATTGAAGAAAGGCATGGAAGATAAGATGAATAGCGTGGAAGATAAGATGGATGGTTTAAAGAATGGCATGGATGGTTTTAAAAATGGCTTGGATGGTTTGAATAATGGAATGGATGCTAAGATCGATGGTATATAAGAAAAAATAAAAGAAGACATGGAAGTTCTGAAGGAAGGTTTGAAAAATTTGCTACAAGAAGTTATTCCGAATGATGAAAAGGTAGTAGAGGAAATTGATGATGAGAACAAAATAAATGTTAATCATGATTTCATAAACTCTAACATTGTATTTAAGACCCATAATATTCCAAACATCAATATGAGGAAGGATGATGGCAAGGATCTGGTATCATGGATACTACAAAGGGAGAAATATTTTGATCTCCACAATCTGCAAAACAAAAAAACGATACATATTGCAACTTTATATTTAGAAAAAAATATATTGGTATGGTATTGATGGATTTTATTTTGTAAAAAAATTGTCACTTGGTCAATTTTTATAGATGAAATGATAGCACATTATGAGGATACAAAGAGAAACACCTTCTTCGGCCAATATATAAATCTAATAAAAAAGGGTTCAATGTCGTTCACATTGCAGACTTCCAAAAATTTAATAAAAGGGTAAAGGATATTCAAGAGGAGCACATGATTGATGTCTTCAAAGGGATTTTAAGGACAACTTCCAACATGAGGTTCGCCTTTGCGAACCTGACTCATTTGAAAATGCATTCAAGTTGGCAAGAAAAATTGAAAACAAAATTGTGGTGAAAAGGAACCCTACCACTCACATCTATAAATATTGAAATGTTGCTACTCCTACACTTCCACAACCTATAAGGTTGATGCCACAATAATTGGAAGAAAAAAGAGAAAAATGGCTTTGCTATAGGCATGATAAAAAATACACTAAACATCATAAGTGTGTTGAGAACAAATTATTTTACATATATTGTGAAGATGAGGAAGAAAAGGAACACGAAACTTCAAAATAAGAGGATATACACTAGGAAACAGCCCTCGAGGAAGAAGAAATTAAATCGACCATATCGTGTGAATTGGAAGGAATTACCACTCCTCAAACTCTCAATATAGAAGGACATTTAAAGAAGAAAAATTTAATAGTGTTGATTTAGTCGGGTAGTACCCATAATTTTATTCCTTTTATGGTAGCATAGGAATTGAATTTCTTCCTATACCCAACACCAGAGTGTCAAGAGATGGTTGCAAGTGGAGGAATTATAAATTTATTTGGAAAGTGTCATAATATCAAGCTAAACATGGGGGAATATGTATTGAATATTCCAATTCTCTCCATTCCAATGGGTGGTGTTTATGTTGTACTAGGAGTACAATCGTTACAATCTTTGCGGATGGTAGCTTTTAATTTTCAAGAATTTTTCTTGATTTTTTTTTTTGGAAGGAAAGGAAGTTGAATTATGGGAATTTTTGTGGAAGCAAACAAAGATAATCAGCCCTAATTTCATGAAAAATATTTTGAAGAAAGAACAATGAGGCGTAATCGCACAATTATTCTCACTAAAGGTTCAAACATGAAAATTAGTTATTTCTCTAGATCTCCAGAAAGTATTTGACAATCATTCCAAGTTATTTGAGACTCCTGAAGGACTCCCACCTATTCGTGATCATGATCATGCTATTCATTTGATTCGAGGAAGTTTCCCTCCAAACATCATGACTTACAGGAATCCTTATGCTAAAAAGAGTGAAATTGAAGTTATCGTTACATAAATGCTAGAGGATGGTAATGTAGATTGAACCTGGTCCTCCTGTCTGGCTGCGGTATGGTCTGAAGTTTGTTGACATGGACTCTAAATTTCTTATTCTCCCTATCGCTGTATCAACACTTTGTAACCTTAGATGTGTTTCTCGTTTTAGGTAATAAGTGCGCTTATAACACCTTTTATTTCAAATAATATGGGGGAAACTGCACTTGATAAGCCTCAGTCAACGCCCTAACCCTCCTATCTTTCTTGGGTGATAACTATTTCATACTTTCCTTCATACCTTAGGTTCGTCATCCTTTACATGAATTATATATTATCTTATACATTCAATGTCATCCAATATGTAATTAGGCTTTAGGCTTTCAGAAGATAATGTACCATAATATTGCCTAATATCGTATACAAAGAGATATAATTTGAAATTATATAACTACGTGTAGTAAATTTTCATATGTGTGTTATGGCTGGTAGATCATTCAACCTAGTAAATGTTCTTTCTCTACTCCAGTAGTATTGGTGCACAATAAGGATGGATCATGGTGTATGTTTTTGGATCATATGGATATAAACAAGCTCAATATAAAGATAAATTTACCATCCCTATCATTTATAAATTATTGGATGAATTACCTAGAGAAATTTACTTCACCAAGTTGGATATTCATTCTAGATGTCATCAAATTAAAATGAAGACTACGAACATTTTGAAAACAACATTCTGAACTCATGAGGGTCATTATGAATTTTTGGTGATGACTTTTTCCTTACTAATGCACCTTCCACATTTCAAGGTTTGATGAATTCCATTTTCAAACCGTTGCGTAGTAAATTTGTGTTAGTATTTTTTGATGATATACTAATCTACAACAAGTCTTGCAAGGATCATGCTCAACATGTTGACACAGTGCTCAAACTATTGGAGGAGAAAAAAAATATATGCAAAATCCTCCAAATTTTTATTTTGAGTACAAGAGGTGGGGTATTTGGGTCATATTGTATCTAATGAGGGTGTGAATTTATGCCCTAAAAAAATTAAATCCATGAAGGAATGGAAATCCGCACAACCATTAAGCATCTTCGACAATTTTTCCGGTTAACTGGGTATTATCGCAAGGTTGATAGGAATTATGGGAGAATATAGGCACCTCTAACATTATTACTAAAGTAATATGCATTTTATTTGACTCTAGAAGCAACTAAGGCCTTTGAGCATCATAAAGAGGAAATGTGCCAAGCACCGGTCTTATCTATTCCAGATTTCACAAAGCTTTTATTGTGGAATGTGATGCCTCCAGAAATGGAATTGGTGCAGTTTTAATGCAAGAAGGAAGACCTGTTGCTTTTGAAAGTCATCCAATAAAAGGAAATTATTTATATAAATCTATTTACAAGAAAGAAACGTTGGAAATACTTCATGTACTAAATCAATGGTGACCTTACCTAATGGGAAGACACCTTAAGGTAAAAAAAGATCATGGCAGTCTTAAGTACTTTTTGGAACAAATGTTATCTTCAGAAGAGAAAAAAAATTGCTCACAAAGATGTTGGGTTATGACTTTGAAATCATCTTCCGAAAAGGGAAGGAAAATTTTGATGCAGATGCACTCTCAAGAAAGAATAAGGATGTGGAAGCAATGCTTTGTTCCATTTCTAGTATCCAACCTAAGTGGATAACCAAAGCAAGGGATGAATGGAAGAATGATGAAGAGGTGTGGAAACTCATTCAAATTTTTCAAAAAGATCCTAGTACATCTTAAAAATTTAGCTGAAAAAGGGATTCATTATGGTACAACGAATATCTTTGTAAGAATTCCAAACTCAATCAAAATATTCTTTTTGCATTGCACACCTCTCCCTTAGGATGGCACTTTCATGATCAAGAGGAATTTTTTTTGGATGGCCCTAATCTGATATTCAAAATTTTGTGGTGGAAGGTTTGGTTTACCAACAAAATAAAGTTGAGAAAATTAAGACCCCAGGTCTATTACAACATTTATGCATTCCAATTTAACATTGGGAGGAGGTTTCAATGGATTTTATCACAAGTTTACCATAGTTTGAAGGAAATAATATCAACATGGTGGTAGTTGACAGACTTACCATGTATGCACACTTTTGTACATTATCTCATCCATTTAAATCCAGTACAATCGCTACTTCATTTATGGAAACAATTAAAAAGCTACATGGAAACCCAAATATCATTGTAAGAGATAGAGATACCATTTTTACAGGAAATTTTTAGACGAAATTATTGTGTTGTTTGCATACTCAATTCGCTCATAGCTCATCATATCATCCTCAATCTGATGGGAAAAATGAGATAGTGAAAAAATGTTTGTAAGGTTATCTTCATTCCTTTTTATATGATAAACAAACACAATGGTTCAAGCAGTTACCTCTGATTGAATGGTGGTATAACAATTCCTTCCGTAATGCAGAAAAAATGACCCCATTTGTGGCACTTTATGGATATCATCCACCATCCATCACATCACATTTAAGAGAAAATTCTAAGGTTCAAGTAGTGTAATATCACATCGAGCATCAACAACAAGCTATCCAACCATTAAAGGATAACCTCACTTTCGCATAGAATCGAATGAAACAAAATGCATATCAACATCAGCGCGAAAGAATTTTTTATGTAGGCGACTAGGTATTTTTACAGCTACAACCATACAAGAAAATGTCCCTCAAGCAAGCTAAGAATAAAAATAAATTATCACCAAAGTATTATGGTCCTTACAAGGTGTTGCAAAATATTTGTACTATGGCATACAAATTGTAGCTTCCAAAATCTTCTCAAGTGCACCTATTTTTCCTTGTTTCCTGCTTAAAGAAGGTTATAGGTGACAAGATCTTAGTTTAAGCATATTGCCAGAACTCAACAAAGAAAGAAAAATCATATTGGAACCTCAAGCAGCCGCAAAAACAAGAATTCAATAGCTACGAAATCGATCAATTTCATAGTACCTCATCAAGTGGAAGAACTTGCCTGCTAATGATTTGACATGGGAGGAGGAGAATTTTATACAGACGCATCCAGAGCTACATAAGTGTTGAGGAAAACACTTTTTTGAAGGAGAGGAACATGTTAGGTCCCTATAATACTTGTTCATCCCCTTATTTTTATTATTAGTATAGCCACCTTATTGTTATTGATGTGCACATGTAGTCCCTATGTTTTTATTATTGTGCACCATAGAAGCCCACTATTTTTATTGTTGTTCCCTTAAATTTGTATTTTTATGTCGGCTAGGATTTTGTTTTGATCCATTGGACTTGTATGTATATAAATGAGGTTGTGTCATTGTATCATCAAATAAATTTTCATTTATGTAATGTAAAGGAGGTTTCATGCTCGAAGAGGCTGATTTTATAAGCCCTTGATCTATCTTTTATTATATTTTGTGATATATTTTCATAACACAAGTTGTTACCCATATCTCTTCTTTGGAATAATATGCAACCACATAGAAGGTTATTGATGCCTAGTTTGACCTCATTTCCCTAAAACAGCCTCATCCAGAAATTTATGCCAAAGTACTACTCCAGTTTTTCCATGAACTAGCCTCATCAAGTTTATGCTGCAACTAAAGAACTACCTGCAACACAAAATAATTGTTTTCCTTCCTTAAACTATATTAGACAAACCTTGCGGACACTGAATTTATCCTCAAATTAATCACTCCAGAAAAGCCCTTCCTTACTTTCCAAATCATACGGAAGGTGTCTCAGATAATTATTTCAAACAAATTAGAGAGAGAGAAGAGATATTGGCTAGAATAGGATCTTTCACCACTGAAACCAATCAAAGAAAAAAGGGATCTTAAGCCCTTAGAAAGATTTTCTACTCTAAAATATATTTTCCACAAATCATGGTGTTGTCCCTATAATTATGTCCCAACTCCTGGGTGACAATGTAACGAATATGTTGACGTTAGCCTAATGGAGAGTACTCCTTGATTAATTTTTATGGAACGTTGGAGAATATGTTCCATTATGCCTTCATTGATTTCAATTTTTATGTTTCAAACTTTCATTTCATGTTTATTATATTTGAATGATTTTTAGTTTTTTAAACATACTTACGCTATCACTGGATTAGCAATTCATCACAAAGCATAAATGAAAAATGGATCTTGTTAGCATCCAAAAGGTGTCCTATTGTTCAGGTGTGAGTATCATAGGTATTCTTTTAGGGGCCAAATATAAATTAAGAAAACTAGAAACTTATCCATGTATTCTGAACACCAAGAAGACATCAACTAAAATATAAATGAGGCTTCCACTACCCGACCATTTAGTAGCACCACCCATTTTCAAATATTTATTTCAATTATCGAAACTCAACTTCACTTTTTAGTTGTTGTGTTTTGGCACTCCTACATTGTTTCCATAATAGTTGTAATATTTAGTCCCATTGACCTACACTTTTGGTCATCAATCAGACTTGAAAAAAATTATCTTATCTTCCAACTTCGGATATATCTTACCTTAGAGTCTATTCCACTCATGTTGTATTTCTTACTAACGAGAACAAATCAATTTATTTGAAATAATTTTAAAGTAATTTTAATTCCATGTTATCCCCCATAGCACATGAAAGGCTTTCAAAAAGAGTTTGTCCCCGTTACCAAACATATCTCGATGTCACAAGTGATTTAGTCTTCAAATGCAACGAAGGGTAATTTTTAATTTTGGGCAACTGGTTCCAAAATCCATGTTGCACTACTCATATGATGATTATCATATATTTTTTGGATTCCACTTTCGGAGAGGTGCAAGATTGATCTAAAGATCATCTTGTTTGGATGAACCAAACATATATTTTGAATTTATTTTCAACACATGTGCAAGGTCGGCAAGATTTGTAATGTAGGCTCACATGGCTAATAGATGTGTCACACACCCTCATTGATGGATATAAATTGGAGAGTCTTTGAGGTCATTTTCTCATCAACTCATCACACATGTCTCATTTTTTATCTGATTTTTGATAGCCTTTGGAGGCCTTTCCCCTTAAAATGTGTGGACCTCGAGCTGTTCTTTTTTGCGGTTCTGTTTAGAGTTAATTTTTTGAAGCATTTACCATGGTCAAACCTTTTCCATTTGACCTCAAAATTCTTCTAAAATTTAGAATTTTGGAGGTCGTAATATTGGGCACAAAAATCAAGGGAAAAGAAGTTTTTTGACCGAAGCCCTAATTTTCTGTGTTGAATTTCTATTGCTATCCAACGTTGAATTTTCTGCATTGAATTTTAGTTCCCCAACGTTGAAATGTGATGAAATTTCTTTGAGGACTATGGCTGTGACACTTGGAGGTTAGATGATCTAAGAAAGAATTTTTTGGCTGAAGAATCATGTTGACTATTGTAACGCACACCATCCTATATCTTTGCTAGATGGGAAGAATTGTAAAATATGATCTATATTATTGGCTTGTTTTCTATTGATCTATTATTTTTTCCTATCAACATTTTACTTTCATGTTTATGTGATTGATAATTTGAATTTGGCTTAAGTAAATTTTCATTAAGCATATAACACACCATGGTTATCTAAACTTAACATGGAATCAGAGCTGAGGTGAAGACAAAGTCCAAGGTAGTGTAAGAAGCAATCATTGAAGAAGGAATCCTATCAAGGACAATTGTCCTCCTCAACCTACAAGGGTTTCAAGGCTGATGATAAATTGATTGATAAGTTTGATTATCATGCATGAAATATTTCCTTGGATTTGGTATTATAAGATCAATAGGTCATGGACTATGTCTAGGAGAAGATTCAAGAGCCTCCATCAAATGTAGTTGCTATCACAAAGACGAAGTATAGAAAATGGAAAATAAAAGAAAATATTATTATTCAGGATTCTATTCATAAGCACTTGGTTTCTTAAATTTCTGAGATGAGCACATTTAAAGAGATGTATGATAAGTTGGTTGGAATTTTTAGGGCTAGCAATGCTAATCAAATCATTTTCTTCAAGAATAAATTGAAGAATTTCAGGAAGGGAAAAGATGAATCTATTCAATATTATTTTATGAGGCTCACTGAAATCAGGAATAACATCCTAGCTATTGGGGAAGAAATAGTTGATCAAGAAATGGTTCTTATTGTGCTTAGTGGTATCCCCTGTGATTGGTATGTATTCAATACTACTATTCTTAATAATAATGTGATTCCTCATTTTGATGAAAAATGACAATATGCACTAAAGTGGAGATAAGAATGATAGAGAGATATTATCACTCTAATGGAAATGGAAGTGACCCTACTGCCTTTGTTGGTCATGTAAAGAAGAACAAAAATGGTGGTCCGAGAAATCAAAACCATGGAATAGTGGGGCCCAAAGGAAGGAAGGGAATATGTTACACCTGTAACAAGTTTGGTCACTATGCAAGAGAGTGCCCTTATATAAGGGACTCTCCCAGGGATGATAACAACAAAAACTCCAAGGGGAATGGAAATCAAAGAAACAACAAGTCCAAACAAAAAAGAAAGACTCCCTCTGATCATAGTGGAAATGGGTAACCTTTCAAGAGGTCAAGAAATTCTAAGTATGATGAATCTAATGTTGTTGATAATAAGAGAAATGAACTTATTATTTTATCTACCCTCTTTGTTGAATATCCTCCCAACACCCTGGATATCGGGTTGATTGATATTCGTGCTTCCTGGAACCTCATTGGTTATAAAGAATCCCTCTATGATTTGATTGAGAAGGATACTAATCTAGAAATTATCCTTGGAGATAGTGCCACTTATCCTATGAAAGGGACAAGGACCGTGACCCTTAATCTATCTCAAGGTCAAGTCCTTTGTTTACAAGATGTGTTGTACGTACCTGTTTTGAAGAAGAAACGTGTGTCTATTTCAACAATGGAAGACAAAGTGTCCAAGGTAGAATTTATTGATCGAAAGGTATGCATCTGGAAGAAGAAATTCAAGGAAGATCTTGCAATTGTTTTTAGATTTGATAAACTCTACCAGGTTAGAGGAAGTCCACTGGGGGCTATGTCATGTGATACAACTCTTCTTGAACAGATTTATGGTACTGGAGGTTTTCACACCTTCCTTATAAATCCCTTCCTGAAGCAAGGAAGGTGGTGACAGGGATGCCCAAATTTAGAGATGATCATGAAGGTATATGTCAAGGTTGTGCCGAAGGGAAGCATACAAGGGGATCAGCCCCCTCAAGTGTCACAAAGACAACTGATATCTTGCAGCTGATACATTCTTACTTATCTGGTGTGTTTCCCGTGACATCCCTGGGAGGATGTTCCTATTACATGAATTTTACAGATGACTTCTCTTACAATACCTGGATATATTTCTTGAAGAAGAAGTACAGATAATTCAAATGGTTTTGTACCTTCAAGACCTTGGTAGAAGAGAATCAAATTTGTTAGGACAGACAATGGGACAGAGTATGAGTCAAATGAAGTCAGTGACTTTAACACAAAATATGGCATTAAGAGGGAGAACACAACTACGTATACTCCTGAGCAAAATGGTGTTGCTGAAAGAAAGAATAGGACCACTGTGGAATCTTACTGCACCATGCTATGTGACCAAGGTATTACAAATTTTCTATTGGGATAAGCTTTGAACACTGCTATATACATTGAAAATAGATACCCACATTCCACTCTGGACTCCAAGTCTCCCGAAGAAGTATTCTCAGGTAATAAATCTGGTGTTTCTCATTTTAGAGTTTTTGGTTGTCCTTTTTACTTCCATGTGCCGAAATAAAATAGAAGCAAGTTGGATGCTTCTGGAAAGAAGGGAATGTTTGTGGGCTACAATGAAAATTTTTAATATTCCCAATTACCTGAAGCTAATGGGAGTATACAATTTTGTTTCATTTTCCTATTGCATGAATAAATGTGTAAATGAGGAAAATAGAAACTCCTAAAACGGTGAATAAATCAATGCCACATGTGAACAAAGCTAAATCTGGGCTATGTAAATAAAACACCCTTATGTGTGGAAGGTATTGAACCATTTGACTGGGTCAATCATGACCAAATCAACAACGCTATCTAGAAGAAGTTATCCTCATCGATGCACAACACAGTCTTAGTTGGAGGTGGCACATGTGAAAGAAGCTAAATCATTAAGATGGTTTAGGGTTTTCAAGATCTCAATCCTATAAAAGGAAGAGGAGGACAACAAGAGAAGGTTGTTGATGACTATATTATTTTTCTGAATATTTTGTTCATTTAGAAATTTCTCATTCTCTTTTTTTTTTAGTAGAGAATAGTGTTGTTTAGCACTGGGTGTTCCTAATCAGGAATCCCACCTCGTTCCTTGAGAGGCCTCTTGGAGGAGTCTTGCATTTTTTGAACACTATCAGGAATTTGGCTAAGCTCTTCTTCCAACTACAACACAAATCTTGTTAAGGGTTTGGTTGTCTTTGTAAGTTTCAACAGGTGGAGGCTAGATCTACTTAGATCTAGGCCATTATAGTGCCTCTTTTCAGTGGGAAAGCCTTCTATCCCATTGGAAAGAGAGTATTGGATGACTGGAGTGCATTTTTCAGACCTTGGCTTGAGGAAACACATGTTCTAGAGCCTACAGTGAAATTTTCATTCCAGTACTGCGTTATTTTCAAGTGTGTAGTTGTAGGGTGTTTTGCCATACTTTTGGAGGAGAGATTTATAGTGTTTGGGGATCTGCCCTTCACTATAGAGATCCACTGATTTCATATCTATTTCATGTCATATTCAGATATGATCTAAATACTATTGTATATGCTTTATAATTTCTGAATATTCTACATATATATTGCATAATATCTCAAATCTACTCCATGTACTTCACTTTTTGCTGAAAACCCCAAGGGGCATTTGAAGAGGACCCATTCTAGTGTACAGATCTGATATAGATCTAACCTTTTGTACACATATCTGCTCTAGATCTGAAGTGTAATATACAGCTGCTATCATCTAATAAAATAATGCTGTCAAGCTTGTTAAATATTATTGTATGGCTGCGGCACCTCATTTTTTAGCATTTCCTCATGTAACAATCTTCTATTTATGTTTTACATCTCATGGGAAAAATTATAAATTTTATTTGCTGATGTGAATGTAATTTTTGAGTCTCCATATTGGCCTCCTGCTCTTACTTTTCTAAACTATATTAGTTCTTTGCAATATTATTTAGTATTGCTGCTTGTTCCCATTGGCAGATATTACAGTGGTATTGGAAAAATCATATTGGCACAGCCTGTAAGAAGCCAATATGTCTTTAGAAGAATAAGAGTCTCTTACTAATAGAGAGAAGAGTTATCTAAGAAGAAGACAGAATAAATTTTATTGCACAAATGATGACAAAGACAAGGGTAATGCCCATGAATCTGGAAGTGATGATGAAGGAAAGGATTTTTCAAAAATCCTTTTGAAAGCCATGCAAGATCTTGCTAGATAGATCAAAGAGATGATAATGGAAAGAATCAAAAAATCTCCTAAGATATTTCATCTTGGAGAAAACTATGGCATATCTCACCACTAGAGTGATCAACCAGTGAATCAGCCACAAGTTTCCCAACTCTCTACCATGACTACCTTTTTGGTTTTGGGAAATGAAGGGTTTCAAGAGCAAGAATCCATTGAAGACTACTTTTAAGAATATGAGCCTCAAAATTAGAGATTCAAAGATCAGCTAAGTTTTCAATAGTTTTGTCACCTCAAGGAGAAAAGAAGACGAAGGCATCAACATAGAGATGGTGGATTCACTCAGAATCATGATCGAAATCACTCTATGGCAAGATTCTTTGTACCCATTTTTTATGGGTCATCCAAGTGCTCTGCCAAATCATGTGTATAAAAACTTGACATCTACTTTCTGTTGAACAAAGTCCCTCAGATGGAAGCTATCAATATTGCAGTGCTATGCTTTGAAGGTGAAGCACATGACTGGTGGTTCCATGGCTTGTCTACATTGGGTCATGCCAATGTGACTCCTTATTCTGAGTTCACTAAAATGATGGTGGAGAGATTTTATAGAAGAGCTCCACAGGCACCTTTCATGAGCCTTGCAAAGTTGAAGCAATCAGGTAATACAGAGTCTTATATTTCAGAATTTTTCAGATTATCTGTTATGGTTCCTGACTTGTCTACAATAGGAAGGGTGTACATGTTCATCGATGGTCTAGATGAACATTTTCATGGGTTGGTAAAGGCTACCAAACCTACTACCTTGAATGATGCCTTTGAAAGGGCTAGATACCTTCAAGATTCCTTGCCAAAAGCAAAGACAAACTTTCAGCATAAGCCCTCTTTCCTTTCTAAAGGGAAGGAAGAGAAAGATGCTCCTTCCAATGAGAGCTCATTCAAGAAGCCTCTTGATACTGAAGTCTGGAGAGATCTAAGGAAGAAGAATATATGCTTCACTTGCGAAGAACCATGGGCACCTAGACATAGATGTGCTGCTGGAAAAGCACATTACATAGAGGTCTTCTTAGATATTGAAGAAGAAGAAGATGATGAGCCAAGAAAGGGTCATAGTGCTGACAATGTTGAAGCAGATACAACACCATCAGGAGATGGGGATGGAGAATTTTCTCCTATTGGAGGAACTCTTGCATCTTTGAGAGGAGTACCAAAGTAGTTGACCTTAAGAGTTCAAGGTTCAATCATGAATCAGAGGGTTTCTATACTGATTGATAGTGGGGCCACCCACAAGTTTAATGATGCCCATGTTTTGCAAAGGAGGGCAATAACCACTTATATTTTTGAGGGATTATTTTTTTTTGTCCCAAGATATAGAAAAATGCAATGCATGCATTATGTCCCATCACTTTAAGTCACCATGGGTACCTACACTTTGGTGGATCACTTCTTTGTGGTTGGCATACTAGACACCAATGTTATCTTGGGTGTTGAATGGCTGATTACATTGGGGAAAGTCACCAATGATTGGGAGGTTTTTCAAATGGAATGGGTGGACAAGGAAAGTGGTGAATCTCAAATGATCAAAGGCATGCATACTAACCCATCACATAACACTTCGACAAAGAAAACGTAGATGGATTTGTGTAGTGGAAGCAAGGACCTTCCAGTCCCATCTATTATTTTCATGAGATTTATGCATGGGACACTATTATCTAGTGGAAAACCACTTGGGAGGACACCTGATTCAGATTTTGTGGGGAATACCTCACAACTTGCTTCTCCAAACTTAGATCCAGGAGGAATTGGAGCACTTGAAGACAAAGATACAACGCTGGGAGACTTGGGTAAGCTCAAGAAGGAGGGAAACCTTCTTCCCTTATTATCATCACCCACTCTCATTTCTAGATCTGCGCTGTGGGAGGAGAAGAATGGAAGGAATGACCTTCGAACACACATCTTTGGCATAGGAGATGTCAAGGAGAAGAGCAACAACATGAAAAACGTCTCTGTTGATGCATCATTAGCGTTGTTGTTGTTGATCAGTGTATATCTGTATTGGAAATCCCAATTGTTAGTGGATTATTCCAAAGATCTTCACACCTGTATGATACTTGATGACCAGTTGCATGAAGAGGGACACTTATTCCAAGGAGGGGTCATCTATCATCATGGTAGGATCTTCTTGTCTAGAGCTTCTAAGCTCAAGCAAAAGTTGCTACAAGGAGCATACAAAGAGTTATGTTTCAGCCATATATATTCCATGAGGATATACAACATCTCACGGGGAGCTTTTATTGGGAAGGCTTGAAAGAAGAAATACATCATAATTTTCAAGAATGCATGAACGATGTGGAGTTTGGGCAGCCATATTACTCTATTCAAGAGTTTTTTCAGCCATCTCTTCCTTATTTTGAAAGAGGAGAAAGATCCATGCACAACTCCATGTGTATGAGGAACATTTTTGGTGAATAATTTGATCATGTAAAGCATGTTTTATTTTCTTCTTGTACACATTATTTCACCATTTTTATGTAGGCCATGACCCCAAGGAAGAGTAATGTATCATGTAAATCTCATGGCAAACATTGGGCCACTAAAATTTATGAACTTGGCCACTCCTTTGATATGCAAAGGAAGATTTTCTTTCATGATTGATGCTTTCCTAAAGCACCAAAAATATCTCACACCTTCAGCCATAATGAGATGACATGGGAGGAAATTAAGTGGTGTGGAAACCACTTACCATACCTTGAACTGATGCAGACATGAGAGGCACTGCACTGGTATCATATGTGGGACTACGACCCACCTCCTCATGCTCAAATTTATTTTTGTGTATATCTAGTTTTGCTTCCATACATTGATGACATAATTGTACTTTTTATGGGATTTTATGGATGGAGGATGGGTGGCATGTATCTACCACATGAAATGTAAACTCTCTATGTATCATATGCTACATGTTTTAGGGAGAGTATTCGTTCAGCCACGTTTGTTTCATTTGAGTTCTTGACTCCTTGTGGGATGGAATTTATACATCCCATTATGACTTTGGAGGAAAAATTCATGGAGGGTTGGATTGGTGAACACTTAGTTTATGAAAGAATATTAATTCATGATGGTGTAACTGATGGAGGAGGAGAGATGTTGCAGCACTCACCTTGTCAGTTGCTTGAGGACAAGCAACATTTTGGAGGGGAGGATTGCAATATTCCCAATTAGCCCAAGCTAATGGAAATATACAATTTTGTTTCATTTTCCTATTGCATGAATAAATGTGTAAAGGAGGAAAATAAAAACTCCTAAAACAATGAATAAATCAATGCCACATGTGAACAAAGCTAAATCTGGGCTATGTAAATAAAATACCCTTATGTGTGAATGTAATATCCCAAAATGGGATTGAAGAAATGAATAAGCACGATAATGGAATATAAATGATAAATAACTCATAAAATGTGTTAATAAACACATATTCATCAATTACATGTACAGCAGCAAGAAATCAGATCCATTACACCAGCCAAAAGTGGGAAAAGCAGCACTTTATGCCCAAAAAGTGTTATATTCATAAAATTACATTATAATAGGGGAAAATAACACTATTATTCCTTAGAATACGTAATTTGAGTCTCACATTCAGAAAATATTCCAAAACAAATCACTTTTGCATATTTAAACAGATCTCCTAGTCTCGGTATGGCTTAAAAAGGGCTGAAATCTCATGACTTAACTAAACAGAAAGTTTCAGAAGCTTGAACAACATATTTTAAAGAGTGTTTTTGATACAATATGATTAAAACATCACATCTGGTGTTTTATTTCTCATAACATGAAGAAAAATGGAGATCTAGATCCTTTTACACATCAAAAAAATTACTAGGCAAGGGTTTCATGAAAGCACAAGTACAAGATGCATAGATTTGTAGATCTGGATCTGAAGATAACACAGTATACTGAAGAAATATATCTAAATAGTTTAAGAATACAAAAATTAAGGAGGATCCTTCTTACAAGTATTTTCGGGAGAAGGGTTGGCCCTTTCTCTGACAAAGCAAGACAAGATTGAGGGGATTGACCCTCTCACTGCAACACTGCAAAGAATGATACAGTTCCTGCAAGGGGCTACGCCGTAGGAGATGTGAAATACATTGGTAACATGGAAAGATATGAAAATAAGCTCAAATAATTCCTTACTGATCTCCCAGATAAAGGAAGACTTCCTTCTCTGAAACACAAGCTTCAAAAGTGGTGTTGTGAATCCTCACTGCAACACCCTACAACACAACGTTATACTGGTGCAGAAATAATGTTGTATTGAAAGGAGGAAGCTTGGCCTCAAGCCTAGATGTGAGGAAAATTAATAAAATATCCTTCAAGATGCCTATCAAGAAAGGAGAAGGATCCCTAAACAATAAATCATTGTGCTAAGAAATACAACAACTTTGCTAAACAGCAGGAGGATGTAGAAAAGTCTGAGTAGAGAAATCAAATATCATTCCAAATATGTCTTGCCATGGCTACCTTGCCCTTACTTTATACATTTTTGAGCCTTATTTCCTTGGGCCCCATACAATTAAGGTTTCCTCTACCAAGGAATCTTCCTCCCACTATCTCTGTGCTGTCTCACAAGATGCTCTCCACCTCCTATCCCAGTGTTGTTGACTTGGTCAAACTGGACCTTGTCCTCATGAAAAATTCCATGTTCACACATGAAGGTGTGAAATGCAACCTTTATGTTGATCCCCTTTCACATTATGAGGGATTTTATTTAGATTTTTATTATGCATGGGCTTCCTTACCCATTTATTCATCTCCTAAGTGAAATCAACAAAATTTAATATTCCAAATTTCTGCATGCAAATTTGGAATATTACAGTGAAAGGGATTGAAGCATTTGAATGGGTTAACCATGACCAAATCAACAGCGCTATCTAGAATAAGTGATTCTCATTGATGCACAACACAGTCTTAGTTGGAGGTGGGACATGTGAAAGAAGCTAAATCATTGAGATGGTTTAGGATTTTGCAAGATCTCAATCTTATAAAAGGAGGAGGAGGATAGCAAGAGAAGGTTGTCAATGACCATATTATTTTTCTAAAGATTTTGTCTATTTAGAAATTTCTCATTCTCTTGGCTATTTAGATGAGAATAGTGTTGTTTAGCACTGGGTGTTCCTGATTGGGAATCCCACCTCCTTCCTTGAGAGGCCTCTTGGAATAGTCTTGCATTTCTTGACCACTATCAGGCATTTGTCCGAGCTCTTCTTCCAACTAAAACGCAGATCCTGTTGAGGGTTTGGTTCTCTTTGTAAGCTATAGCAAGTGGAGGCTAGATCTACTCAGATCTAGGCCATTATAGTGCCTCTTTTCAGTGGGAAAGCCTTCTATCCCATTGGAAAGAGAGTATTGGATGATTAGAGCACATTTTTTAGATCTTGGATTAAGGCCAAACATGTTCTAGAGCCTACAATGTAGTTTTCATTCCAGTACTACGTTATTTGCAAGTGTGTAATTGCAGGGTGTTTTGGCACACTTTTGGAGGAGAGATCTCTAGTTTTTGGCGAACTGGCCTTGACTATGGAGATTCATTGATTTCAGATCTATCTCATGTCATATTTAGATCTAATTTGAATACTGATGTAGATACTTCAGAATTTCTGAACATTCTATAGATCTCCTGCATAAGATCTCAGAGCTACTGCATGTAATTCACTTTCTGCTGAAAACCCCAAGGAGAATTTGAAGAGGAGCCTTTTTAGTGTACAGATCTGATATGGATCTAACGTTTTGTACATAGATATGCTTTAGATCTCAAGTGTAATCTACAGCTATTATCAGCCAATAAAATAATGTTTCCAATCTTTTTCATTCATATTCTATGGTTGCAGCACCTCCTTTTTGAGGATTTCTTCATGGAATAGTATTCTATTTCTGTTTTACATCTCATGGGCCACATTATAAATCTAATTTGCTGATGTGAATGTCATTTTTGAGCCACCATACTGGCCTCCTGCTCTTACTTTGACGAACTGCGTTTTTCTCTGTAATATTTTTTAGTATTGCTTCTTTGTAATGTTCCTAAATTAGCTTCAGCTAATTTGGAACATTAATTTTTCCTTGTTCATTTTGTATTTCATGATTAAAGAATAAATTGCAAGGGAGAATGTCTAATCCTCTTGCAAATCAAGAATAAATCAGTGCCTATGTGAAAAGAGACATATTTATGCCATCATAATAAAATATTGTAGGTGTGAAAGGGCTAAGACCACCAAAGGAGATCCTGTTTGACCAAGTCAATAGCGTTGTCTAGGTTTATTAAACATCCATGATGGACTATGCAGCTCTAGAAGGGGTTTCCAAATGTGAAAAGGACCAAAGGATGAAAGTGGTTTAGGGTTTTCCAAGAGACTCAAATGTTATAAAAGGATTATAAAGGCTCATGAGGAGGTTGTTGATCATATTTCATTTTCTGAGCTTGCTAAGGCAACTCCATTTCTCTTTGTTGTTTAGCAAGAGAAAGAGAGGATCTTCTGTTTAGGAATCCTCCATCCTTATTTGAGTAGCTCTTGGAGGGAAGTAAGATATATTGAACGACTATCAGGCTGGAGGCCACCTATGCTTGCATTGACAGCGTTGGCTCATTGAGGTTTTTGCAGCTGTGGCAAGTGTAGTAAGTGGAAATTCTAGATCTGCAAGGATCTAGTAGTTTTGAGGGATTTCTCTCAGGGAGGGTGTCTTATGACCACCCAGAAGAGGATCTATACCATATTTTCATATCCTATCTGTATTTTCTACTTATTCTAACATTCATCCCTAGCTACTGTGTGTCATCCTTTGTCTATTGTATTATTTCTCATGTATTGCTTCTCTATTGTCTAGATTTGACATTGTACTTGTTTCTGGTGATTGAGGCTTGCCTCTCACCTTGAATATTAATGAAGTAGCTTGCTGATATCTTATGTTCAGTTATGATGTATATTATGAACAAATTCATCTTTAAAAATTACTAAATCTTTCTGCAGTTCTGTGTATAAAAAGTTAGCTCTACACTTTCTAGTGCATTATTTTGTAAAACCCTTAAGGGGATCTTGATTAGAAGGCTGAGTAGTTTCCAGATCTGATTTTTAAGCCATTTTTCTACTGTATATATTTAATCTAATTTTATACTACTGAATAACACTTATATGGACGCTGTCTATTCAGATATTCACTTTCTACATGCATTGCAGCTCCTATTTCTGAAGATTTCTTGCTTATTTCCTCATGCAATCTACTATACTTCTTAAGGAACCCATTAAAAGTATTATTTTCTACTGCTATAATTTTATATATGTATTATTTATATTTTCCAATGACTCTCTACTGAAACTGCGCAATTTTGAAGTGGGTTCTTCTTTATTCCATCAGCTCTTCTCTTTAGCTGATTTTTAACTAGTCAACTTCGTGGGAGATCTATTTAAGGCCATTAAACCCATTTTTGTTTGCTTAAAATATGTATGGAGGTCCCACATAGTCTATATTAATGGAACCCAACATTTATAAGCATTATTATTGCACCATTTTTCTTATAAATCATTTTCCCTGAGCCTCTTGTAGTTTTTCCTAGTAGTGGAATTTCCTGCTTCTCTCTCATTTGGTTTTTTCTTCTCTTTGGAACCATTCTTTAGATATTTAGATATAAGGTTCATAAGGGAAGAAAAATACAATAGTAGTGTGTCATTCCCACATTTTTTTGTTTCATCAGTCTTCTATAGACAGTGTCTAGAACGGGCCAAGAAGCCTATGTTTTTCATCCTCTCCTTAGAGGTGATATGACCAGTAAATTCCCTAATAGTCTATCTCTAGTTTAGAATTTTCTGGTGTGTTTTCCATACTACTATGATCTCATAGAGGAATATCTTAATATATTCCCTACTGTGCCTATTTTTCCTCATTTGGAACATTATACTAGTATCAGAGCATGATCTTTGGCTCTGCCTATGAGATCAAGCTATCAGTGAAATCAAGAGCAAGGGAAACATGGAGAGGATGATATTAATCTAACATTTGTTCAGATTTAATAAGAAAATCCCCAAGGAGTAAGTGCAAGAAGGAAAGAGAAGCAGCAGTGAAGCTCCCAAGGAGCTTCAAAAAGAAGATCTTTTAGTCAGATCCACAAGATTTGTGCATGAGGAAAAATTTGAATCCTCATCTCACGGATATGGGCACTCAGCCATATCATCAGAGATTCAACATTTTGATAGTGATTCCTTCATGGAGGGGGGAAAATAAGGTGTTAACTTGATTGATGCATTGCCAAGGGAAATATTTCCAGGTGGTGAAGAGTCCTCATCTCAAGAGGAAAGCATGAAGGCTTCTCCTTCAATAGTTGATCAAGATCTATTGTCTCTCATTGATGATGGGACAATTTTAGTTATCGAAGAGGAGGAGGAGGAAGTGGGAGATGAGAACATAGTCACCTCAAGAGTACCTCAAGCATTTCATGAGGAGTGGATTGGAGCACTTGCTCCAAGAGAAGAGACTCTTGCACTCTTGCAAAGAGTCCCACAAGATCTCACGCATGAGGAGCATGTACTATCATTGATCAGTGATGAGGTCTTGGAGATAGGAGAGGTAGAAGAAGAGGAAGAGCATCACATGGTGATAAGCATGAACCTTTCGCTAATTTAGAACATGGAAGCACAAGGAAGGCAAGAGGACTTATGCATCGAAGGTAGGGACATATTTATCTGCTTACATCCACATTCTACTCTATGCCTCGACACCTCTTTGCAAGGAGGTCCTCTACTAGGAGCACCTCTTGATAGGAGGCAATCTAAGGTGTTCCTTCATCTATGGGCTGCATATTCATACTTGGCTAAGGAGGGAGCCTTGAGAGAAGATAGAAAAATGCAGAGAATCTCTCAAGAATTTAGGAGAGAGATGAGTATTTTCCTAAAAGGGACATTGCAAACTCCCACTCATACATCTACGCTGGGAAAGGATAAATCAGAGATTTATGATGGCATGAGCATGAGTGCACATGGAAACTCCATATATTTTGGGTAGCCCATGATCTCTTCATTCAAAAAGAATATTTCTGAAGATGGCAAGGGGATCCTAACCCTCTTAAATACATGGGCCAAAAGGAGGAGGTTTTGGAAGACAAGGAATTTCCAAGGGGAAGTTGATTTCCATATGCTGCAATCTTGTCTTGTGCAAGAATAGCTGCAAATGGGGCAGAAAAAGGAGGATGATGATGCTCCAACATGTGATCTTGATATCAAGGATGTCAAATATGGTAGCCATGAGAAGGCAAGAGCTGCATTTTAGACCTCTACAACATTGTCATTCTTGGAGAGCTTGGATCCTTGTTGGGATGCTCAACTCACAATGGAATACTCCAAGGACCTTTTCACATGGGGGGTTCTTGAAGGGGAAGTAAAGGATGAAAGGTTCAAGGTGGTAGATGGAGTTATCTATTTCTACAATCTTATTCTTTTGGCTGGTGACTCCAAATTCAAGGAGGGACTATTTGATGCCATCTATGAAATCCTACTTTCCAAACCCACTGGTTTTGTCAAGGCATATCATACTCTCTTGGGTGGATTCATATGGGAAGGATACAAAGAAGATGTTTACTCTCATATGAAGAAGTGCATGGACTACTGGGTGGAGGAGGAGGAACATAACTCTTGGGAGAAGCCACCGTTCACACCTCCTTATCCTTTGAGTGTGAGAGGGAACTCATCCATGAGTTACCCCAATGATGTAAAGCTAGTATATAGAGAGACTAATCCTCTGAAGAATTATTTTGCATCTGCTATATGCTTATATTTTTCTGACACTCATTTGTAAGGAATGGTGCCAAGATGGGGCACTAAGTATGATGGGTTTCATGGTCCATCTAAGGCCATGAACTATGTTGATGAAGGCCATTCCTTGGAGAACCTGGGAAAGCTATTACATTCCTCATGGTGTGATTCTTTTACACCAACCATGATGTACATTCTCCAAGCGTTCCAAAGACATGAGGCATAAAACAAGTGTTGGGGGAGGCACTTGTCATATCTTGCTCTATGGAAGTTGAGGATAAAACTGCGCTGATTGCACATGAGGGAACATCTTCCTTCTTATCTAGCACACATGGAATCTAGCATGCTTCTACTCAAGATCCCACAAGAATAAGATGTCCTTATCCTTGTTGGGGGCATAGTTGGAGGAAAGGCACACTTGTTGAATGTGCCCTTAGGGAAAGGAGTTACCCATTCTTATTGCATTACATGCTTCCATGGGAGCATGGAATTTTGTATGACCACTATGATTAAACACTTATCTATTTGTAAAGTCAGCCATATGTTGGATGGTGACATGCCTTTGACATGTAGTGGGGAGGAGATTCTCTATGGATTGCTAAGATGGGAGGTAATCCAGTTCATTTTGATGATATCATGGGGATGGGAGTCCTTCCTGGATCATGAAAACCCCATGATAAACATCACTTCTCTCTTGAGGAAGCAATAGCTCAGCAAGAAGGCTTCCACAAACAACCTTCCATTTCTTCATGATGAGAGCCTTTGAGTTTATTCATCAAGGGAAAACTTGCATCTTAAGGAAGGACCATTGGGAAGACAGGGATATTGCAAAAATATTAGAGCAATGGAGGAGACTATTTGATGAGGAGGCCACAAGAGAAGAAGGAAGAGTTTTTCAGCACCCTTTCAGTTGCTTGAAGACAAGCAACATTTGGGAGGGGGAGACTGTAACATTCCTAAATTAGCTTCAGCTAATTTGGAACGTTAATTTTGCCTTGTTCATTTTGTATTTCATGATTAAAGAATAAATTGTAAGGGAGAATTTATAATCCTCTTGCAAATCAAGAATAAATCAGTGCCTATGTGAAAAGAGACATATTTAGGCCATCATAATAAAATCTTGCAGGTGTGAAAGGGCCAAGACCACCAAAGGAGATCTTGTTTGACCAAGTCAACAGCATTGTCTAGGTTCATTGAACCTCCTTGATGGACTACGTAGTTCTAGAAGGGGTTTCCAAATGTGAAAAGGACCAAAGGATGAAAGTGGTTAAGGGTTTTCCAAGAGACTCAAATGTTATAAAAGGAGGATGAAGGCTCATGAGGTGGTTGTTGATCATATTTCATTTTCTGACCTTGCTAAGGCAACTCCATTTCTCTTTGCTGTTTATCAAGAGAAAGAGAGGATCTCCTGTTTAGGAATCCTCCATCCTTATTTGAGTAGCTCTTGGAGGGAAGTGAGCTATATTGAATGACTATTAGGTTGGAGGCCAAGCTATTCTTGCATTGACAGCACTGGCTCATTGAGGGTTTTGCAACTACAGCAAGTGTAGTAAGTGGAAATTCTAGATTTGCAAGGATCTAGTAGTTTTGAGGGATTTCTCTTAGGGAGGGTGTCTTGTGACCTCCCGGAAGAGGATATTTGTCATATTTTTATATCAGATCTATATTTTCTACTTATTTTAACATTCAGCCCTAGCTACTGCCCATTCACCTTTGTCTACTGCATTATTTCTCATGTACTACTTCTCTATTGTCTAGATCTATCATTGTACTTGTTTCTGGTGATTGAGGCTTGCCTCTCACCTTGAAGATTAATGAAGTAGCTTTCTGATATATTATGTTAAGATCTGATGTATATTATGAATAAATTAATCTTCATAAATTACTGAATATTTTTGTAGTTATGTGTATAAAAAGTTAGATCTATAGTTTCTAGTGCATTATTTTGTAAAATCCTTAAGGGGATCTTGATTAGAAGGCTGAGTAGTTTCCAGATCTGATGTGGATCTTATTTTTTAGCCATGTTTCTTCTATATATCTGTAATATGATGTTATACTTCTGAAGCACACTTAGAGGGGCGTTTTCTATTTAGATCTGCACTTTCTACATGCATTACAGCTCCTATTTCTGAAGATTTCTTGCTTATTTCTTCATGCAATCTACTGTAATTCTTAAGGAAATCATTCAAAGTCTGATTTTATACTACTATAATTTTATATATGTCTAATTTATATTTTCCAATGACTCTCTACTGAAATTGCGCAATTCTGAAGTGGGTTCTTCTTCATTCCATCAACTCTTCTCTTTCGCTGATTTTTAACTAGTCAGCTTCGTGGGAGATCTGTTTAAGGCCCTTAAACCCATTTTTTTTTGCTGAAACTTTGCATGGAAGTTCCAAACAGCCTATAATATGGGAAACCATCCCTGAACAGTGTTATTCTTGCACCATTTTTCTTATATAGTGTTTTCCGTGAGTCTCTTGCAGTTTTGCCTAGTAGTGGAATTTCCAGCTTCTCTCTTGTTTGGTTTTTGCTTCTCTTTGGACCCATTCTTTAGATCTGTAGATATAAGGTTCACAAGGGCAGAAAAATACAAGAGGATTTTTTCATTCCCACAGTTATTGTGTTTCATCAGTCTTCTATAGACAGAGTCTAGAACGGGCCAGGGAGCCTCTGTATTTCATCCTCTCCTTAGAGGTGATATGACTAGTAAATGCCCTACTAGTCTATCTCTGGTTCATAAGTTTCTGGTGTGTTTTTAAAACTACTGTGATCCCATAGAGGAATATCTTAAGATATTCTCTACTATGCCTATTTTTCCCCATTTGGAACATTACATTCTTGCTCCCATTTCGAGATATTACAAACTTTGTGTAGGTTTTAACCCTGAACATAAATTATCTACACACGAATATTATAACAGAAAATAAACAATAGTGAGAGCATAAAACACAAAACAGATAAACATAGAAATTTTCCCCTGGATCCCAAATCATGACAACCAACTTGATTTTTCATTATATTCCTTTTAGTGTTACAACACATATATATACATGTCGAAGCATACATAAACCCCAATCCATTAATCCTGGATTAGAACATAACCGTATTTCCCTTGACCAGATCTACAAAATACCAGGGGCCAAAAACCATCGTACCCCAAAATCATGTGCAAACTCATGCACAAAACATGGGTGGGTCCACCTATGAGTAGGTCCGCACACCAAAAAAAAAAAAAAAAATTTGCCAGGGTGCTGCCCTGGACCCCAACAGTGGGGGCTGCATCCCCCCTTCTGACCCCCCTACTAGGCCCAGTGCAACGTACAACACGTGGGGCTAGATGTGGAAAGAATATAACACATGCCCAACATTCTCCCAATTGTTGTTTTCATTCCACAGGGGGGCATAGGAGAGCTTAGTCACTGGGCCAATTCTTCAACACCCATTGTTTCTCTACACCAGGAGAACTTTTGAGTGCTCACAAACTTCATTAATGCATCTGCAACATTCTTCAAAGTGTCCACCTTTACCAGCAACACCCTTTTAGTCTCAACCATATCTCTAACAAAGTGATATTGAACATCAATGTGCTTTGTCTTTGAATGGTAAGCAGGGTGCTTAGCCAAGAAAATTGCACTTTGGCTATCATAGTCTATCCTTATAGCTTGCTGTACCAACCCCATACTTGAACACAATCTCTGCAACCAAACTGCTTCCTTGCTTTCATGAGTGGCTGTTATGTATTCCGCCTTTGTAGTTGAAAGAGCCACTATAGACTGTCTTTTACTCATCCAACTGACTGTGCCTCCAAATAGGATAAACACATACCCACTTTTAGATCTTCTTTGGTCCAAATATCCAGCCCAGTCTGCATCAACAAAACCACGAATCTCCAAAATGATTTCCAATCCTGGTCTTCCTTGGTAGCACAAGCCATAATCACTAGTGCCACGTAAATATCTGAAAACCCGCTTCACTACTGTCCAATGCTCCTTCCCTGGGTTTGACATAAACCTGCTCAATACTCCCACTACATGTGCAATGTCTGGTCTAGTACAGACCATTGCATAGATCAGACTACCCACTGCACTTGCATATGGAACATGAGACATATCCTCCTCTTCTTCTTGTGTCTTAAGACACTTTTCATCAGACAGCTTTACACCTACAGGAATAGGAACATTCATTGGTTTACTATCCTGCATATTGAACCTCTGCAATATAGTTTCGACATAATTCCTTTGGTTTAACCAAAGTGTCCTCTTTTCCAAATCTCTTTTAATTTCTATGCCAAAAATATAGTTTGCAGCACCAAGATCCTTCATGTCGAATTTCGATAACAGTTGGGTCTTCAAATCTTGGATAATTTCTTTGTTATTTCCAATCAACAACATATCATCCACATACAAGACCAAATAAATAACACGGTCACCAATTAATTTAAAATAAACAAAGTGATCCTTCTTTCTTCTGGTGAAGCCAAGTCCCCGTATATATGTATCAAATTTTTGATACCACATCCTTGGTGACTGTTTTAACCCATACAGAGACTTCTTCAACCTACATACCAGTTATTTCTTACCCTTCACCATAAAGCCTTCAAGTTTCTTCATGTAGATCTCCTCTTCTAGATCCCCATGAAGAGATGTTGTCTTCACATCCATCTGTTCTATCTCAAAATCAAATGTAGCAGCAACAGATAAAAGTAATCTAATAGAAGTAACTTTGGCAACAGGAGAAAAAATATCACCAAAATCAATTCCCGGCACTTGGGAATAACCTTTTGCTACCAACCGAGCTTTGTATTTCTCCACCTTGCCTTCTACATTCATATTCTTCTTAAACACCCATTTTCTCCCAATGGGCTTCCTTCCAGCCGGCAACTCCACCAGATCCCATGCCTCATTTTTTTGCAAGGATGCCATTTCATCAATCATGGCCTCCTTCCAGAGTTTTCCATCCTCGGAATCTACTGCCTCCCTAACAGTTTTGGGATCATCATCAGTTATAGTTAAGGCAAAACCTCAACAGAAAGCAGATGGATTGTACCTTTCTGGTTGCCTTCTTTCCCGAACTGATCTTCTCAAAGATGGAGTTTGTGGCTCTTCCTCTTCTGAATCTTCTTCTGCTGTAGAGTCTAATTCATCCTCCTTTTGCTCAAACTCTATCTTCTTAGGTTCCTTTGGTATGATTTCATGTTTAACAACATCTTTCACCTCTCTAAACACCACATCTCAGTTGTACACAACCTTCCTTGTTTCTGAGTTCCAAAGCTTTTAACCTTTTAAACCATCCTTATACCCAATAAAGATGCACCTTTCAGATTTATTATCCAACTTGGTCATTTTATCCTTTGGAACATGTACATATGCATCACATCCAAATACCCTCAGATGTGAAAGAGAGGGTTTCTTACCATTCCATACCTCATGTGGAGTCTTATCCTCCAACGCTAATGAAGGTGATCTATTAACTAAGTAACATGCAGTCTCCATTGCCTCTGCCCAGAATTCTTGTCCTAACCTATTACCACTGAGCATGCTTCTGGCCTTTTCCATCAGCGTTCTTTTCATTCTTTTTGCAACTCTGTTTTTTTGAGGTGTGTATGGAGTAGTCTTCTGCCATGCTATAACACTCTTCTTACAGAACTCTTCAAATACCTTCTTGCAAAACTCCCCACCATTATCTTTCCTCAGTGCCTTTATCTTCTTCTCTGTCCGGTTTTCGACCAGAGCCTTAAATTCTTTAAATCTGTCAAAGAATTTAGATTTCTTCCTCAAGAAATATATCCATGTATTCCTTGAGAAGTCATCTATGAATGAAAAACAGTACACAGAATTTCCCAGTGATGGAATTGACACAGGTCCAAACACATCACTGTGCACAAGTTCTAATATCTTGTTCGCCCTCTTAGCACCAGAAGGAAAAATTACCTGATTCTACTTCCCATATACACAATGTTCACAGAAATAAAAATCTAGAGAGAAATTAGACATACCTTCTACCATACCATTTCTATGCAGTATCCGAAGGCCCTTCTCTCCAATATGTCCAAACCTTTGATGCCATAGCATGGTCTTTTCTCCAGAGACAGTTAGGCTTTCCACTCCACTTTCAGGAACCACATAACTATTACACCCATCAATAATAGTGCTACCTTGTAGCTTGTACAGAGTTCCAATACGAACTCTCTGCATTAATACTAGTGCTCCTTGAACCATCTTGCGGGAATCTTTCTAGAACACTATTTTTACACCTACATCATCCATCTTGCCTACAGAAATTAGATTTCTGGCCAATGCAGGAATATGCAGAACACTATGAAGTGTTCTAATCCTTATACCTTGCAGCTTTAGCTTGAACTTTCCACGTCCGATGATTTTGGCCTTCCTATCATCCCGTAGGAAGACATCACCATCATATTTCTCATACTCGCAGAACCACTCCCTGTGGGGAGTGAAGTGAAAGGATGCACCTGAGTCAATCAACCATGACTCATGATCTACATGTGTATTTGAAGAAGAAGCCAAATACACATCCCCACCTTCATCCGAGGTGGTTTTTTCCTCTTCAGAAGGAGCATCATCAGATCCCTTTTCTTTCTCAGGAGCTTTAGATCTGCACTCCTTTTTGTAGTGCCCTTCCTTTCCACATTTCTAGCATAGCTTTACAAACTTTCCAGGAGATTTATATCTCCCTCTAGATTTGGATCTCCCACTCAAAACCTTATTCTTGTTTCTATTTTGGGACCTTCCTTGTATAGATAAGGCATCTCCATTCTGGCCCTCCATATTTCTCCGTCTCATTTCCTCCGACAGCAAGGCTGAGACAATGTCATCAAAATTCAAGGTAGTTGTATTGCTACCTATTTCAATAACCAAACTATCCCACGAGTCTGGTAGAGAACACAACAAACTGATGCACTTATCTTCATCTGAGATTTTAATGTCAACAGATGACAACTAACTTACCATACTATTGAAGGTGTTCAGATGCTCTGTCACCGAGTCTCCATCCTTCATCCTCAGGTTATACAAATTTTTCCACAGGAACATCTTATTCACTAGAGATTTAGATTGGTACAAATTCCCAAGTTTTTCCCACAAATTATTTGCCATAGCTTCCCCATATACATTCAACAATACTGAATTTGAGACACACAACCGTATTGTGCTCTTAACCTTCAGATCTAGTTTCTTCCAGTCTTCATCTGAAATTATCGTTGGTTTAGCATCTAGATCTACTGCGATCCATTGATATTTATCCACCAGCAGATCCTCCATCTTGAGCTTCCACAACTCAAAACTCTGACCATTAAATTTCTCGATCTCTATCTTTCCACCGCTCACCATCTTCTTTCACTACAAGAATCAATCCCATAGATCTCCCATTGAACAAGGTCTACCTCAGGCCCAAGAAAAAAAACCTCAGCAGCAAAGGCGTCCCCTTGAAGCTGAAATGGCTCTGATACCAAATGTAGGTTTTAACCCTGAACAAAAATTATCTACACACGAATCTTATAACAGAAAATAAACAATAGCGAGAGCATAAAACACAAAATAGATAAACACAGAGATTTTCCCCTGGATCCCAAATCGGGATGACCAGCTTGATTTTTCATTATATTCCTTTTAGTGTTACAACACATATATATACATGCCGAAGCATACATAAACCCCAATCCATTAACCCTGGATTAGAACATAACTGTAGTTCCCTTGACCGAATATACAAAATACCAGGGGCCGAAAACCATCGCACCCCAAAACCATGTGCAAACTCATGCACAAAACATGGATGGTCCACCTATGAGTGGGTCCGCACACCAAAAAAAAAAAATCATCGGGGCACTGCCACAAACCCCAACAGTGGGGGCTGCCTCCCCCCTTGTGACCCCCATGTTGTGCCTGGTGCAATGTACAACACGTGGGGCTAGTCATGGAAAGAATATAACACATGAACAACACTTTGAACGCATATAGAATATATATTCCTAGTTAAAGTGAAGTGGAGATATGCCATAATGTAATTTTTGATGAAGATGGTACCCTCAAGTAAGTGAGAAATGTTCCTAGATCCAAGGAAGACAGAATATGGAGAAGCAAGGAGGTAGGAAGAGTCGAACGATGAACTGATGCTCGATGTTGAATGACATATGGATCCTATTGATCGTCCTCCTTTAAGTAAGAGAATACCCTCATGGCTCATGGATACTCTCGCAGATGCCGAGAGACACATTTCCCCAAGGGGGACATTCCATGGAAGCAAGAAGCCAAAGAGATACCAAGGGTATCTATCAGCCATGAGTACGATTGTACAATTTAATCTTGGATCATTTGAAGAAGTTGTAAAGCATCAATTTTGGAAGGCTTCTATGCATGAATAATATGATTACATTCTAAAAAATGATGTGTGGGAAGTGTTCCCGAGACCGAAGGAAAAATATGTTGTCACCTCGAAATGGATTTATAAGATCAATAATGGATCTGATGGAAGTGTTGAAAAGCACAAGGCAAGATTTGTTGCTCAAGGCTTCTCTCCAAAGGAAGGAATAGATTATAATGATATATTTGCACCTATGGCATGCTATACCACCATCTAATCTATCATTTCCCTTGCTACAATGCAAGGATGGGTTCTTCATTAGATGAATGCAAAGAATGCTTTTTTGCATGGTTCTATAAAGGAATATGTGTATGTTAAGCAACCTCTAGGGTTAGAAGTCTGAGATAGGGAAACCCATGTATGAAGGTTGAATAAATCCTTCTATGGGTTAAATCAAGCCCTCAAGGCTTGGTACGAGAGGATAGATAGCTACTTGATGAAGTTAGGCTTCATTCGAAGTAATGCTAATCCAAACCTTTATTTTATGGTTGATAGAGAAATGCCTCTCATTTTGGTTCTCTATGTGGACGATGTCTTCCTAATAGGTGTTGACACTCTCATTCATTGGTGCAAGAGGGAGATAGATTTTGAGTTTGAAATGAAAGACCTAGGTCTGATGCATTACTTCCTAGGCTTGGAGGTCTGACAGAGGCTAGGCGAGATTTTCATTTCTCAAGGAAAATATGTCGTGAAGTTTTTGGAGAGATTTGGTATGCTGGAATGTGTTAGACACCTATGAAATTTGTTATACCAAAAGGTGGCTAAATCATTTTTGGAGCCTTCAAGGAACAAATCTTATTGCAAAAAGTGTTGGCTCTTGAAGACTCCTAAAGGCCTCATGCCTCTGTCCAAAATCTTCCCTACTGTGCCCATTTTACACCGTGGAATTCTACTGATTTCATGAGAGACTACTGCAAAATCATCATTTTTCCCCTCTTTCCACTTCCAAAAACTAACCTCATTTTTTCCCCTTTATTCTCCATAAAAAATCCCTCATTTTCATATTTTTCCCCTTTCCCCTCCCTCAAAACCCGTTTGATAAGGTTTAAGACTCTTTCTTTGCCTTATCAAAACCCTCACAACCATTGAAAAACTTGAAAATTTTCATAAAAAACACATTTTTGTATTACAGACTTAAGCCCCCTTGGGCTAAGTCTTAAGCCATTTCCCCTCCACGTGCCCACACCCTAGAACCAGGTGCTAGACCCACAAAGCACTTATCACATCGCAAAATCTGAGCGCATAAGTCTGTTTTCCATGTTTAAAACTCTGATGCCGATTAGCCTTGTATATTATAGCCCCTGATCATTTTGCTTCCCATATAGACCAAGGCCCCGCAGTAGGGCGCATGTCCACTTCGTATATATAAAACCATCTTGACACATGAAACCTTGGTTTATATTAATTTTTTGTGTTTTTTGTAGGGTTTGAAAAGGTTTTCGCTGGCGCATTCATTAAAACATCTCCACCGTCAATCTGATCTGCAGATCGATAACCCTCAAATCAGTCACCCTGGTGGTCCCCATAGTCAATCACTATACCAAAACTGGAGCAGTTTTGATCGCACCACTTTTGTGGGGTAAGTGGTTTTTCCAATTCGAGTGTGACACATTCCACTAGCCGACACGTGGCCATGGGTATTTTGGAGATACTGCCATCCCCGGGCATTAAAAATCGACTGTGAGCTTAGCGCGATATGGACGTGAGTTGTCCGATGTAAGACCAGCTCATCGACGGTGACACACTCAAAATAAGATCGAGGGATAAGTTAAGGCTCGACACATTTATCAAAGCATCTCCACCGTCAATCTGATCTATAGATCGACGACCCAAAATCAGTCGCTCCGGTCCCCATAGCCACAACAGTAGTCAGCGGTCCCACAGAACTGGTGGTCCCCGATGCCTAGTCAACATACACATCAGCATCCATGCAGCAACAACGGATTGGAGCGGGCCTTGCTTGTTTGCTCGTATGGCCATGAAATCCAGACCTGAGGATATTTATAGGGTGGAATTCATAATGATTTTAGGTCACACTCACCCTGACGTCAGCAGGCCCCAAAACAAACCTCGGGAATTTTATATAGCGGATTTCATAACGATTTCGGGTCACAAACACCCTGACGTCAGTGGACACCTTTTGTGACCTGAAATGGTTATAAAACTTGGTTTTATCAAAGGTTTGAAGTCCATATACATTATTTGGTAAAGGTTATTACATGATTTTTCCATTATATACTGACGAAAGGTCGAAGGCTGGGGTTTAATTATCGCGCTTTCGATTGATTAAAGGAAGCCATCCATGGGTTCAAATTTCCACGCCTCGTCAATGATTCAAAGGCATTGATGCCCCGCGAGCCCTGCCCAACATTCAACACCAACAGAACATAGTAAATAAATCAAAATCAAAGAGTATCAGTGTCGAAGACAGAATGCAACAGAATGGAAGATTGAAGATAGATCTGTGGGGGTTTACGGCTAAGAATGATTATCAAAATCCTAATCCTCCCAATTAAGACACAGTTAAAAGGAAATCAAAGTGTTTGTCAAACAGCAAGGCCTCCACCACCACATCTGAGGTAAATTTATTTCTCCCAGCTACCACAGTGACACCTGCGCCTCAAAGCATTCAAATTGCAAGCTGAAGTTATTGATCAAGATCATATATTTTCCCCAGCGCAGCTAGAGAGTGAATTTTGCAAATAAACTTAATGACAAATATCAGCATAATTACTTCAACATAACAAAGAGCATCAAAAGTCAAAAAGAGCTCCCATCGAGCTTAAATATTAATGTAAATTATTTAATACAAAGGACACCTATGTAAGCTTCTTCATTGACCCCCCCAAAGGGTGAGAAGCCATTAAGTTTGTATTAATTATCTTTGGAGATCTTTTATCAGATCTCACCTCCTCATTCTTTTATAAATACTACTAGAGAAGATGAGAGAGGGGTTGGTTGAGTTGGCTACTGAACATTGAAATGTAATTGAGCTTGAGACTTCTACTTGTAAATAGTGTTCACTGGGTCTTGGAGCTCTTCTTGTGATAGATAAGTTATTCTGGGAAGTGTATCTTATTGCTAAACTAAAACATTGGACTTGAAGCTATAACTAGTTTGGAGCATCAATACAGGCTGATTTATGGGATCTTGGTCTATGTTGATGGTGATGTTTTTCTCATTGTGACTTGTTATTTTGTTTATGTTTTCACTGTGTTCATCTTCTCTTATAATGAAGAACATGCATAGATTTAGGACCTACTATATATCAGTACCCTTCTCTAACTGAAAAACTTTATCTTCATGTTTTCTTCTAAATCTGTGTTATTTAGGAATGATTTAATTCAGTTTAAGCATAGGAATTTTTGCGTTCCCTCTTCCTGTTGCCTTAGCTAATTGTTATTCTTAAATGTTATTTTCAGTATATGTTAAGTAGAGATGAACTAAGGAAGATATGGTGTAACATGGTCCTAGTTTTATCCCAAAAGACTGTTTGAAAGTTTCCCTTGGAATGTGTTAAAAGCTGGCTAGTTTGAAAGTAATTACCAGATCTTAGGCCATTTTGTGTTATCTTTGTGTTTGTCTTTAAAGTAACCAAGTAAAGAAGAGCTAGGAGAGGATTTGTGGTGAGCCCGGCCCGCTAGCTTCTCCTCCAAAAGTTGCCTTCAAGTTTCACTTTGTTTTAATATGTTTTTCTATTGAAAGTGTATCAAAGGCTGGCTAGATTCAAAGTACTCACCAGATCCTGGATTGCTTTTATGTTTTTCTTAAGTGTTTGTCAAAGGCTGGCTAGTTTCAAAGTACTTACCAGATCCTGGGCTGCTCTTTGTTCTTTGTTTGTTTAAATTCCCCTTGTTGTATCATTTCATTCCATAAATCAAAATTCAAATAGATCCTTAGACATAGATGACTTGCCCCATGGACCACTCTTGCCTCTTTTTGTTTCAATTAAACCCTATTATGACTCCATATCCCAATGGACTAAAACCTACAATTATCTATTTTCCTGGCCAAAGCATGTTATGATTGCTTGCAACTTCTCACCTTTGAAACTCTTTGCATTTATAACTTTCCACCTCAAATAGTAATCATGCTCAACCATCAAAAAACAAACAAAACCCTCGGCCTTCATAACTAGCCTAATATCATTACCAAGACTTCAAAGACAAATCCATCTTTGCACTTATTGGAGAGATCCCTCTTCGGATTCAGGAGGGCTAGATCCTAGAATCCCAAAGTGGTTGAAACGATATTCTCCCTACAGTTGGACTTTTGCCAATATTGCTAATTACAGGGAGCTAACATTTCTAGCGAATCTGCTGGGGAACTTCTGAGCAATTTTCATTTTAAGGTAATCATAGGATATCAAAAATTTGGTCAAAGAACATTTGCGATATTAACCAGCTGAGCCACTAGCAACTAACATTTCTGGTGACTCCGCTGGGGATCTGAGTCGAATTTTTATCTTAGGTTCCCTTGAAAATTTCATAAGACCTTGTGAGTAAAAATAAACCTTTTCAAGCACTACCAAGAAATGGGAATCATGATGAAACTTGTTTGAATCAGTGACAAACTAGTCAAACACTAGGATTCTCATAAGGCTTTATCTAACCTTGAAAGATTAGCTAGCTTAGCCATAAGAGTAGACTGTCTTTGTCTCATAACCATAGCTAAGTTTTGAAACAGAGTTAGGACATTCTTAGAAACCACACAACTGAAAAATAACTCAGAAAACACCAACAATATTTCAGATTGGTATCCAATAAACATGGTGGTGGACCATAAAACCTTTTACCTCAGAAAAGAGCTAAAAATTTCCCCTTGGTGACTCCACAATCTTCAAAAGACCTTAAGAATCCACTGGGAAGAACCCTTATCCTTATAATATCATTCAAACTCAGTTAGAGTACTGTAGGATTAAAATTTGTGTAAACAGATTAGTTGACCTTTTAAATACTGTGATACCTGGTTGAAATTTTCTTATTTATTTGGGTCTGAAAAACACAGCATAGTGGCTCCTAGAAAGATTCATACTAGAGCCTATCCTGACCCTGATTCACCTGAGGTAGTTGATAACACATAAATTATCCTTAGGAAGTCTCCTAGGATTAAATTATCAACTATTTTCAGATCACCCTTGAGAGCTAATTCAGTTCCTGAAAATATTTCAGCTCTACAACAATCACAAGTTGACTTAGTAAATCCCTTTAGAACTAGGTCGCTTGGTGATTTAGATCAGTTAGATTCTAATTCCTCACTTTCATCTCCTGAAACAAGTGAACATCCTGGTAGCAGAGAAACAACACCTCTTGATTTACATTTCCTTCACAACTTAGGTGTCTCTCATCCAAGATAAGCTCAGCAATCTACTCCTGGTCCATCCACTTCTGCTCACCCTCCATTCACTTTCCAAACCACTCCACTTCAGCCCACTTTTTCTCTTGTTAATCCACCTCTTGTAAATTCACTCCCACTACATATCATGGCAGCATGGTATGCTCCCTTATTCCTTCCTATACCATTAGTCAATCTCTCACAGGACTATCAGTCCAAAATTCCATTATATGATGCTAGCAATGCTACAACTGCATCACAACATGTGGATAAGATGAATGACTACTTTGACAGAAATGAAATTGATGATGATTCTATCAAGCTTATATTATATTCTCAAAGTCTGGGGGGAGAAGTAAGAAAATGGTTTAAAAGCTTAACCCCCCATATTATCAATGATGTCCAAGCCTTCCATAAAAAATTCTTAAACAAATGGGAAGTGAAGAAAAATCCTCTCCAATTCCTTTCTGATTACAAGAACCTCCATAGAAATGTTGGGGAAAGTGTGCAAGCTTATTGCACCAGATTTAACAATGTGTATAACGCCATTTCCCCAGATCTAAAACCTCCACAAGGCTCAGATTTAAAAAATTTTCCTGAAGGGTTCGACCCCAATATGGCTTATTAGTTGAGAGGGAGAGATCCTGCAACTCTTGAAGAGATGAAAAAAGGAGCTCTTGTTGTGGAAGTAAATTTAATGGAGAAGAGAGAAAGAATGAAAAATGAGAAGAGAGTGTACTTTAGAGAAGAAAATACACCCTCTACTTCCAACTCAAATATGGAGAGAATGATGGAGGAGATGATGAAGAAAATGAGCATCCTTGAGAGAGCACAAGAAAGCCAAAACCAAAATGCTCCTAAAAATAGAAATCAGAACTAGAATTAGAATTTTAGAAGGAACCAACCTCCAAACAAACCTGGGGAAGATAATAAACAGATCACTCCTCCCTTTCATCAAAACTATGTAAGTGAGGTTGAGGAAACATATGAGATAATAGAGGAAGATGATATCAACATGTTGGGAGTAGATAATGATGACTTTGAAGTTCACTATGATAGAAAACAAGGTCTATACACACCTTATGATGAAAAAAGAGATGATGATGAAAATTATTATCAAGACATGGAAAATGTCATCATAGAGTCTCAAAGAGAATATGACCTTAGAAGAAAAACTAGTCAACAAACCCCCAACAGTAAAACCTATGAAAAATATTCACAAAACAACACTATAACCAAGCCTAAAATTGTCGGAAAAAATAGTAGCTATGAATTCTAATAAGGGTAGTGAGAAAGGCACTAAAAACAATGAAAAACAGAGTGCAGACCTTAGCAGTACTTACACTTCAGCTAGTACTCCTGTGAAAACAATTTTGTCAAATGTAAATAAAACAAATCAGCAAGCGGATGTTACTGATAGACTAGCAGCTAGTAAGGCTGAAACAAGTTCTTCAAAGAACCGAATTCCTTTTAGCCTAGAGCGGGAAATTGCAAAGATCAAAATCTCTGTTCCCCTGACTGAGTTAGCTACTCAGAATGTATATAGGACCCAAATTTTGAAGGCTTTAAACGTTGAAGATAAGAATGACACAATCAATCTTAATGATGACCAGCTAGAGCTCATTTTTGGTCCCAATAATGAAGGTAGATATCATAGGGACCCGTTCCTCCATTTTATGTAAGTTTAAACGTTCATGACAAAAATTTTCACAACACTATGCATGATTCTGGGGATTCTCATAATTTAATGCCTAAAGCTGTGACTGAAAGCCTTGGTTTAGAAATCATCAGACCCTATAAAGACCTTTACTCCTTTGACTCCAGCAGAGTAAAATGTTTAGGATTAATTAAAGACCTCTGTGTTAACTTAGCTCAAATTCCAGCCAAATGCTTAGTAATGGATATTGTTGTGGCTGATGTGCCCCCAAAGTATCGAATGCTATTATCTAGGTCTTGGGGAGCTAAGTTACAAGGAACTATGAATATGGACATGACCTATGTGACTATCCTTGTTTTCAATCAGACTAGAAGACTTTACAGGGAGTCTCACATGCAATACCTGGAGAATAGCTAAGACAGACCACATAAATCTCCCCTTTATTCTGTAAACACAGACCCAGATTCATTTATCCTTTTCAATGATGAAACTTCTAGTGAAAAAGTGACCTGGTCTGAATCAATGACAGATAGAGAGGAAGATGAAGATAACATAGGAGTGTCTGAATAGTTTTCCGAACCTGTGAACTATAGAAAACAAAACACAGGTCTTGAGCTACAAATCATACATCCACCATGTTTCAGCCTTGACGGTCAAGAAAGCATTCCTCAACATATTGAAAAACTTGAGGAATTAAAACAAGCCCAGCTAAGCACTGATATTCAAAAGACATCCGAGAGCACTTTAGTTAGAGAGGACAAACACCAAACATATGAAACCAAAAATAGTCCTCTGTGGAGTATGCACTTCGATGGGTCTTGCACTAAGACCAACGCTCGTGCAGGTGTCTGGATTTGCAACACTGAAAACAACCACACAGAAAGCATTTCCTGCAAATTAAAATTTTAGTGTTCTAACAACATAGAGGAATATGAATCCCTTCTCTTAGGCTTACGATTGTTGAAAAATATAGGAGCCAAAAGAAACAATGTCTATGGGGATTCAAAGTTAGTTATTAGGCAAGTCAATGGGGAGTATAACGCAAATCATCCTAGACTTATGGCCTACCGAAACGATGTCATGGACCTCTTAAAAACTTTCGAGGAGTCCAAATTGATTTTTGTCCCAAGAAAAAGAAATATTGCCGCTCACAATTTAACCATTGCAGCTAGAACGTGCTTAACGCCATATGAAACCAAAGACTACACAACTCAGATAAAATTCAGACCAGCCATACCTGATAATGAAAAGTATTTGCAGGTGTTTGATGGAGACAAACAAATATAAGAATTCATGAAATTCAGAAATGAATTCGAACTAAACATTTCAGACTCAAATTATGATATAGATTGTAGTGAAGAAAATTTTCTTGGTTAAGAAGAGTCGTCTCCTAAGCTTGTCATTATTAATCTTCTTTCTAGAAAACTTGAAAACAAAACAGAGCTAAATGCAGAGTTAGAAACGGAGGACTTAGAAACTTTGCACTCTAAAGATGAAATTTTGCCAAGCGGTCTGGCACCTTTAGAAGAGTTGTTTGATTTTAATGATGTGGCCAGGAAGCCAACACTGGAACCTATAGAGACTGAAGTGGAAGAGTGCAATATAGGCAGTGAACTTAAACAGAAAATGATTAAACTGTCTAAAACCTTACCAGCTCACATTAAACCTAAATACATAGAGTTTTTTAAAGAATTTTCTGATTTTTTTGCGTGGAGTTATGAAGATCTCAAATCCTATGACACTGAAATAATACAGCACAAAATTCCCCTCAAAGAAAACCAAAAACCATTCAAACAAAAACTGTGTAGAATAAACCCTATTCAGTTGCCTTTGGTTCAGAAGGAGATCATGAAAATTTATGAAGCTGGTATTATTGTCCCTATTAGATATTCTGAGTGGGTGTCTAATCTGGTGTCAGTCAGGAAGAAAACTGGAGAGATCAGACTTTGTATAGACTTTAGAGACTTAAAAAAAGCTTCATTAAAAGGCAACTACCCTTTACCTAAGATGGATCATATTTTACAAAGGGTGGTAGGGTCTAGAAGAATTTCTTTGCTTGATGGCTACTCAGGGTACAATCAGATCTTAGTTCACCCTGTCGATCAATTAAGGACAGCCTTTACTACACCATGGGGCACTTTCATGTATGTGAAAATTACCTTTGGTCTAATGAATGATGGAGCGACCTTTCAGAGAGCCATGGACATAGCATTCTCGGAAGAACTAGGCTACTTCATCATTATATACCTTGATGATGTCACTGTGTTTTCAAAAACAGATGAAGAGCACTTAAAACATTTAAGAAATTTTTTTGAGAAATGCAGAAAGTTTGGGATATATTTAAACTCTAAGAAGACACTATTCGGTCTCCAATAAGGTAAAATTCTTGGGCACATTATCTCAAAAGAGGGTATTAAGATAGATCCAAAGAGGATTGAGGCTATATTGAAAATCTCTCATCCTCGGAACATCAAGGAGTTGAAATCTTTCATTGGAAAGATTAAATTTTTGAGAAGGTTCAGCCCCAACCTCGCTAAGCTTCTTATAAATATCACAAACATGTGGAAGAAGGAGCAAGGGGTAAAATGGACCTTGGAAGTGAAGAAGTCCTTTGAACTGGTGAAACAAGCGTTAACCAAAACACCAGTTCTAATAAGTCCTGATTTTTCAAAAGATTTTTATATTTTTTCATTTGCATCAGAACATACAATCATTGTTGTCCTTTTACAGAAAAATCTAGAAGGAAAAGAGCAACCTATTGCATTTTTTAGCAAGGCATTGAGGGATGCCCCTCTAAAATATAACGTTATGGAGAAGTAAGCTTTTGCTTTGGTTAAAGCTTTGAAATACTTCAGAGTGTACATCCTTCACTCACACATCATTTCCTTTGTCCCAAACTCAGTTGTTAAATACATTATAACACAGGATCCAAATGGTAAGAGAGGTAAGTGGATTGTTGTTATCCTTGAATATGATTTAGAGATAAAACCCACTAAACTCATCAAAGGCCAAGGTCTAGCTAGATTGATGGCTGAAATCAATTTTCAAGTTCTTGATATTAATATGATTGATGCTTTAGGTGATCAAGAGGAAATCTCAACTCCCATTTTTGAAAACCATTTCATGAATTTCTCTTGGTATGCTAATATTATTTATGTTTTGATTAATTTGAATACACCTCCTGGTTTGACAAAAAAGAAGGCAAGATTCCTAAAGTTAAAAGTTGTAAACTATTCCATTATAGATAGATGTCTTTATTGGAAAAATGCAAGTGGTATATTGCTTAAATTTTTGCCTGAGTATGATGCAGAGAAGGCTAAGCACGAGTTCCATGAAGGAGAGTGTGGAGGTCATTTGTACTGGAAGACAACAGCCAACAAAATTTTGAGGGGTGGTTTCTATTGGCCTACTCTCTTTCCTGATATACACAAGATGATCATTTCCTGTCATAAATGTCAACTTTTTGAAGGCAAAAGAAAACTACTACCCCTACCTCTGCATCCAATCACTGTTGAAGCTCCTTTTCAATAGTGGGGACTTGACTTCATAGGAGAAATCCATCCACCATCTTCTGCTCAGCATAGATGGATTCTCACTGCCACAAAATATTTCACTAAGTGGATAGAAGCCATACCTTGCAGGCAGGCCAATGATTTTGTTATTATAAAATTCATGGAAACTAACATTCTCTCTAGATTTGGCTGTCCTACCAAGATCATGATTGATAATGCAGCAGCATTTGGATCAAAGAAGATGTTTGAATTCTGCCACAGATATCAGATAACATTGGGGCATTCCACGGCCTATTACCCTCAAGGTAATGGACTTGCGGAATCCTCAAACAAGATTTTAGCGAACATAATCAAAAAATTGTTGGAGGAAAACAAAAAGTCTTGGCACACAAAGCTAGTTCATGCACTTTGGGCTGACAAATTGACTTTGAAGAAATCTATTGGTATGTCACCTTTCCAGCTTGTGTATGGTACTAATGCAATTTTTCCAAAAATCCTTGGTGTACCAATTATGAAGTTGATTCAAGAGTTGAAAACTGAAGATAATGACATGCTCAAAAGAATAAATCAGACCATTCATCTACAACAAACCAGAGAGAAGGTTTATAACAAAGCATTACAGAAGTAGGACAACATTAAAAGGATTTTTGACACAAGAACAAAGGCCAGCAATTTCAATATTGGGGGCAGAGTTTTGAAGTGGGACTCAAGGAGGGAAGAAAAGGGAAAGCATGGAAAATTTGACAACTTATGGCTTGGCCCTTACTCTATTCATTCAGCTGCTGGTAACAATGCATTTTTCTTACAAGAGTTGAATGGAGCAGAATTGTTTGGGGTCCTGTCAATGGCAGGATGCTTAAGTGTTACTTTTCTTGATCCATGTGATGTTCTAAAAGCCTATTATAATTTTTCTCATTGTAAATACTTCACCCATCATTGCATTCAAAGTTATAAACATCAAAAATACAAAAACAAAGAAAGAAAGAAAAGAGGGCAGATTGTAAAAAACAAGAAAGGTATAAGCCCCATACCAAAAAAAAGAAACAAATTTGAAAGTGTGCAAGCTCAAATGCCACTCCTAAATAACACACTTCTAGTTAGTCAAACAACCTAATATTGACTAATTAGTTTTAAATTTTCTTCTAATAGGATAGTGAATTCGATTTGCCAAACTGTTTAATCTTGGCTCATCAGTAGATATTTTAGGATAGAAATTAAAGGTTCAAACATGCCAAAATATAAACCTAAGTTTCCAAAGAGACTGACTCAAATATGTTTCAAATTCTGAGTCAAGAAATATGTAAATATAGTTCCAATTAGCTTAAAATCTAAACCAGTGGACAAATGAAAGAAAACTAAAAACAAAATTCAAAATAGAGCTGTGAAAGAGATGAAGGAAATGCTTTGAAATTCCAGATCCTAAGCCTTCCATTTTTTTTTAAATTTCTGCAAAATAAGATCTATGTGCAGTTTGTTTTCATGCCATGGATTAGCAACGAGTTAGACTGTTCAATCCTGACTTGTATGCTTTTGAATCTCTATTGTAGAAAGTAGAGAATAAAAATCTGTTGGACAGTTTAATCCCAACAGATAGTAGGTTAGGTAGAGAATCATATGAACTCGACTATTTAATATGAGTCCATGGAGAAATAAGGAGTAGAAATAGATTATATTTCCTGCTTTCAAAATAATAAAATTTTTTAAAAGAGTTTGCCAATCCAAGTGCACTCTAATGAAGAAAAAATGTTAGATTAGTAGGATTGGGTAGGTAGAAAGCTTTTTGATGAAATATCCATTGTTTTCATGGCTGCTAATATGTTTTCAAAGCAAGATCATCCCAGCAAAGGAAGGGTAGCCCAATGGATAAGGCACTGGTCAGCCTCCCATAGAATACAAGTCTGAAGTTCTTCATGCCTTCAAGAAGGCACCATCCCCAAGTGGAGCCACTGTTAGCCACCTATGAAATTAGTTATACCAAAAGGTGGATAAATAATTTTTGGAGCCTTCAAGGAACAAATTTTATTGCAAAAAGTGTTGGCTCTTGAAGACTCTTAAAGGCCTCATGCCTCTGTCCAAAATCTTCGCTACTGTGCCCATTTTACACCCTAGAATTTTGTTGATTTCATGAGAGACTGTTGCAAAATCATCATTTTTCCCCTCCTTCCACTTCCAAAAACTAACCTCAATTTTTCCCCTTTATTCGCCATAAAAAATCCTTCATTTTCATATTTTTCCCCTTTCCCCTCCCTCAAAACCCATTTGATAAGGTTTAAGACTCTTTCTTTGCCTTATTGAAACCCTCACAACCATTGAAAAACTTGAAAATTTTCATAAAAAACACATTTTTGTATTATAGACTTAAGCCCCCTTGGGCCAAGTCTTAAGCGATTTCCCCTCCACGTGCTTGCACCCTAGAACCAAGTGCTAGACCCACAAAGTGCTTATCACATCGCAAAATCTGAGCGCATAAGTATGTTTGCTATGTTTAAAACTTTGATGTCGATTAGCCCTGTATATTATATCCCCTGATCATTTTGCTTCCCATATAGACCAAGGCCCCGCATTCGGGTGCCTATCCACTTCATATATATAAAACCAACCCGACAGATGAAACCTTGGTTTATATTAATTTTTTTTTTTTTTTGTAGGGTTTGAAAAGGTTTCCGCCGGCGCATCCCCACGGTCAATCACTATACCAAAACCGGAGTAGTTTTGATCGCACCGCTTTTGTGGGGTAAGTGGTATTTCCAATTCAAGTGCGACACATTCCACCAGCCGACATGTGGCCATGGGCAGTTTGGAGATACCGCCCTCCCTAGGCATTAAAAAGCGACTATGAGCTCAGCGCGATATGGACGTGAGTCGTCCGATGTAATACCAGCTCATCGGATGGTGATCGCACTCAAAAGAAGCTCGAGGGATAAGTTAAGGCTCGACACATTTATCAAAGCATCTCCACCATCGATCTGATCTACAGATCGATGGCCCAAAATCAGTCACTCCGGTCCCCACAGCCACAATAGCAGTCAGCGGTCCCACAGAACCGGTGGTCCCCAACGTTTAGTCAACATACACATCAACATCCATGCGGCAATAGCGGATTGGAGCGGGCCTTGTTTGTTTGCTTGTATGGTCGTGAAATCTAGACCTGAGGAGATTTATAGGGTGGAATTCATAGAGATTTTAGGTCACACTCACCCTAACGTCAGCAGGCCCCAAAACGAACCCGAGGAATTTTATATAGAGGATTTCATAACGATTTCGGGTCACAAACGCCCTGACGTCAGCGGACACCTTTTGTGACCCAAAATGGTTATACAACTTGGTTTTATCAAAGGTTTGAAGTCCGGATATATTATTTGGTAAAGGTTATTATATGGTTTTTCCATTATATACTGAAGAAAGGCCAAAGGCTAGGGTTTAATTCTCGCGCCTTCGATTTATTAAAGGAAGCCATCCATGGGTTCAAACTTCCTCGCCTCGTTAATGATTCGAAGGCATTTATGCCCCACGAGCCCTGCGCAGCACTGCACACCAACAGAACATAGTAAATAAATACAAATCAAAGAGTATCAGTGTCAAAGACAGAATGCACCAAAATGGAAGATTGAAGACAAATCTATGGGGGTTTACAGCTAAGAATGATTATCAAAATCCTAATCGTCCCAATTAAGACACAGTTAAAAGGAAATCAGAGTGTTTATCGGATAGCAAGGCCTCCACCAACACATCTGAGGCAAATTGGTTCCTCCCAGCTACCACAGTGCCACCTACACCTCAAAGCATTCAAATTGTAGGCCGAAGTTATTGATCAAGATCTGATATTTTCCCCAGTGCAGCCAGAGAGTGAATTCTGCAAATAAAATTAATGAAAAATATCAGCAGAATTACTTCAACATAACAGAGAGCCTCAAAAGTCAAAAAGAGCTCCCACTGAGCTTAAATCTTAATTTAAATTATTTAATACAGAGGAAACCTATGTAAGCTTTTTCATTGAGCCCCCCAAAGGCCGAGAAGCCATTAATTTTGTATTAATTATCTTTGGAGATCTTTTATCAGATCTCACCTCCTCTTTCTTCTATAAATACTACTAGAGAATATGAGAGACGGGTTGGTTGAGTTGGCTACTGAACATTGAAATGCAATTGAGCTTGAGACTTCTACTTATAAATAGTGTTCACTGGCTCTTGGAGCTCTGCTTGTGATAGTTAAGTTAGTCTGGGAAGTGTAGATGATTGCTAAACTAAAGCATTGGACTTGAAGTTGTAACTGGTTTGGAGCATCAATACAAGCTGATTTATGGGATCCTGGTCTATGTTCATGGCAATGTTTTTCTCATTGTGACTTGTTATTTTGTTTCCATTTTTATTGTGTTCATCTTCTCTTATAAAGAACAACATGCATAGAGTTAGGACCTACTGTATATCAGTACCCTTCTATGACTGAAAATCTTTATCTTCATGTTTTCTTCCAAATCTGTCTTATTTAGGAATGATTTCATTCAATTTAAGCATAGGAATGTTGGTGTTCCCTCGTCCTGTTGCCTTAGCTAATTGTTATTCTTAAATGTTATTTTCACTATATGTTAAGTAGATATGAACTAAGGAAGATATGGTGTGCCCTGGTCCTAGTTTTATCCCAAAAGACTGTCTGAAAGTTTCCCTTAGAATGTGTTAAAAGATGGCTAGTTTCAAAGTACTTACCAGATCTTGGGCCATTTTCTGTTATATTTGTGTTTGTCTTGAAAGTAACCAAGTAAAGAAGAGGTAGGAGAGAATTTGTGGTGAGATCGGCCCGCTAGTTTCTCCTCCAACAGTTGCCTTCAAGTTTCACTTTGTTTTAATATATTTTTGTATTGAAAGTGTATCAAAGGCTGGCTAGTTTCGAAGTACTCACTAGATTCTGGATTTATTTTATGTTTTTCTTAAGTGTTTGTCAAAGGCTGGCTAGCTTCAAAGTACTTACCAGATCCTGGGTTTCTCTTTGTTCGTAGTTTTTTTAAATTCCCCTTCTTGTTGTATCATTTCATTCCATAAATAAAACTTTAAAGAGATCTTTAGACATAGATGACTTGCCCCATGGACCACTCTCACCACTTGTTGTTTCAATTAAACCCTATTATGACTCCATAGCCCAATGGACTAAAACCTGCAATTATCTATCTTCCTGGCATAAGCTTGTTTTTATTGCTTGCAACTTTTCACCTTTGAAACTCTTTGCATTTAGAACTTTCCACCTCAAATAGTAATCATGCTCAACCATCCAAAAACAACCAAAACCCTCGGCCTTCATAACTAGCCTAATATCATTACCAAGACTTCAAAGACAAATCCATATTTTCACTTATTGGAGAGATCCCTCTCCGGATTTAGGAGGGCTAGATCCTAGAATCCCAAAGTGGTTGAAATGATGCTCTCCCTGTAGTTGGACTTTTGCCAATATTTCTAATTACAGGGAGCTAACAGAATGTAACTCTGTCTCGACTCCGATGGAAATCAACTTTAAGAAGTTGTGTGGAAACATTATTGTGCCTGTAATAGCAAATCCTACCGAGTATCGACAACTCGTGGTGGCCCTGATGTTCCTAGTGAACACCCATCGAGATGTATGTTTTGTCGTGAACACTTTGAGTCAAAATATGGTTGATCCTCATCACATTCACTCGATTGGTGGAAAGAATCTAGTGAGATATCTTCGAGGCACAATCAACCATGGGATGAGATACACTGCCGAGAATTTGAGACTCCTTGGATATATTGATGTCGATTGGGCTAGAAGTGTGGTATCACAAGAGTACATATGGATGCTACTTCACCTTTGGTTATGCATTTATATCTTGGATGAGCATGAAGAAGAAGTCAGTGGCTTTGAGCACTACTGAGGTCAAATACATTGCAGCGATTATGGCCTGATGTGAAGCTGTTTGGTTGCAAAATATCTTCAGTGAGTTATTTGGGCATGTGCTAGATACCATTGTTATCCTTTGTGATAACTAGAGTGGTATTTGTCTTTCTGAGAATCTCATGTTCCACAATCGATCCAATCATATTGATATGGGCTACCACTTTATTCGAGATATTGTATAGTGAGGTGCTATAAGGCTCAATAATATAGGAACTGATGAGTAGGTCACAGATATTCTCACAAAGCCCCTGGGGATGGTCAAGTTCCTAACCTTTCATGAGAATCTTGGAATCGTGGAAAGACCCTATTCTAAGGGTCCTTATTGAGTTGGACTATGAGTGCTAGGAGCTCCAAGGGGCTTGGGGATAGATTCTTAGAGCTATAAGAACACACGGGGCTAGGCTTGTTAAAAATTGTTGTGCTATTGCCTCACCATTATGATATTGAGTTGGTTAACCTCTCTTTGATCTAAGCATTGCACGCATCCTACCCATGGAGTTTCAGAATCATGGAAATTACCTCTCATTTTTCCAATGAGGTGGGAAATGTGGATAGATACCAATATAAATACCAATGGATGCATCATAGATTGTCGTACACTCTATGTCCAGGATGCCACGTGTCCAACACCATGATCTGGGATCAGGTATGATGAGGCTCTTACATCTAAACTGAATTCGTGTTAGTAAACTAACTTTGGGTTAGTATGTCACTATTTTTATTCTATTGAGGTTTTATCCTCTAAACTGACTTCGGGTCAGTAAAATAACTTTGGGTTAGTATGAGACTCTTTTGAGTCGAAGAGAGGTTTTAGCCTCTAAGTTGACTTCGGGTCAACTGAGTGTGATGTCCTTGTGACTCACTATTTGTTTTATTTGAGAAGAAGAGCTAGCAATGAAAGTTACGGTAGGATGGCGTGCGATGCTAGATGAAATTACACGATGGTATTGATGGATGACATAGGTGGACAAACAGAGTTCTCCCTAGTTGCGAGGGAGTGTTAATTTTTGGAAAATAAGCCCAAAATCCATGTTTCACTACTCATATGATGATGATCATATTTTTTTGGATTCCTCTTTTAGCGAGGTGCAATATTGGTCTAAAGATAATCTTGTTTGGATGAGCAGAACATATATTTTGAATTTATTTTCCACACATGTGAAAGGTTGGCCAGATATGTAATGTAGGCTCACATGCCTAATAGATGTGTCACATACCCTCACTGATGGATATAAATTGGAGAGTGTTGGAGGTCATTTTCTTATCAACTAATCAAATATCTCTGCTTTGTGATATGATTGGTTCGATAGCCTTTGGAGGTTTTTTTCCCTTACACGTGCAAAGATGGAGTTTTTGTTTTCTGCGGATCTTTTTTGGGCTGATTTGCTAAAGAATTGAACAACATTGACCGTGGTCAACCCTTGTCCATTTGACCTTAAACGTTTGCTGAAATCTCTATTTTTGGAGGTCGTACTGTTGGGCACAAAAATTGAGGGAAAATGATTTTTTTTACTAAAGCCCTAATTTGTTGCATTGAAATTATGTTGTTCTCATGCATTGACTTTATGTTGTTGTCCTACATTGACTTTTATACGTTGAATTTTGGTTGACCAAAGTTGAGGTTTGTGGGTGTGACACTTGGAGGTTGGCAGATCTAAGAAAGAATTTGTTGGCTAAAGCATCCTGTTGACTGTCGTAACGCACACCATCCTATATCTTTGTTGGACAAGAAGAATTGTAAAATCTGATCAATATTATTAGTTTGTCTTCTTTTGATCTACTATTGTGGTCTATCATCATTTTACTTTCATGTGGGTGAAATCGCGAAGTTGGGAAACACTTTTTGGCGGACGGCTAGAATATGGGAGAAATTTTTAATTTCTCGTCCGAGAAAATAGTCAACTCTATTTCTCGACCGAGAGTTTTAAAAACTCTCGTCCGAGAGTTTTATTGGGTTTAACCGGAGTTAAAAATCTCTCGGACGAGAGTTATGCATTTTCTCGTCCGAGAGTTTTATTGACGGAAACTCTCGGGAAGAATTTCGGACGAGAGTTTTAAAAACTCTCGGATGAGAGTTTTAAAAACTCTCGTATGAGAGTTTAAAAAACTCTCGTATGAGAGTTTTAAAAACTCTCGTATGAGAGTTTTATTCCTATAATAAAACACAAAATTTTTTAAGTTTTTAGAATTGGTACGTTATATAATTTAAATAGTACTTTATTAAAATTAAAAAATGATATAAAATAATAAAATTATAATTTTATTTTAAATTATTTTATTATTATTAATGATTAAAAATACATGAAGATTTAATTAAATAAAATTTGTTACACTATTTTGTAATATCAATGTTATATAAAAAACTAAAAATATTTTTATATAAAACTAATTGATATATTAATATAAATAAATTAAAATTCTAAAACATAAATCAAAATAAAAACAACTATATATAATTTATATAATATTTTTTTTGAAATTAATGAATAAATTTAAATTTAAAAAACAATTGACTAAATGTAATGAGGTGATAAAGGAGACAATGCATAGCACCTTAATATCGTTATAAATTCTTGGAAATCTCGAGAAATTTTTGAAGTGAGATGAGCTTCTTGGAATGCGTCACTTTATCTTCCACTTCAGTTTCACACAATTAACTTGAAAGGAAGTCTATTTTCCTAGGTATGGTTGTAAGGGAATGAACAATATTATTTGAACATTGAGTGAGATGCCCTTCTTGGAATCGGTCCTCCTATATTCCACTTTAGTTTCACAAGATTAAATTGAAATGAAGTTTATTTTCCTAGGTATGGATGTAAGGGGATAAAGAATATTATCCGAAAAGGAAATGAATGTTAAGTGTGACATTCCAAGCAGAAGTGTATGGGATTGGAGAATTATGTTATTGCAGAAAACTAACCCTTGACCCATTAACCCTTGACCCCTTAAACCCTAATTCCTAACCCCTAAACCTTAAACCTCTAAACCCTTAACCCCTAACCCATTTACCCCCACTAAACCTCTAAATCCCTAACCCATTTAACCCCTACCCCTAACACGTTAACCCCTAACCCATTTAAGCACCTAAACCCAAAAACCCCTAACTCCTAACCCCTAAAATACTTAACTGCTAACTCCCCTAACCCCCTAAACCTCTAAACCAATCCTAACCCATTTAACCCCCTAAACCTCAAAACCCCTAACCCCTTAAACCCTAATTCCCAACCCATAACCCTTGACCCCTTAAACCCTATTTCCTAAGCCCTAAACCCTTAACCCCTAACCCCTTAAACCCTAATTCCCAACCCCTAACCAATTCAATACCCTAAACCCCTAAAAACCTAACCCATTTAAGTGTTTATTCCATTTAACCCCCAAAACCCTAACCACTAACCCCTAAAATCCTTCACTGCTAAAACCCCTAAACCTCTAAACCTATAACCCATTTAACCCCCTAAACCCTAAAACCTCTAAACCCTTAACCCCTAACCCCTTAAACCCTAATTCCTAACCCCTAACCAATTCAACACCCTAAACCCCTAAAAACCTAACCCATTTAACCCCATTAACCCTAACTTCTAACCCCTAAAATCCTTAACTGCTAAATCCCCTAACCCCCTAAACCTCTAAACCAACCCTAACCCATTTAACCCCCTAAACCCTAAACCTATAACCCCTTAAATCCTAATTCCCAACCCGTAACCCATTCAACCCCTTAAACACCTAAACGTCTAACCCATTAACCCTTGACCCCTTAAACACTAATTCCTAACCCTTAACCCATTTAACCCCCTAAACCCTAAACCTCTAAACCCTTAACCCCTAACCCATTCACCCCCACTAAACCTCTAAACCCCTAACCCATTTAACCCCTAAACGCTAAACCTCTAAACCCTTAACCCCTAACCCATTTAAGCCCTTAAACCCCAAAACCCCTAACCCCTTAAACCCTAATTCCCAACCCATAACCCTTGACCCCTTAAACCCTATTTCTTAACCCCTTAACCCCTAACCCCTTAAACCCTAATTCCCAACCCCTAACCAATTCAACACCCTAAACCCCTAAAAACCTAACCCATTTAAGTGTTTACTCCATTTAACCCCCAAAACCCTAACTCCTAACCCCTAAAATCCTTCACTGCTAAATCCCCTAAACCTCTAAACCTATAACCCATTTAACCCCCTAAACCCTAAACCTCTAAACCCTTAACCCCTAACCCCTTAAACCCTAATTCCCAACCCCTAACCAATTCAACACCTAAACCCCTAAAAACCTAACCCATTTAACCCCATTAACCCCTAACTTCTAACCCCTAAAATCCTTGCTAAATCATAAACCTCTAAACCCTAACCCATTTAACCCCCTAAACCCTAAACCTATAACCCCTTAAACCCTAGTTCCCAACCCATAACCCATTCAACCCCTTAAACACCTAAACCTCTAACCCATTAACCCTTGACCCCTTAAACACTAATTCCTAACCCTTAACCCATTTAACCCCCTAAATCCTAAACCTCTAAACCCTTAACCCCTAACTCATTTACCCCCACTAAACCTCTAAACCCCTAACCCATTTAACCCCTAAACGCTAAACCTCTAAACCCTTAACCCCTACCCCTAACTCGTTAACCCCTAACCCATTTAACCCCTTAAACCCCAAAACCCCTAACCCCTTAAACCCTAATTCCCAACCCATAACCCTTGACCCCTTAAACCCTATTTCTTAACCCCTAAACCCTTAACCCCTAACCCCTTAAATCCTAATTCCCAACCCCTAACCAATTCAACACCCTAAACCCCTAAAAACCTAACCCATTTAAGTGTTTACTCCATTTAACCCCCAAAACCCTAACCCCTAACCCCTAAAATTCTTCACTGCTAAATCCCCTAAACCTCTAAACCTATAACCCATTTAACCCCCTAAACCCTAAACCTTTAAACCCTTAATCCCTAACCCCTTAAACCCTAATTCCCAACCCCTAACCAATTCAACACCCTAAACCTCGAAAAACCTAACCCATTTAACCCCATTAACCCCTAACTTCTAACCCCTAAAATCCTTAACTGCTAAATCCCCTAACCCCCTAAACCTCTAAACCAACCCTAACCCATTTAACCCCCTAAACCCTAAACCTATAACCCCTTAAACCCTAATTCCCAACCCATAACCCATTCAACCCATTAAACACCTAAACCTCTAACCCATTAACCCTTGACCCCTTAAACACTAATTCCTAACCCTTAACTCACTTAACCCCCTCAACCTAAACCTCTATTATGTGCCACACATAATAAACCCCTAGCCCCCCAACCCCTAAGCATTTAAACCTCTAAACCCTTAACCCCTACCTAACTCGTTAACCTAACCCATTTAACCCCCTAAACCTCAAAACCCCTAACCCCTTAAACCCTAATTCAAAACCCATAACCCTTGACCCCTTAAACCCTATTTCTTAACCCCTAAACCCTTAACCCCTAACCCCTTAAACCCTAATTCCCAACCCCTAACCAATTCAACACCCTAAACCCCTAAAAACTTAACCCATTTAAGTGTTTACTCCATTTAACCCCCAAAAACCTAACCCCTAACCCCTAAAATCCTTCACTGCTAAATCCCCTAAACCTCTAAACCTATAACCCATTTAACCCCCTAAATCCTAAACCTCTAAACCCTTAACCCCTAACCCCTTAAACCCTAATTCCCAACCCCTAACCAATTCAACACCCTAAACCCCAAAAAACCTAACCCATTTAACCCCATTAACCCCTAACTTCTAACCCCTAAAATCCTTAACTGCTATATCCCCTAACCCCCTAAACCAACCCTAACCCATTTAACCCCCTAAACCCTAAACCTATAACCCCTTAAACCCTAATTCCCAACCCATAACCCATTCAACTCCTTAAACACCTAAACCTCTAACCCATTAACCCTTGACCCCTTAAACACTAATTCCTAACCCTTAACCCATTTAACCCCCTAAACCCTTAACCCCTAACCCATTTACCCCCACTAAACCTCTAAACCCCTAACCCATTTAGCCCCTAAACGCTAAACCTCTAAACCCTTAACCCCTACCCCTAACTCGTTAACCCCTAACCCATTTAAGCCCTTAAACCCCAAAACCCCTAACCCCTTAAACCCTAATTCCCAACCCATAACCCTTGACCCCTTAAACCCTAATTCCTAACCCCTAAACCCTTAAGCCCCTAATTCCCAACCCCTAACCAATTCCACACCGTAAACCCCTAAAAACCTAACCCATTTAAGTGTGGATTCCATTTAACCCCCAAAACCCTAACCCCTAACCCCTAAAATCCTTCACTGCTAAATCCCCTAACCCCTAAACCTCTAAACTTGTAACCCATTTAACCCCCTAAACCCTAAACCTATAAACCCTTAACCCCTAACCCCTAAAACCCTAATTCCCAACCCCTAACCAATTAGACACCCTAAACCCCTAAAAACCTAAACCATTTAACCCCATTAACCACTAACTTCTAACCCCTAAAATCCTTAACTGCTAAATCCCCTAACCCCCTAAACCTCTAAACCAACCCTAACCCATTTAGCCCCCTAAAACCAAAACCTATAACCCCTTAAACCCTAATTCCCAACCCATAACCCATTCAACCCCTTAAACACCTAAACCTCTAACCCATTAACCCTTGACCCCTTAAACACTAATTCCTAACCCTTAACCCATTTAACCCCCTAAACCCTAAACCCATTAACCCCTTAAACCCTAATTCCCAACCCATTCAACCCCCTAAACCCTAATTCCCAACCCATTCAACCCCCTAAACCCTAATTCCCAACCCATTCAACCCCCTAGGTGTTTAAGGGGTTGAATGGGTTATGGGTTGGAAATTAGGGTTTAAGGGGTTATAGGTTTTGGTTTTAGGGGGTTAAATGGGTTAGGGTTGGTTTAGAGGTTTAGGGGGTTAGGGGATTTAGCAGTTAAGGATTTTAGGGGTTAGAAGTTAGTGGTTAATGGGGTTAAATGGGTTAGGTTTTTAGGGTTTTAGTGTGTCTAATTGGTTAGGGGTTGGGAATTAGGGTTTTAGGGTTAGGGGTTAAGGGTTTAGAGGTTTAGGGTTTACGGGGTTAAATGGGTTACAAGTTTAGAGGTTTAGGGGGTTAGGGGATTTAGCAGTGAAGGATTTTTGGGGTTAGGGGTTAGCGTTTTGGCGGTTAAATGGAATCCACACTTAAATGGGTTAGGTTTTTAGGGGTTTACAGTGTTGAATTGGTTAGGGGTTGGGAATTAGGGGCTTAAATATGTTAGGGGTAGGGATTAAGGGTTTAGAGGTTTAGGGTTTAAGGGTTAAATGGATTAGGGGTTTAGAGGTTTAGTGGGGGTAAATAGGTTAGGGGTTAAGGGTTTAGAGGTTCAGGGTTTAGGGGGTTAAGGGTTTAGGGGTTAGGAATTATGGTTTAAGGTGTCAAGGGTTATGGGTTTGGAATTAGGGTTTAAGGGGTTAGGGGTTAAGGGTTTAGAGGTTTACGGTTTAGGGGGTTATATGGGTTACAAGTTTAGAGGTTTAGGGGGTTAGGGGATTTAGCAGTGAAGGATTTTAGGGGTTGGGGGTTAGGTTTTTTGGGGTTAAATGGAATCCACACTTAAATGGGTTAGGTTTTTAGGGGTTTGGGGTGTTGAATTGGTTAGGGGTTTTGGGGTTTAGGGGCTTAAATGGGTTAGGGGTTAACGGGTTAGGGGTAGAGTGAAGGGAAAAGGGATTTAGGGTTTAGAGTTAAATAGGTAGGGGGTTTGCAGAAGTTTAGTGGGGGTAAATGCGGTAGGGGATTAGGGATTTAGGAGTTAAATGGAGTTAGGGGGGGGTTAGGGAGGTAGGGTTTAAAGAGTCGAAGTTAAGGGGTTAGAGGTTTAGGTGTTTAAGGTGTTGAATGGGCTATGGGTTGGGAATTAGGGTTTAATGAGTTATAGGTTTAGGGTTTAGGGGGTTAAATTGGTTAGGGTTGGTTTATAGGTTTAGGGGGTTAGGGGATTTAGCAGTTAAGGATTTTAGGGGTTAGAAGTTAGGGGTTAATGGGTTAGGGGTAGGGGTTAACGGTTTAGAGGTTGAAGGTTTAGGGCGTTAAATGGGTTAGGGGTTAGGAATTAGGGTTTAAGGGGTCAAGGGTTAAGGGGTTAGAGGTTTAGGTGTTTAAGGGGTTGAATGGGTTATGGGTTGGGAATTAGGGTTTAAGGGGTTATAGGTTTAGGGGGTTAGGATATTTAGCAGTTAAGGATTTTAGAGGTTAGAAGTTAGGGGTTAATGGAGTTAATTAGGGTTTAAGGGATCAAGGGTTAAGGGGTTAGAGGTTTAGGTGTTTAAGGGGTTGAATGCGTTATGGGTTGGGAATTAGGGTTTAAGGGGTTATAGGTTTAGGGGGTTAGGGGATTTAGCAGTTAAGGATTTTAGAGGTTAGAAGTTAGGGGTTAATGGAGTTAAATGGGTTAGGTTTTTAGGGGTTTGGGGTGTTGAATTGGTTAGGGGTTCAGAATTAGGGTTTTAGGGGTTAGGGGTTAAGGGTTTAGAGGTTTAGGGTTTAGGAGGTTAAAAATGGGTTAGGGGTTAGGAATTAGGGTTTAAGGGGTCAACATTTAAGGGGTTAGAGGTTTAGGTGTTTAAGGGGTTGAATGGGCTATGGGTTGGGAATTAGGGTTTAATGGATTATAGGTTTAGGGTTTAGGGGGTTAAATTGGTTAGGGTTGGTTTATAGGTTTAGGGGGTTTAAGGATTTTAGGGGTTAGAAGTTAGGGGTTAATGGGTTAGGGGTAGGGGTTAAGGGTTTAGAGATTTAAGGTTTAGGGCGTTAAATGGGTTAGGGGTTAGTAATTAGGGTTTAAGGGGTCAAGGGTTAAGGGGTTAGAGGTTTAGGTGTTTAAGGGGTTGAATGAGTTATGGGTTGGGAATTAGGGTTTAAGGGGTTATAGGTTTAGGGGGTTAGGGGATTTAGCAGTTAAGAATTTTAGAGGTTAGAAGTTAGGGGTTAATGGAGTTAAATGGGTTAGGCTTTTAGGGGTTTAGGGTGTTGAATTGGTTAGGGGTTCAGAATTAGGGTTTTAGGGGTTTAGGGTTTAGGGTTTAGAGGTTTAGGGGGTTAAATGGGTTACAGGTTTAGAGGTTTAGGGGTTTAGGGGATTTAGCAGTGAAGGATTTTAGGGGTTAGGGGTTAGGGTTTTGGGGGTTAAATTGAATCCACACTTAAATGGGTTAGGTTTTTAGGGGTTTAGGGTGTTGAATTGGTTAGGGGTTGGGAATTAGGGTTTAAGGGATTAGGGGTTAAGGGTTGAGGGGTTAGGAATTAGGGTTTAAGGGGTCAAGGGGTATGGGTTGGGAATTAGGGTTTAAGGGGTTAGGGGTTTTGGGGTTTAGGGGCTTAAATGGGTTAAGGGTTAACGAGTTAGGGGTAGGGGTTAAGGTTTTAGAGATTTAGGGTTTAGGGGTTAAATGGGTTAGGGGTTTAGAGGTTTAGTAGGGGTAAATGGTTTGGGGGTTAAGGGTTTAGATGTTTAGGGTTTAGGGGGTTAAGGGTTTAGGGGTTAGGAATTAGGGTTTAAGGGGTCAAGGGTTATGGGTTGGGAATTATGGTTTAAGGGTTTAGGGGTTAAGGGTTTAGAAGTTTAGGGTTTAGGGGGTTGAATGGGGTATAGGTTTAGAGGTTTAGGGGGTTACAAGATTTAGCAGCGAAGGATTTTAGGGGTTAGCGATTAGGGTTTTGGGGGTTAAATGGAATCCACACTTAAATGGGTTTTGTTTAGGGGGTTAAATGGGTTAGCCCGGTTAGGAATTAGGGTTTAAGGGGTCAAGGGTTAAGGGGTTAGAGTTTTAGGTGTTTAAGGGGTTGAATGGGTTATGGGTTGGGAATTAGGTTTTAAGGGGTTATAGGTTTTGGGTTTAGGGGGTTAAATGGGTTAGGGTTGGTTTAGAGGTTTAGGGGGTTAGGGGATTTAGCAGTTCAGGATTGTAGGGGTAAGAAGTTAGTGGTTAATGGGGTTAAATGGGTTAGGTTTTTAGGGGTTTAGGGTGTCTAATTGGTTAGGGGTTGGGAATTAGGGTTTTAGGGGTTAGGGGTTAAGGGTTTAGGGTTTAGGGGGTTAAATGGGTTACAGGTTTAGAGGTTTAGCGGGTTAGGGGATTTAGAAGTGAAGGATTTTAGGGGTTAGGGGTTAGGGTTTTGGGGGTTAAATGGAATCCACACTTAAATGGGTTAGGTTTTTAGGGGTTTACGGTGTTGAATTGGTTAGGGGTTGGGAATTGGGGCTTAAGGGTTTAGGGGTTAGGAATTAGGGTTTAAGGGTTCAAGGGTTATGGGTTGGGAATTAGGGTTGAAGGGGTTAGGGGTTTTGGGGTTTAAGGGCTTAAATGGGTTAGGGGTTAACGAGTTAGGGGTAGGGGTTAAGGGTTTAGAGGTTTAGCGTTTAGGGGTTAAATGGGTTAGGGGTTTAGAGGTTTAGTGGGGGTAAATGGGTTAGGGGTTAAGGGTTTAGGGGGTTAAATGGGTTAAGGGTTAGGAATTAGTGTTTAAGGGGTCAAGGGTTAATGGGTTAGAGGTTTAGGTGTTTAAGGGGTTGAATGGGTTATGGGTTTGGAATTAGGGTTTAAGGGGTTATAGGATTAGGGTTTAGGGGGTTAAATGGGTTAGGGTTGGTTTAGAGGTTTAGGGGGTTAGGGGATTTAGCAGTTAAGGATTTTAGGGGTTAGAAGTTAGGGGTTAATGGGGTTAAATGGGTTAGGTTTTTCGGGGTTTAGGGTTTTGAATTGGTTAGGGGTTGAGAATTAGGGTTTAAGGGGTTAGGGGTTAAGGGTTTAGAGGTTTAGGGTTTAGTGGGTTAAATGGGTTATAGGTTTAGAGGTTTAGGGGATTTAGCAGTGAAGGATTTTAGGGGTTAGGGGTTAGGGTTTTGGGGGTTAAATGGAATAAACACTTAAATGGGTTAGGTTTTTAGGGGTTTAGGGTGTTGAATTGGTTAGGGGTTTGGAATTAGGGTTTAAGGGGTTAAGGGTTAAGGGTTTAGGGTTTAGGAAATAGGGTTTAAGGGGTCAAGGGTTATGGGTTGGGAATTAGGGTTTAAGGGGTTAGGGGTTTTGAGGTTTAGGGGGTTAAATGGGTTAGGATTGGTTTAGAGGTTTAGGGGGTTAGGGGATTTAGCAGTTAAGTATTTTAGGGGTTAGGAGTTAGGGGTTTTGGGGTTTAGGTGCTTAAATGGGTTAGGGGTTAACATGTTAGGAGTAGGGGTTAAGGGTTTAGGGGTTAAATGGGTTAGGGATTTAGAGGTTTAGTGGGGGTAAATGGGTTAGGGGTTAAGGGTTTAGAGGTTTAAGGTTTAGGGGTTTAAGGGTTTAGGGTTAGGAATTAGGGTTTAAGGGGTCAAGGGTTATGGGTCAAGGGTTAAGGGGTCAAGGGTTAGTTTTATGCAATAACATAATTCTCCAATCCCATACACTTCTGCTTGGAATGTCACACTTAACATTCATTTCCTTTTTGGATAATATTCTTTATCCCCTTACATCCATACCTAGGAAAATAAACTTCATTTCAATTTAATCTTGTCAAACTAAAGTGGAATATAAGAGGACCCATTCCAAGAAGGGCATCTCACTCAATGTTCAAATAATATTGTTCATTCCCTTACATCCATACCTAGGAAAATAGACTTCCCTTCAAGTTAATTGTGTGAAACTGAAGTGGAAGATAAAGTGACCCATTCCAAGAAGCTCATCTCACTTCAAAAATTTCTCGAGATTTCCAAGAATTTATAACAATATTAAGGTGCTATGCATTGTCTCCTTTATCACCTCATTGCATTTAGTCAATTGTTTTTTAAATTTAAATTTATTCATTAATTTCAAAAAAAATATTATATAAATTATATATAGTTGTTTTCATTTTGATTTATGTTTTAGAATTTTATTTTATTTATATTAATATATCAATTAGTTTTATATAAAAATATTTTTAGTTTTTTATATAACATTGATATTACAAAATATTGTAACAAATTTTATTTAATTAAATCTTCATGTATTTTTTATCATTAATAATAATAAAATAATTTAAAATAAAATTATTATTTTATTATTTTATATCATTTTTTAATTTTAATAAAGTACTATTTAAATTATATAACGTACCAATTCTAAAAACTTAAAAATTTTTGTGTTTTATTATAGGAATAAAACTCTCGGATGAAAGTTTTCAAAACTCTCATACGAGAGTTTTCTAAACTCTCATACGAGAGTTTTCTAAACTCTCATACGAGAGTTTTCAAAACTCTCATACGAGAGTTTTCTAAACTCTCATACGAGAGTTTTCTAAACTCTCATACGAGAGTTTTCTAAACTCTCATACGAGAGTTTTCTAAACTCTCATACGAGAGTTTTCTAAACTCTCATACGAGAGTTTCATCGGGTAAACTCTCGGGCGCAAACTCTCGTCCGAGAGTTTTTAAAACTTTCGGCCGAGAGTTTGGCCGTGAGTTTAAATGTAACTTTAGGCGGGTTAAACTCTCGGTCGAGAGTTTTATAAATTTCTCGTCCGAGACATTATCTCGGCCGAGAGTTTCTGGTCAACGAAAAACACAGAAAATTCTGCAGTTTTCAGGAACCTGAAACTTCTGAGGGGCAGAAAACCTACAAAAACATAATTTTATATGTCGGACAAAGTACCATTAGATTCATCTCTGAATCTAGTTTCTGATGATATGAGATTTGTGGAGTTTCATTAAAAAATTCATTTTTTTATTAATTTTTTACTAAACTGTGTCATTGTGGAATTTCATTGTTCGAAAAATTGCACTAAATGAAAATTCAATAACTTTCAAATGAGGACACCAAAAAATTCAAAAAAATCATACTGCACTTCCTCTCCCTATCTAATTCAAAAGGGTACTCTCATTTTTCTTATTGATGATCACATTGAAAAGAAAATCAAAGGATAATAAAATGTATTGAAACATCACTGTTTTTTTGTCTTCGTCCATTTCAAAAAATAATAAAAAATAGTGATTTAATCCGAAAATTACCGAAAAATAGTCTGTGCACTAGTGCAATATATGAAGATTATGATGCTATGGTTTTTTTCCAAAAAATGAATAACCTTCCCTAAAAAAAGTAAAGGATAATAAAGTGACTATTTATGTTTGCCTGAAAATTTCAAGTATATGCAGTTAGTAAACAAGAAATTTACCCCTCTATATGTCAATATTTTTTTTTAAAAAAATATGGGTATGGAGGTAAGACAATTCTCTACAATTCTTGTTTTTATGTCAAAGCATAATTTGCAATAAAAATATGAGTTTAGTGGAGTTGAAGTTGAAAATCATAGAAAATTACAATTTTCAACGTCAAAAAAGGGCAAAAAGTGTTTCCCAACTTCACATTTTCACCCCAAAGTCAAAATTTCGCCCTCTTGAAAATTTGCCTCAATCGAGGTTCCGCCTGCCTCTTTCTGGGCTCATGGTTCCACATGACCTGCATTAAAAAAATATTAAAACCTCGGACTGCGTGCGCGCTCTCCTGCTCCTCCATGGCCTGGGCGCACTGTAAAAATCTGGGTTTAAATAAATTTTCTGGGCGGAATTTACCAAGCCCACCGTTGGGCGCAATGGTAAAACTTAGTAATCGTTGAGGAGAGGTCGGGGGGTCAAATCCCGCCCCTCCCAACATAGCACGACAGTTATTTTAAAAATTAGGCGTGTTCTTTTTTGGAAGGGGTTGGGTCCGCCTTGGGTGGCCCGCCCAACAACCCACGGTTCAAACATTAAATAATAGTGTTGTAGTTGTTTAAATTGTTGGGCCGTTGGTTTTAAATATGGTGGAGGTTGTGTGTTGGGCCGCCTGTGGATCGAGCCGGCCCACGTGGCCGGGCGGGTTCGATTCCCGCCGGCCCATTATTATATATGGTGCCACATATGCCGACGGGGGTGGCGGGGGTCACGGCCCCCACCTCCTTTTCTTTAAATAAATTTTTGTTATTAAAACAAACTTATGCGTTTTGAAAAATTCGGTTTTGGACCGAAGGAGTGCAATTAACCAGGCCACAATTTCACCCGGAATCTGGCCTGAGCTTGCTGAAATCCGGTGGCCGGAAAAAGTCCAATTCGTGCCTTCCTTAAGGCTGTCCAGTCACCAAGTCAACCTGGAACTTTGACCGCTTATAACTTCTTCATACAGACTCGGAATTGAGTGTCGTCTGCGTCGTTGGATTCAGAAAGACGAGATCTACAACATGAACCTGGTTCAAGAATATTTTGAACACTTTGATTTTTGAGCCTTGTACTCAAGCCTCTTATATCTGTACCTGATTATTCCACCTGGATCAAACCTCCCCACTGAGGAGCTTTTGGTCCTCCAAAAGCATCAAGCTTTACGTATCATCAACTGTCTGCAACTGTTGTTGAAAGGCGCATCCCCACATGACTCCTTCACCTGGCGTACTTCAGAATCAAGATGCAAAGCCATCATGTACAACTGCTACAATGTGATGTCTGAAAAGGCACATCCCTTGAAGACTCCTTCACCTTACGTACTTCAGAATCAAGATGCAAAGCCAACACCTGCAACTACTGAAATGCAAATGTCTGAAAAGGCACATCCCATGAAGACTCCTTCACCTCACGTACTTCGGAATCAAGATGTAAAGCCAACACCTGCAACTGCGGAAATGAAAATGTATGAAAAGGCACATCCCATGAAGACTCCTTCACCTCACGTACTTCGGAATCGAGATGCAAAGCCAACACCTGCAACTGCTGAAATGAAAATGTCTGAAAAGGCACATCCCATGAAGACTCCTTCACCTCACGTACTTCGGAATCGAGATGCAAAGCCAACACCTGCAACTGCTGAAATGCAAATGTCTGAAAAGGCACATCCCATGAAGACTCCTTCACTTCTGTCTTTCGGAATCGGAATGCCAACACCTGCCTAAAGCTGCAACGAACATTACATTCTCAATGTGACCAATAATGACCCAAATGTTTCCATACTTGCCACGAGTTTATAACATGTACTCGGTGGTCAAGCTTACAGCAAAATGGAAATCATACATCAACAAAATTACAAGACCAGACCTCATCGTCGCATTTTGAAGTGATGGCAAAACTCCTCATCACTTTTACATGAAAGAAATGCATTAGACGAATCATACAACATGACCAAAACATAATCATCGCATCTCAAAGTGATGGCAACAATCATCACTTTTACATGAAAGAGATTTAACATACGACTTATAAAACAAGGCCAAAAAAATGTCATGTCGCTTAAACGAGTGATGGAAACACATCATCACTTTCATAATGCGACAAAAGACATACAAGCATGGCCATGACAAGCTTAACATCTCTAGAAAAAAAAACAATCTAGAAGAACCACTTCTCATTTATTAAAACAAGTGGATCATTTCCCTGTGGCGAACTTGCTTGTCGATCAGCTCTTTCCACTGGTGTATGCATGGGCTCTTTGGCTTTACGGCGCTGCTCTGGATGAAGTTTCCAACATGTGGCTCTTTGGTGGCCACTTCGGTCGCAATGGGTGCAAAAGTTCTTTTTCCTCCAAACCTGCTTAACTGATTTCCTTTCCTGTTGGGGAGAAGGCTTTTCATGCCTCTTCCGCCTTTGTGCTGCCATCCTCTTCGAGCACTCAGAAATCACATGGTTATTTAAACCACAAAATAAACAAGTTTTACAATGCCATATTTTACGACCGTGGTTATCAACATTCTTGTAATTAAAATGCACTCTGGAATAATGAGACTTAGTATACCTTCTGTGGTGGTCTCTGGTGCCATCATGATGATGGGAGCTCGCCTCGGTTCCTTCACTGCAACGTGCACTATCATGGAACGATGGCGAAGTGTCCCTATCATTCCTCTTCCTTGGAGATTTCATCATTATCTCTTTGCTCTTGATGTCCTTCAAACAATCTTCACCATTGTACCCCAAACCTGCATAACGAGGTCGTTGCACAACCTCCAAAGGTTCGGTTATGCCTTGGCCACGAATGCCAAGTCCTCCTCCTCTGTACCCCATTTTAGTGAGGAGCCTCATGCCGGTACCTGTGATTGGTATCTCCACACTTCCAACTAAAATGACATCATGTGAAGAAACTGAAGAAAAATCAACACTATTTACCTTAGGTGTTGATTGCGAAACAGATGAAGAAAGCTGTTGTAAGCCTTCGTCGCGCTTCACTTCTGTCACTGCCTCTGACACGGCTTGTAGCTGAAGCTGCATCTGCTGCATCTCCTCCTTCTCTTTCTGTAGGAATGCTTTTAAGGCATCATGATATCTCTGAAGAGTTTCGTTGTTGCGTTTCAAATCTTCCCACGCCTTTGTCGTGGCTTGCAACTGAAGCTGCAACTTCTGCTTCTCTTCCTTCTCTTCATGTAGGAACGCCTTCAAGGCATCATGATCTGCTTGCAAAATTTCATTGTTGCACTTCCAATCTTCCCACGCTTCTGTTGTGGCTTGCAACTGAAGCTGCAACTGTTGTTTTTCCTCCTTCTCTGTGTGTAGGAGGGTCTTCAATTCTTCATTCTCTGCTGCTTGTTTTTCGTAAGCCTCGTACAGTATGTCCGCTTTCTCGGACACCCTGAGCATGGTTTCGTACATGTCCTTGACACTTTCCATGGCTCAACTCAGCAAACGTTCAATGTTCACGCCTGCAATCCAATCAGCAAGAATACCTGCTCCGATACCACTTGATCCAGGGTAAAATCTTGATACCCTTAACCAAGACCTTTTAATTCGGCTGATAAATAGAATTGCATTTAATTAAAGACGTTAAAGAACTGAAATGAACGATTGTAGCTGAAAATAAGAGGAACATAAATGAACAAGATCAGCAATCATAAGAACACGTCGTTTGATGACGGAGTTCGTCCAGGAGGGACTACATCTCCGGGCCTCGGTGTCAAGATGGTGTAGGCCGCTGCATTATGTGTTGTAAGAAGAGATGTACATGGATGTGTTTCCCTATGACATACAAGGAAAAATTTCCCTCACGCAGGAGTGGCTTGACTTCTTTAAGAGATATTCCACTACAGAACTCTCATACATAAAGAAAGACTCCTATCAGTATGACCATAGCTGACATGTAGCAAATAAGAGTATCCCGCCAATCCTGGCAAACAAGGGATCTCAAAAATACACATCGCAAATAAGAGCATCCCGCCAATGTGGCATAAAAGGGGCTCATACATGACACAAATCCATAGCTGAAAGTACATCAAAAACAACACAAAGCAAGATCCCACAACTCATGAATCAACAAGGATCTGCAAGACATAATGAATCTCAAAGAGAAATAAATAGATAAGTACATGGAATACACATCATATACCTCATGCTGCCATTTGCTGAACGCTGAACTGCTTTGCAGCTGAATCTGAAAGCACCATCAATCTTGTGGCGTCGAGAAAGGTGAAAACGACTGCTCACATGTGCAAATCTGACACCGGCATAGTCCACTTCCAAAAGTGGCTGGAAAATCAAAAACTCAGATGCAGAAACTGAGCACGCCATCAGACTCGTGGCGCTGAGTAGTGCTGAAATGACATAAAATTTGTCCCATTTGGACAAAGTCAAAATTTCACCCTCTTGAAAATTTGCCTCAATCGAGGTTCCGCCTGCCTCTTTCTGGGCTCATGGTTCCACATGACCTGCATTAAAAAAATATTAAAACCTTGGACTGTGTGCGCGCTCTCCTGCTCCTCCATGGCCTGGGCGCACTGTAAAAATCTGGGTTTAAATAAATTTCCTGGGCGGAATTTACCAAGCCCACCGTTGGGCACAATGGTAAAACTTAGTAATCGTTGAAGAGAGGTCGGGGGGTCAAATCCCGCCCCTCCCAACATAGCATGACAGTTCTTTTAAAAATTAGGCGTGTTCTTTTTTGGAAGGGGTTGGGTCCGCCTTGGGCGGCCCACCCAACAACCCACGGTTCAAACATTAAATAATAGTGTTGTAGTTGTTTAAATTGTTGGGCCGTTGGTTTTAAATATGGTGGAGGTTGTGTGTTGGGCCGCCCGTGGATCGGGCCGACCCACGTGGCTGGGCAGGTTCGATTCCCGCCGGCCCATTATTATATATGGTGCCACATATGCCGACGGGGGTGGCGGGGGTCACGGCCCCCACCTCCTTTTCTTTAAATAAATTTTTGTTATTAAAACAAACTTATGCGTTTTGAAAAATTCGGTTTTGGACCGAAGGAGTGCAATTAACCAGGCCACAATTTCACCCAGAATCTGGCCTGAGCTTGCCGAAATCCGGTGGCCGGAAAAAGTCCAATTCGTGCCTTCCTTAAGGCTGTCGAGTCACCAAGTCAACCTGGAACTTTGACCGCTTATAACTTCTTCATACGGACTCGGAATTGAGTGTCGTCTGCGCCGTTGGATTCAGAAAGACGAGATCTATAACATGAACCTGGTTCGAGAATATTTTGAACACTTTGATTTTTGAGCCTTGTACTCAAGCCTCTTGTACCTGTCCCTGATTATTCCACCTGGATCATCCCATCACCATAAACCTTGTAAGCATGTTTGCATTTTAAGGCTCCAAAAATCATAATTATTCCCACTAAATAGAGGTGTAGGGATTGCAAATTGACTTGTCGAGGCCATGTTTGAAGTAATAAAAAAATATGAAAAAAACTCTTCTTAAAACACTTCCAAATAGATAGCACAAATAGACTTTGGATGAAGGTGATTAAAAACTATATTGTTTTTAATTCTTTTTAACTTTAACACCTTAATTTTATAAATCCCATCATTGAATATTCACACCAACATCAAACATCCTCATTCCTCTCCTTTCAACATCCTCATTAATATACATTGAATAAATCCCTTTTTTCTATAGGCTAAAAAGCCAAACCAATCAACTAAAAATAAAACCGTGCAGAGTTTTGATCCAACAAGATCATTGCATATACAAACTTTTGAAAGTTTGTAAATGTGAGGATCTTGTTGGATCAAAACTCTGCACGGTTTTATTTTTAGTTGATTGGTTTGGCTTTTTAGCCTATAGAAAAAAGGGATTTATTCAATGTATATTAATGAGGATGTTGAAAGGAGAGGAATGAGGATGTTCGATGTTGGTGTGAATCTTCAATGATGGGATTTATAAAATTAAGGTGTTGAAGTTAAAAAGAGTTAAAAACAATATAGTTTTTAATCACCTTCATCCAAAGTCTATTTGTGCTATCTATTTGGAAGTGTTTTAAAAAGAGTTGTTTTCAGATTTTTTTAATGCTGGATTACAAAAACTATTAAAGCAGTGAAGCATGCACCTTCCACTGCTAAATTCAATTAAGGGTTTACAAATTCCTTGTTGTACGCAGCGTCAAACAGCGTCTTGCAGGCAGCTTTAAACAACAACTTGCAGGCAGCTTCAAGTGTCGAAAAGCATGCAGCAGTGAAAGATTAGGTAGCAGCTTCAAACAACGAGGACTTTGCTTCAGCTCTCAGGCAATGAAGCAGGCAACGTCAAACAACAAGGACTCTGCTTCAGCTCTCAAGCAATGGAGATCCTAACTAGGATTACAGAGCAACCTGCACTGATACCATGATAGATTTAAAAAAGGAGAGAAGTAGGACACAACAGAACACGGAAGCAATGGTTTTCATTAAAGGAGGATATATATATATATATATATATATACACATTTAGAAACATTTAAACTTGAAACTAATTCTTAACTAATTTTAGGAACCGATTCTTTAATAGAAACAGATTTGTTGTGTAGATTAATCTCTAACAAGATGAAGCACATGGATGGGCAACCATAGACATGGTATGGCCATAGAAGGAGCCCCAAGATTTGGCCGCTCCGATTACTGTCGAACAAGCCTCGAGATCTTGCTGCCTCTGCTTCATCTTCATCGACACACTCTACGATATACATACAATAAAATGTATGCCATGCTCATTTGAAATATAAATTGAATTTGAAACACTCCTAAAAATATTCAAATTCAAAGTTTGAAGTTATATAGGCGCCTAGATGATGTTTTGTTTGAATGATGTCAACCACATTTTGGTTAGAGAGTATGTATGGTGGTATGGTATCGAAATTTCATAACAGTTTCCACGAAGCTGGAATACCACAGACTCATGGGCGAGATTATATAACGACATTGTTAGGGTCACTAGAAAGGGTACACCAACAGAGGAAGACAACCTGCAGTGGATGCCTTATCTTGAGGCCGTCATAAAGGAAACCTTGATACACCACCCTCCCACGCACTTTTTCCCTAACCACGCCACCACCCAACCCTGTGAACTTATCGGCTACAAGGACCCCATTGACACTCCATTAATTTCCATGGGGATGGGTTTTGGAGTGTGGAAAAATCCGTCGGAATTAAAACTATAGTGGTATTTTCGATGAGGGTATGGTAGTGGATATGAGAGGGACAAAGGAGATATATATTTTGTCATTTCGCACAGGGAAGATGGTTTTTCCAGGTTTAGGGATGGCTATCCTCCATTTAAATCTCATATTTTCTTGAAATTTGTGTGGGAATGCGAACCCAAGAAGACAATTGATTTTTCTAAGACGAATAAATTCACTACGATTATGAAATGCCCTCTCCACACGCTCATAAAGGAGAGGGAGAAGGAAGATAATAACTTGGTGCATTTTTTATTATTGTAAATGAACCCTTGAAAACAATCTCCCTTGAAAATTTAATGGAAATTGCCGTAAAAAATTAATAAATAATGATAAATTGAATTCAAATCATTACTTTTGTAAATATTTTTCTCCACTTAATTATGTTTATGTCTCAATATTCAATGGTATTCCATTTGTTTTTTTATCCCTATTATTACTTAATTATCCCTTTTTTATCCCTTTTATTATTCAATGGTTGATTTGTTTCTTTTCTTTGAAGTATAGATTTTACTTTTGATTTTTTATAAAGGTAACTAAATTCTAGTTATCGGTGGAAGTATAAAATTTTATTATTTCTTCTCTGGTTTATGTGTTTAAAAGGATTAAAATTTTGTTTTCCCAAAATATGTATAATAAATTATTAAAAGAGTGTGAAAATTTGCATCTTATAATTAAGTTAAAATGTAATGATTAAATATATAATAAAATTTATTAGCACAATTATATTTACTAGTGCAATTATATGAATTAAATAGTTGACAAATACAATAAGTGTTAATTCACAAATACAATAACTATTAATTCATTATAAATGTGAAAACACTTATTTTATTATACATTTTATATTGATAAAAATACAAAAAATCATAAAATATTATTATTATTATAGTTAAAAATAAAATATTATTAACTAGATTCACTCACTTTATATGTGTTGTTCCTAAAAGTGTAAATAATCCCTACCACCCACTTAATAATTATTGATAATTATGGAAATTGTTTTCCAAAATAAATATTGAGGAAGGAAATAATTTTAATAGTATTTAGAAAATTATTTTCATAAGTTTTTAAATATTGTAAGGTCAATCCCAATAGATTCAAATATTTTAAATTAGATTCTTCCAAAAATATTAAATATATCTAGATTAACTAATATTAGCTAATACTTTAATCGAATTCTAGTGATTAGTTAAAATGTTAGTTAATATTAATACTATTAGTTAACGTATAGTAATATTGGTTAAAGTATATTAATATTAGCTAAAATTTTAATTAATAACATTAATATTAACTAATAAAGTATATCCAAATTAACTAACACTTTAATATAGGATTTTAATATTATTTGTTAAAGTATATGGATATTATCTAATTTTAATATTAAGTAATATTTCAACTAGATACTATTAGTTTTTTACTAAAATTCAACAAAAGAACGTTAATTTTTGTTATTTAAACTGTATTTTTGAATCCATAAATGGATTCATCACCTTGAAAACCCCTTGAGACTCCAATTCTGTAGGTTAAACAACCCAAATTCTACTTTTTAAAATTGATAAAACAATATTAAATTATTTGAATTAAAATAAATATTATCTAATTCATTTTATTATTATAATTACTTTTCAATTTTCAAATATTAAAATTGTCTTTTAAATAATGTATTGAATGTTGATTTTTCTTTCATATTAATTTAAAAACATTATATCTTCTAATGTATTTTAACATTTTAAAATGAGATTTTTAATAACTTGCACACAATCTCACTTAAATGTTTTTACACCTAAGAGACTTCATGTATATATGAGATCTTTCGCACATGCACTTTTATATATTTGCATATACAAAAGTTGTGCATATACGAAATATATGCACATATAATGAAGTTGGGCTTATATGAAGTATGAACAACTTTTGTATATATGCATATATGGAAGTTGTGCATCTACGATAAATGCACATACATAGAATATGCATATATATAGAAGCTACACTTATACAGAAGGTGTGCATATAAAAAATTCACAGTTCTATATATGCACATCTTCTGTATCACATATCTCCTGTATATGCGTAACTTCCATATATGGTTATATACAGACTTTGCACATATAAAGAAGATATTAACATACATGGAAGTTACACATATATTGAGATTGTGTATATATGAAGGTTGAAGTTGTCCACATGTTTTATATATGCACATATATGGAATTTGTGCATATACGGTAGATGCACATATACAGAAGCTGCATATATATGGAACATGCACATATCTTCCGTATATGTATAACTTTTGTATATGTGCATATATTTTGTATATGCACAACTGTATATGTGTAACTTTTGTATATGTACATATCTATCATAAATGTGCATATCTATAAGTTGCGCATATATAGAAATTGTGTGCAACTTCTGTAATATGCATATATGAGAGTCTCCATATATGAACAACTTCCGTAAATGTGCATTTTTTTTTATATGCGCAACTTCTGTATATGCACATATCTTCAGTATATATGCAATCTTCGTGTTTGAAGATATTCTCCATATATGCATAATTTCCATATATGCACATATATAAAAAAATATGCACATATATGGAAGTTGTGCATATACGGCAGATGTTCACATATATGAAAAAGTGCATATATGGAAGTCGCACAATCCCTATATGTGCACACTATGTATCACATATCTTCTTTATATACACAATTTCCATATATGAAAATATTTTTAATATATGCATAACTTTAATATATGTGCATATAGAGAAGTTGCATATATATGGAATATATACGCATATACAGAAGTTGCATATATGAAAGCTACACATATATAGAAGTTGATTTTGCGCACAACTACTGTATATGCATAGCTTCCATATATGCACATATACATAATTTATGTGCAACTTCAACCACTATATATGTGCTACATTTGTATATGCGCATATACGGAAGTTGCACTTATAGAGAGGTTAATGTTCTGAATAAATTCTGTATATACACATATATTTCATATATATGCAACTTATTTGTATGTGCATATCTTCTATATATGTACAAGTTTCAAATATGTGCAACTTTCATATCTAAAAATATACAGAAGTTTCACATATATAGAAGCAGTGCACAACTTCCGTAATATGCATATATGACATAAATCATATATGTAGACATCTCTGTATATGCACAACTTTTGTACATGTGCATATTTTCTTATATGTGTAACTTCTTTATATGTGCATCTCTTCCGTATATGGTCATATTCCATATATGCGGATCTACCGGATATGCACAACTTCAATATATGCGTATATAAAAATGGTGAGTTGCACATATATGTAAGACATGCGCATATACAAAAGATATTCATTTATGAAAGTCACACAGTTTCTATATATGTGCATCTTTTGTATCACATATCTTTCATATATGCGCATAGATTTCGTATGTGTGCAGCTTTCATATATGTATCTATATGAAAGTTGTGCACATACGAAATATATGTACATATACGGAAATTTTTTATAAACAAAGGTTGAAGTTACCGATATGTGCATATACGAAAGATATATGCATATATGGAAGATAAGCATCTATATGGAATTTTTCATATACAAAAGTTCCATATATACGAAACTTGTGCATATACAGAAGTTGAAAATATACGAAAGATATGAAATATAGAAAATGCACATATATAGAAATTGTGTGACTTCCATATATGCACATATTTCATATATGCGCATGTCTTCCGTATATCCATAATTTTCTTATATTTGCATATCATTGTATATGCACATATCTACCATATATAAGCAACTACATAAATTGTGCATATATGGTAGATGCACATAGACAAAAAATTTTCATATACAAAAGATATGCACATGTAAGAAAGTTATGCATATATGGAGGTTGTTGTATATGCATATTACAGAAGTTGCGCACTATTTTTGTATATGTGAATATACAAAAGTTGTGGATATATGGAAGATATGAACATATATGAAAGTTGCATATACATAATATATGAAATTATAAAAAAGATATGTGTATATATGGAAGATATGTGAATATACGAAAGTCATGCATATACAGAAGATATATGTATATACAGATGATATGTTCATATACAAAATTTGTGCAAAACTTTAGCCTTTTTGTAGGCGCAACTTATGTATATGCACATCTAAACAACTTCCATATATGCGCATCTTTTAGTATATGCACATATCTTTTTTATATGCATATATAGGGAAGTATATGCACAATTACATATATACGAAGGTTGTTTATATATAGTGGCTGAAGTTGCACATAAATTATGTATATGTGAATATTTCATATATATGCAGCTTTTGTATATGTGCAACTTCCATACATGTGCATATACAAAAGGTACACATATACAGAAGTTGTGCACAACTTCAACCTCCATGTATACGTAGCCTTCGTATATGCACAACTTCTATATCTGTATAACTTCCGTATATGTGCATATATGAAAGTTGTGCATATACAAAATATATGTGCATATATGGAAGTTGCTCATATATGAAAGATATGTCATATAGATATTGCACATATATAGAAGTTGTACAACTTTTGTAAATTCTCATCTTTCGTATATGTGTATGTCTTATCTATATGCACAAATTATGTGTATGTGATCCTTCCATATATGTGCTTGTAGTAAAAATCCAAATAATAAATTTATCACCTTGTAATGAAGAGTGAGAGTGAGATAGAGGGAGAGAGGGTAGCGGGAGGTAGGGGTAAATGTGAGAGAAAAAGTGGGGTGTGAGAGATGAAAAGAGATGGTGAGAGTGAATGGGAGAGAGAGTGACAAATAAAGAGGGTAAAGAGAGAGAGAGAGAGAGAGAGTGGCAGGGAGATAAAAGTAAAGGGAGAGGGGAGAAAGAGAGCGAAGGAGGGGGAGATTTGGGTAGGGGGATGGTGGTAGTGAGAGAGAGGAAGGTGGGGAAAGAGAGAGAGGGAGGGATGTGAAGAGAGAGTCAGATACAAACAAAGAGAAATAAGTGAGGTAGAGAAGGTGGGAGAGGCAGAGAGAAATGAGTTTGTAGAAGGAAGGAGAGCTAGTAGTATAGAGGGTGGGAGGGGTATTGAGAGAGATAGAGAATGGGAGAGAGTGACTTTGAGAGAGAGAATGTGTAGCGTAAGAGAGAGGGGTAGAGAAAGAGAAGGATAGAGGGGTGATAGATAAATGGAGTGAATTCAAATGGATTGAAAGAGTTATTTAATGGTTGTAGCAAGGTATTAACAACTTGTGTTAGTTCTAGTTAGTTTTTTTTGTATAAATAGATTAAATTTTTTGTATATTATTATATTATTGTACAAATCATGTTGCAGGGGTGTGAAATTTATCTTAATCCATTGAATTATTTTTTATTAAGTTAAAAATAAGGGTTACATGATTATAGATTTTACAAAGATTATTGCATTATGTGTCGAACATTTTTTTGAAATCTCTCTCTCTCTCTCTCTCTCTGTATATATATATATATATATATATATATATATATATATATATATAATCACTAGTACATTTGGCGGAAATTTCGACACTTTAGTTCCGACACTTTTGTCGTATTGTCGGAAATTTCCCCAATTTCTATCAATTTTTCAAATCCCGCCAAAAACCATCGCTATACCGACGTTTAGGGACATCGTCGCTTTTGCGACTTTTATGTTTGTCGTCAGAAATGCGACGTTTTAAACTCTTCATCAGTCTTACGATGTTTATGGGACAAAACGTCAGAATTGCGACGTCTCTTACACATTCGTCGGTATTACGATGCTTTGGAGAAAACGTTGGAAAAGAAATGTTTCTCAAATAAACATCGGTCTTGCAAAGTTTTGAAGCCAAACGTTGCAAGACCAATGTTTATTTGAAAAACTTCGCTTTTCCGACGTGTTTTCCAAAGTGTTGCAATACCGAAATAAAAAGTGTAATTTTATTTCACCTCAACCGATCATTAACTTCAACTTTATGTGTTCATGTTGATAGTATATCATAAGCTTCATAAAAAATTTTTTGGTTATAACGAATGAAATATGAAAAGGATACTAAGAAGAATCTTAGTTTTTTAGATATTTCGCATGTTTATCAAATTGATCCAAATATATTATTATTGACGTTGTTTTATAACATTGATAAATTGATCGATTTATTAACGATATATTTATATGAAAGACACTTATTTCAGATATTAACATGATGAGAATCAACTTGAAATATCAACCATATTTTTCTATGAAAGACACAAAAATTTCAAGTAAAAATAGTTTGATAACCCGAATGAAACATGTATACTAAAAAAATGATATCTATTTCACAAAGTTTTTGATATATATTCACAAATATATCCTACATATATATATGGGTCTATGTCTTGTACTTGAATCAAGTTTGAAGATCCAATCTTTAGGAATAATATTAACATCATATCAAACATCATGGCTTCTATGTTGAATTCCTTATATACAATGAAATGCTCTTTTTTTATCGATTTAAACATTTTTCATATCATGTTCCATATCTATAGTATGCACATATACTGAGAGGCAACTACTACCTTTATCCCTTCTCCTATATTGGAAATAAGTGTCAAATCTTCCACCTATTAATGCTCAATTGAAGAATGGATCTACTCCCCACTTTATGATAACAACATAACGTTTTCCTTCTCTTGTTTTGTCTAGTTGTGTTCTCTTTTATTTATCTCAATCAAAATTTTATCCTTCTCCGTGAGTGAGAGTGCTCTGTGTGTGCATGCTCTTTATTATATCGTGTGTGTAGTATCCTCCACGATGATATCTGTATTTTCATTAGGTCATTGAAGTTGTCTTTGGTTGTGTGGGTTAGTCATTTTTGTCGCCCCTCTTCCTTCTTCGCTATAATGGTTCTTTCACGTTTGACTGTGGAGAAAATGTTGTGTGTTAGCACTTCTTCCTCCCCACTTCCTGTTGGTTTACTTCTCTGTCCCCGAACTAACAATGCAACCCTTCCTCTGTTTAATTTTGTCATTTCTACCTTATATATTTGTCCAAGGCAGGAATGGTTCTTGTGTTCTTCTTTCCCACTCCATTAATTTTTAAAACCAATCCATTTATGGCACACTTTCCAACCTTCAATGGATATTGGGAAACAAGTCAAGCTTCCTTCAAATCCCAAGAAACCTCCTTCCTAAAAATCTGGAATATGTGTCCTAAATTCTCAATTATTTTCAATTATAAATCAGAATATATGAAATAATTACAATGAAGGGGAATTTTCCCTGGGCTTTCAAGAAAACCTGATCTCTGAATGCAACTATTACAACCTAATTGCATCCTTGCTTGCATAACTTCCTACTATGCATTCAACTTTCATAATTGATGGTGCCACAACCAACTGCCGCTTACTCATCCATATTTTAGCTCCATTGAACAACTTGATTACATATTAGTTAGTTGACACATTTTGTTTAGATATCCAATGCAATCATCATCTAAAAATATTTGTACAATTGTTTTATTTTCATCCTCAAGTCTTCTATTATAGTAGATATGAACACCACTTGTACCACACAAACATTTTAATAATATTTTGACAACAAATTAAGGTTCTTTACCAATTTTTGTCATGTATATGCTTAATACTCCCACTGTATGAGCAATATTCAGTCAAGTGCAGATCAATGCATAAATTAAAATAGCTGCAAAAAATGCATATGAAACATAAGCCATGTCCTCTCTTTCTTCTTGTGTCTTTGGAAATTGATCAAAAATCAGTATTTCCCTTACATGAATTGGTACCTTCATTGGTTTAGTACAATATACATGTTGAAACACTTCAAGGTTGTCACAACTTACTTTCTCTGATTTACCAATAGTTTCTTCACTACGTAGTCTTTTGATGATATCCATTCCAAGAATGAAACTTACAATATTGAGATCCTTCATGTCAAATTTGGAGGATAGTTACATCTTCACTTTCCTAATCGCACCCATGTTGTTTCCAACTAGTAAGATGCTATCAAAATACAACACTACATATATGAAATACCTACCTTTCGACTTGAGATATACATAGTGATCAACTTGGCTTCTCAAAAATCCCAATCCCTGGACGTACATGTCAAAATTATGGTACCATATCTTAAGTGATTGCATCAAACCATAAATGAAATTTTTCAGCTTATATACTAACTTTGGCTTTCCCTTTACTACAAAAATTTCAAGTCATTTCATGTATATTCTTACTCTAGGTCACCATGTAGAACTGTTATCTTTACATCCAATTGTCATATCTCGAGATAAAAATCCGCAACCAAAGACATTAGTAATTTAATGAAATTTAATTTTGCAACAGGGGAAAATATCTTACTGAATTTGACTCCCTTGACTTGGGAATGGGAATATCCTTTTGCCCTAAGTCAAGCCTTGTATTTCCTAACCTGATCTATTGAATGCAACTTTTCTTTTAACACCCACTTGAAACCAACATTCTTCCTTCTAATAAGTAACTTGGCCAAACCCGCCATGTCTTATTCTTATGCAAAGAATCCATTTCTTCATTCATAGCTCTTGACCAAAGTTAACCATGTATCAAGTTGATTCTCTCCTAAAATGTCCTAGGTTCATCCTCAATGGCAGATAAGAAAATTAAGACCGAAAAGCATGTTGGGTATACCTTTCAAGATCTTTTCTTAATCAACTAGACCTCCTCAGAATCAAATTTTGATGTTCCAAATCTTTGGCTAAATCTGTTGACTCATCTATGTCACTTTACTCCAATTGCAAGTCCAATAATAAATTATATTTTCCTTCTTTTTTGAAGTATATTATGTTTTATAATTACACCTTACTTCCCTAAAGATCACTTTTGACTATAAATTATCTTCCTTGTCACAAAATTCCATATCTTTTCTCATTTCATTCCATCCTTATAGTCTATGAAAATACACTTGATTTACTTGTTATCCAATTTTTTCCTCTTTTCCATTGGAACATGGAAAATGCATCAAATCCAAACAATCTAAGATGTGCAAGTGATGGTTTCTTACAAAACCATACTTCGTGTGGAGTATTGTCACCAATGTTGATGATGAAGACCTATTCACCAGGTAACACACCATGTTGATTGTTTTTCTGCATAATTCTTATGCTAGTTCTGCATTATTGGACACGCTCCTTCACTTTTCCATCAACATCCTATTCATTCTCTCAATGAATTTATTTTTCTAAAGAGTTTATGGAGTAGTTGTTTGGGAAACTTATATCCCATGTTGTTTGCATATTTTCTTAAATTATTTACCATATAATTCACTTTTGTTATCGATTATCATAACCTTTACCTTTTTATCTATTTGGTTCCCCATAAGAGATTTGAACTCTTGAAATTTATTGAAAACCTTAGACCTCTTCCTTAGGAAATATATCCATGTCATCTTGGAGAAATTATCAATGAAGAAAACATAATATATGGATAGACCTAGTCATTGCATTGGTACTATCCCAAATACATTACTATTAATTAACTCCATAATTCTCTTTTCCCTTGTAGTACTAAATGGGAATTTAACATGATTTTGTTTCCCATAAATACAATATTCACATAAAGCGACTTTTATAGAGTTACTATACAAAACTTTAATCATGCCTTTGCTTTGCATAACTCAAATTATTTACTCTCCATTGTGTCACATTTTTTGATGCTACAACCTAGTCTTGTTGACTAAATAAGAGGGTTGACCCATAAGTTTTATGAACATTTGCACTATTGCAACCACTTTGGTCAATATGCCCTTAAAACTTGTATAATATGCCAATCTGAACACCTCTTATCAACACCATCACACCACGAATCATCTTACAAGAATCCTTCTTAAATATGATATGCATGATTGCATCACCCATTTGACTTATAAATATTAGATTCCTAGCTACCTCAAAAATATGTGGTACCCATGACAATTTTCTACTCCAACAATCCCTTAGTATAACTAGTCACATTTACCTTGACTAATTATCCTAATGGGAGAGTCATCTTCTAGATAGTCATCCCCTATGTCATATTCTTCACATTTTCAATACCACTCCTTATACGGTATCATACATGATATGATGAGGCTTGAGTGTCGGTATTGCGACGTTTGGAGACAAGTGTTGGTATTGCGCCACAGGAAACTCGTTCGGGTCAAATCATGTGAGGGAGGTTGATCCGTATAAAAAATTCTAAGTTGTGACCACCCGTGTACCTTATGCACGTTCATGCGACCCATTTGTCATTTTCTCCCTCGTGCCTTCGACATTCAGGCGGGTTGGGCCAGGTTGGGTTGTGTGATGTCGCTTAAGGAAATGCATTCGGGTTGGGTCTAGTTGGGTCATTTTGTATCGTGAGGGCACCCGAGGAAACATGTTCGAGAGGGTTGGGTTAGGTCGAGTCATGTGAGGGCGCCCAAGGAACATGTTCGACCAGGTCGGGTCATGTCAGGCTGTGTCATGAGGAAGCCCAGGGAGTGGGTCGGGTCGAGTCGTGTGATGCCACCCAAGGAAACACATTCGGGTCAGGTCAGGTTGGGTCGTGCCATATTGTGAGGGCGCCCAAGGAAACACGTTCGGGCGGGTCGGGTCGGGTCGGGTTGGGTCATGTGAGGGTGGTCGTATCAAAAATTCTAAGTTGTGACCACTAATTTTTCTTGTGCATGTTTGTGCGACCCTTTTTCCATTTTCTCCCTTGTGTGCCCTTCGTTCAGGTGGGTCGAGTCATGCTGTGTGAGGGCGCCACAGGAAACATGTTCGAGTTGGATCTTCTAAGGTAGGTTGTATAAAAAATGTTAAGTTGTCACTGCTTGTGTGCCTTGTACATGTTTGTGCAACCCATTTGTTATTTTCTCCCTCGTGCCTTCGACGTTCGAGCAGGTCAGGTCAGGTTGAGTACTCGTGTGATGGAGCCCAAGGAAACGCGTTCGGGTCGGGTCGAGTAGGGTTGTGTCGTACTGTGAGGGCGCCCAAGGAAACACGTTCGGGCAGGTCGGGTCAAGTTGGGTCATGGCAGGCTACCCAAGGAATGTGTCCGGTCAGATCGGGTCATGTGAGGGCGCCCAAGGAAACGCGTTCGGGTGGGTCGGGTCGGGTCAGGTCGGGTCGTGCCGTGTGATTAGGGCGCCCAAGGAAATGTGTTCGGGCAGGTCGGGGTGGGTTGGGTTGGGTCGTGTGAGGGCGCCTAGGGAAACTCATTCAGGCGGGTCAGGTAAGGTTAGTTCTGGTCACGTGAGGGTGCCCAGGGAAACGCGTTCGGGTGGGTCAAGGCAGTTTAGGTTGGGTTGTGTGAGGGTGGTCGTATAAAAAATGTTGAGTTGTGACCGCCTGTGTGCCTTGTACTCCACATTCGTGCAACCCATTTTCCATTTTCTCCCTCATGCCTTCGACGTTTGGGTGGGTCAGGTCGGGTCTGGTTGTGTGATGGTGCCCAAGGAAACGTGTTCGAGTTGGGTCAGCTCGGGTTGTGCCGTACTATGAGGGCGCCCAAGGAAATGTGTTCGGGTGAATTGGGTCAGGCCGGGTCATGTAAGGAGCCATGTTTAGGGTTACAATGACTATGCTCAACAGCTGTAAACCCATTATTTTCTTAACCCGACACCGATTCAGAGCACTTCATCTAATTTACGTACCAACAATTAATGGTGATATAATTGTTTGTACTCATGACATATTCAACATCTAAAGGGTATACGTATGCTTATAGTTGGTTGATTTCTTCCACAACTCATCTTGAAATTAGATATCTATTGATTTTGGAAGGGGTCAAATATGTTCATGAATGCACATATGCAGACATGTTGTAATGTGCCACAACATAATGAACAGATTCATGTGCTTTACCTTTCCCTTCACTGGGTGTTTTACCATAGTAAATGAAGGATTGCGCAATGCCACTACCATAGGAAGCGCACCACTGAAATAAAATTATGATACCAAACAACACATAGTGATAAAACAATGCTTGTTGATGAACCAATGATCGATCCAATAAACACATATTATGGGGGTATCATTCCAATGAACCAAGGGAAAAAGTAGAGAGAACGTAGTGGGAATGGAGGGGATATCAGGAAATAATATAGGGAGGAACGTTGAAAATGGAGAAGAAATTGAGGGAAAAAATCAAGCGTGCTAATGGCAGAGCTTAGGCCCGGACAACAATGTTATAGAGCTGCAAGACTTGGAGCCCTTTGCCTTTCATTAAGCATGGATATTGCTTGGTTATCTAGGGTTCCTAATTAAATAGAAGGGTGGAGGTGTGGAACCAAAACCTCTGGAATCCCTCGTGCCTATTGGGTGGAGGAAAATCTCCTCTAGAATCCCAGAATATGTCTGTAGGCTGAATCCAGAAGGGTGGAGGCATGTGAAAAAAACCTCTGTAATCCCTAATGCCTGGAGATAAAGACAATGTTGCGATCCTCATTATCTGAAAATATTACAGTTCTGGCATGGTTGTGGTATGTTGATGTTCAGACGAAAACTACAACTTTTAGCCCTTGATCTGCTAGGGGTTGTTGAGATTCAACAAGATGATGAGCTTAGTGAAAAGAGTCGCCTTCACTAAGTGGGCCCGCAGGCTATTTTTGGCGCAAAGTCTATTTTTAGACTATGTCTATTTTTAGACATGTCGATCATATTCTATGAGTTGCAGGATGCTATTTGTGGATGGTTGGTCATGTTGGAAAAATAGATGGACTTCTATTTTTAGACAATTGGGCGGAATCTATTTTTAGATTTCCATTCTAAAAATAGATATGTCGAATATTATTAGTTCTTAATAATATTTGGACTCTAAACATTATCTTATTCTCTTGGAGCACTTCAGTTAAGTGCACAGATGTGGCACAGCAGCTGACAGAAGGAATTATGTTATTCCTGAGGGTTTACTAGAGCTAATGCAAGAGGACTTTAGTTAGAACTCATGTGACAGAGTTTGGTGGAGTTATAGAAGTAGTTGGTGGAGTTGTAATTAGTTTAACTCAATTAGACTCAGTTGAGCTAGTTGTATCTAGTCTAAATGATTGATACACTAGTGAGAGTGGTTTGAATTAATTAATTAATTAGTTCACTAAATAATAACTCATTAATCAACTGAAGAATATGTCAGTTAACTACAGTGCATGGACAGTTTCAGTGGAGACTAGTGGAGAGATAGGTGAAAGGGAAATATAGACTATCAGTTGTGACTATAGTGACGCATTGATAGCATCCAACACTCAGTGGAGATTCCAATGAGGATTGCGCAGTGCAAGCTTGGTGGATTTGAGTTGATTCAGAGCCATTCTTCAGCGGGGATTGCGTAGTAGAAGCAAGCTAGCAGGTGGCAGAGATTAGTGCATGGATTTGCAAGATCTAGCCTGATTAGTGTGTAGCGATTGTAATGTACTAAGAGCTTGACATGATCATCTTTGTATGAGGATTGTTACATGATCTCTATGACATATATTATATACAGATAGTTGGGGTTTTTAGCTTCAGTCTTTCCCGTTAAATAGTTGTGCTAATGTGTGTTAATTTTTATGGTTTCATGTGTGCATTGCAATTGATTTAATTTCCGCATGTGATGATCAATAGTGGAATAGATTTTGTATTGTGCATGAAGTTAAAATAGTGTGTGATCATGATAATCTTGGATATATAACACATAAGTTATATAATTTCTACATGTTATCAGAGCGATATTGATCAGAGAAGATTGCAATTATTGAAGCGGTTGAGTTTTGTGCTGGTGGAATTTGAATTTACTGCAGTGTTTTCTTGGTGTCGAAGTTGAGAATTCATTGAAATGTCTTTCAACAGATTGCGATTGGAGTATGCCCTTGAGGGCAGCTCGAATTATATTGCATGGAAGGACATAATTGAGGTGGTGCTGGATGATCATGGGTTGAAGGAGTTCATAGATGCAGAAATTCCAAAACCTGCTTCTAGCGATGCAGCCACACTCGACGCATGGCAAAAGAAGATAGCAAAATGTCGAAGGATTTTGTTGGAAGGTGTGAAGGATCACATAGTGTCCAGCCTTCATGGTAAAGCTTCTCCATTCTTGATGTGGAAATCTTTGACAAACTTATTCCAAAGCATAAGCGACCAAAGGAAGTAGGCGCTTAAAAACAAGCTCAGGAAAATAAAAATGGAGAAAGGCGACAGTATACCCAAGTACCTCACGAAGTTTTTCCATTGCAGGGATGAGCTAGGAAGTGTGGGGTTTACTGTAGATGAAGAGGGCTTGGTGAGCTTGGCTCTCCTTGGGCTTCCAAAGAGTTGGCATAGCTACGAGGACTCTGTCAATGGTCAGGAGAAACTGTCAGGATGGGAGTGACTTTGGTCGGATCTTGTGCAGGAGGAGATAAGGCGGGGTAACAGGGATGGATCTTCAACGAAGAATGAAGATGAAGAAAATTGCGCTTTGGCTGCCAAAGCAAGGAAAGCGAAGGGAAATAAAAATCCTTCTCAATTCGGTGCGAAAGGCAAGAAGCAGGACTTGTCCAAGGTGAAGTGTTTTCACTGTCACCAACATGGACATTACACCACTAATAGTCCACAGAAGAAGAAAAATAAGCAGGTTGTTGGATCTGCAACTGGAGAGGTCTTAGCCTTGCAGTATGAGCTGGATTTTTCACTGATCACATGCTTGGTATCAAATGTGATAGGATCAGTGTGGTTTCTTGACAGTGATGCATCTTTCCATATGACCGGAGACAATGATTTGTTCAGTGATCTGGATGAGAAGGATCTTGGAGTGCACATCGAGATGGGCGATGATGTTAGATACAGTGTGACTGGTATCGGGACCATTTCCTTTGAGAGGGAGTCTGGTAAACCTTTCATATTAAATGATGTCATGCATATTCCAGGATTGAAGAAGAATCTGATCTCTATGGCGATGTTGGAAGACAAGGGCTATGATGTTGTATTTAGTGAGGGAAAGGCTTTCCTACGTAGTAAAGCAACTGGTGAAACCCAGAGGATAGGGATTTGAGTTAAGAACCTTTATCAATTGCAGGTAGACGGCTGTGCAGCAATGGCGGGCAAAGCAGAAGGAGTGGTGAGCCGGGATGAGGGCGAATTGTGGCACAAGAGATTGGGCCATCTTCACCATGGCACTTTGAAAATTTTGCAGCAGATTTCTAGCGAGCTTCTCAAGGGTACACTTGCGCAGTTAGATTAGTGCAAGGGATGTACTTCGGGAAAATTTGTGAAGACCACTTTTCATGAGAAGGATAGTCGCTCCACGATAATCCTTGAGAGAATTAACACAGATGTGTGTGGACCTTTCTCAGTAGCTTTGGCAGCAAAGCACAGGTATTATGTGATATTTGTTGATGAATTTTCTCGTAAGTGTTGGATCTTCTTCATGCAGAAGAAGAGCGAGACATACTCAAAGTTATGTGAGTTCAAGGCACTAGTTGAGAAAGATTCGAGGAAGCAGGTGAAAGCTTTAAGGAGCGATAATGGTGGTGAATATATCTCTGGAAAATTCAAAAACTTTTGCAGCACAGAAGGAATTCAAAGAGAGCTCATAGCGCCTCATAACCCACAGCAAAATGGGGTCACGGAGAGAAAGAACAAAATGATCGTGGGTGTTGCACAGGCGATGTTGCATGATTAGGGAATTCCCATACACTTGTGGGCTGAAGCATGTAACACTGCGTTTTATGTGCAAAACTGTTGTCCTCATAGAGTACTTGGCATGAGTACACCCGAAGAGGTGTTTTCTGGTAAGAAGCCTGATATTTCTCATTTGAAGATTTTTGGCTCACCTGTTTACATTCATGTGACAAAGGATGCCAGGAAGAAGTTGGAGCCGACCGTAGAGTTTGGGATATTTGTGGGGTACACAGAAACACCCCACAATTATCGTGTGTATTTCCAGACAGTCGGATGACTGTTGTGCGACGGGATATCAAATTTCATGAGGAGAAAGCCATGAAGTTGTCGCTTGAGAGGGAGCTACACTTACATGCAGATGAGGAGCTACTAGTTCCTAAAGATGAGCCTCAGGATGTGGATCAGCCACAAGAGGAGGTTCATGGAGTGGAAGAAACCACTCATGCAGTGCCAAACATCAAAGGGCGGAAGTGTACTACAGAAGCTGAGTGACTGAATCTTGATGCAACACAGAATGTAGGAGCACCTACATCATAGCGCAGATAGAGACAGTCACCTAACCGATTTAGTGGAGACATGGCTCTGATGAGCAAGTGTATCGTGACAAAACCATCTTCTTTCGAGGAAGCTATGGAGGACCCAGCATGGTTAGATGCCATAGTGGAAGAGTATGATTCGATTGTCAGAAACAGTGCATGGGAGATTGTCCCAAGGTCGGAAAGGAAATCAGTGGTAGGTTCTAGATGGATCTACAAAGTGAAGCAAGCTACTGATGGGAGCGTCGAGAAGTACAAGGCAAGATTTGTTGCCCAGGGCTTCTCACATATCGAGGGGATTGACTATGAAGAAACCTTTGCACATGTCGCAAGGTATTCTTCCATACAGACCATCCTTGCTCTCTCAGCACAGATGGGTTGGAACATTCATCAGATGGATGTGAAGACTGCATTCCTCAACGGAGTCATTGAGGAGGAGGTGTACATAGAGCAGCCTGAAGGATTCGAAATCTTCAGCAGCGATTCGCATGTGTACAAGCTCAAAAGAGCATTGTATGGGCTGAAACAAGCACCTCGTGCTTGGTACACACGGATAGATAGTTATTTCACTGGACTTGGATTCACCAAGAGTGAGGCGGATCCGAACCTATACCAGATTGTGGTGGAGGGTAAGTTTCTGATCATTGTACTTTATATAGATGATTTGATACTAACAGGTGATCAAATGTTGATACACTCATGCAAGGTAGATCTTGCAAAGGAGTTTGAGATGAAGGACTTGGGCCTCCTTCATTATTTTCTGGGATTGGAAATTTGACAACGAAAGGATGGAATATTTGTGTGTCAAGGCAAGTATGCCTAGGAGATACTGGAGAAGTTCAACATGCAAGGCTGCAAGCCTATCGACACTCCTCTTCCTAGTGGTTGGAGGAAAGAGGATGCTACATCGGCAGAGGTAGTGGATGCCACTGTTTATCAACAGTTGGTGGGTTCGCTCATGTATCTAGTCAATACATGACCGGACATATGCTACGCTGTTAACCAGCTTTCACAAGCTATGGTTAAGCCTATCAAGCTCTTCTGGAAGGCAGGCAAGCATGTCCTGAGATCTCTCAGGGGTACATCGAGATATGGATTGTGGTACAGACAGTCAGATGAGTTGAAGCTACATGGCTTCACGGATGTAGATTGGGCAGGAAGCCCAACGGACATAAAGAGCACATCTAGAGGAATATTCAGTATCGGGTCTACAAAAGTTTCTTGGTACAGCAGGAAACAGAGATCCGTGGCACTCAGTTCAGCGGTGGCCGAGTACATGGCAGCAAGTTTGGCTGCATGCGAGGCTATATGGATGAGGAAGGTCCTGGTCGAGTTGTTCGGTTCACACTTAGATCCTACTGTGATATATTGTGATAATCAGAGTTGCATTAAACTCTCGTTTAATCCAATATTTCATGATAGATATAAACAAATTGACATCCGGTACCATCATATCAGAGATTGTGTGTAGCGGAAGATCATGTTACTTTCTTACATTCCTACAGAGGATCAGGATGCAGATATTCTGACGAAGCGCTCACAAGGAGAAAATTCGAATACCATAGAGATAGGATCGGGGTGGTAGATAATCCCTATCTTGTTGAGAGGGAGTGTTGAGATTCAACAAGATGATGAGCTTAGTGAAAAGAGTCACCTTCACTAAGTGGGCCCCAACGCTATTTTTGGCGCAAAGTCTATTTTTAGACATGTCGATCATATTCTATGAGTTGCAGGATGCTATTTGTGGATGGTTGGTCAAGTTGGAAAAATAGATGGACTTCTATTTTTAGACATATTGGGTGGAATCTATTTTTAGATTGCCAGTCTAAAAATAGATATATCGAATATTATTAGCTCTTAATAATATTTGGACTATAAACATTATCTTATTCTCTTGGAGCACTTCAGTTAAGTGCACAGATGTGGCACAGCAGCTGACAGAAGGAATTATGCTATTCCTGAGGGTTTACTAGAGCTAATGCATGAGGACTTCAGTTAGAACTCATGTGACAGATTTTGGTGGAGTTATAGAAGTAGTTGGTGGAGTTGTATTTAGTTTAACTCAGTTAGACTCAGTTGAGCTAGTTGTATCTAGTCTAACTAATTGATACACTAGTGAGAGTGGTGTGAATTAATTAATTAATTATTTCACTAAATAATAACTCATTAATCAACTGAAGAATACATCATTTAACTACAGTGCATGGACAGTTTCAGTGGAGACCAGTGGAGAGATAGGTGAAAGGGCAAGATAGACTATCAGTTGTGACTATAGTGATGCATTGATTGCATCCAACACTCAGTGGAGATGCCAATGAGGATTGCGCAGTGCAAGCTTGGTGGATTTGATTTCATTCAGAGCCATTCTTCAGCAGGGATTGCGTAGTAGAGGCAGGCTAGCAGGTGGCAGATTTTGGTGCATGGATTTGCAAGATCTAGCCTGATTAGTGTGTAGCGGTTGTATTGTACTGAGAGCTTGACATGATCAGCTTTGTATGAGGATTGTTACATGATCTCTATGACATATATTATATACATATAGTTGGGGTTTTTAGCTTCAAGCTTTCCTGTTAAACAGTTGTGTTAATGTGTGTGAATTTTTATGGTTTCATGTGTGCATTGCAATTGATTTAATTTCCACATGTGATGATCAATAGTGGAATAGATTTTGTATTGTGCATGAAGTTAAAATAGTGTGTGATCAGGAGAATCTTGGATATATAACACATAAGTTATATAATTTCTACAGGGGTTACCTTGATATTAATGGTGGTGTATTCATACTCCTTCTGAATAACCAATAAAGGGTCAAGGAAATTGACCAATATGTTGTCAAGTTTTATCTTATCCACCTTAGCCACATGCATGCAATCCTCACACTTTAGAAACCTAAGACATGTAAGAGAAGGCTTCTTTCCACTTCGACTTTCTCTAATGTCATATGTCACCCAAAATTGAACTTGGTGACATATTAATTAAATAATTATTTGCAAAAACTGCTTCAGCTTAAAATCCTTTTCTTAAGATAGGTTGTCAAGTTTTGTCTTATCCACTTTAGCCACATACATGCATGTTTCACACTTCAAAAACCTAATATGTGCAAGAGAGGGCTTCTTTCCAGTCTAACTTCCTCTAGTTTCATGTCACCCAAAATTGAACTTGGTGACATATTAATCAAATAATTAGTTGTAGCCACGACTTCAGATCAAAATCCTTTACTTAAACTAACATTCTCTCTCATGCTTCACACATTTTTTTATCAAGGACTGATTTGGTCTCTTAGCATGGCCATATTGCTCGAGAACACGTGGAGTTGTCTTCAAGCATGCAATCCTCCAAGATTTTCAAAATTCCTCAATTTCTTAGGACCAAATCTGTCACATTAATGTAGTCCCTAATACATGTACCTTCAAGAGTATTGTAATATGTTCCTTTAACCCACATTGATATGTTCCTTTCACCCACTTGGGTAAAAGGAAGAAAGCAACACTATAAAGTTTATAATAATCTATATGTTCATAATTGAGTTGATCTATTAAAGTTAAGAATTTTAATCATCCTCCAACATTAATTCTAACAAGCTTAATGTCTAATTTAATCCAAACTAAGGAAAAATTAACTTTGGGGGTAGATATTTTTATTCTTTAATAAATTTAATTTTAAAATTTTGACTACACAAGTGCGCCCACCAGTCTTCCCTGCACTGATTATTACACTTCTCATACATTTCATAATTTAGTTTCTTTCCCGCGCACTCTATTCTCCTTCCCTGGCAGCCAAACATGCATCTATCTCCTTCCCCGCAGCCAGACCCCACTCTATGTCGCTCTATTGATTTGCAAGGGTTGCATCAGTGCAGAGATTAATCTGATAGGGCCACGTCAAAGGAAACATTAATCTACTAAGGCGACATTGAAGAAACTCTTGACTTAATTACTACACGGAAAAATGGTAATGTGTTTTCTTCATTCTTCAATAGTAGTGTTTTTGTTGCATGCAAAATGTTTGAAGAAAATATGTGTCTATTATAATTTATAAATGAGTGAAATATGCCACTGTTATGATTAAAATTCACTGTTATGATTACAATTCCCTCTAACCTTCCTCCACAAGCTACTATTCACTGCGGTCTGGAACAGAGGAATAATTACCATAAAAAAAAACACAGAAGTACCCTTAACCTCTCCTCACACCTGCGGCTTAGTCCTGCAAGAAGTACGCACCCTAAAATAGAGAGAAACTTGTCCTTCTTGCTCCATGCTAGCCTCAGTTCTCCGCTGTAAATTTCAAAGGTATTTTCTTGATGATATTTCTCTTGGATGATTCAAAATGGGATGATAAGAGAATTAGAGCTTAACTTCTGAATAAATCAATGATCATTATACCCAGAATTTGATGGAGGAAATGGCACCTTTTGAAATATGATCTGGCCTAGGATTTGGTACACTTAAGTGATGCCCAGGACTGTGACCTCTTCGATACGAAACTCAGCTTCTAATGTAGAGACAAATAATATGAATGCGAAACCATACCTGATTTGAAGATGAGATCAGAACATGTTGAGTTTGAGAAACCTTACCATGTCATAAATGATTAGAAAGTTTCTTAATAACTTCAACCTTCATGTGATAGATAAGAGACAAAGACAGAGTCTCTTGATAGGTGATCTGGATCTTCCTTCAAGGAAAAAAAAGCCTTTGGTCTTCTCTGAATTACAGATCCATCTTTCATATATTATTTTGCTTAAAGTTTTCATGCAACTTCTCAGGAAACCAGAGATATATGGAATCATTTTTAGAGTCATTAGATCAATAGTCATGACTTTTCTTTTATCAAGTTTGTTGACATGATCTTCCTTATAATAATTATTGCATAGAATAGCTCCTTCTGTAGACTTACTTTTAAGATCATAAAGTCAAATTTCCCAATGATCAATCAAAATTAGAGACTGTTCAGTCCACTCCATAAATGCTTCCTCGGTGGGGTACTTATGTTCTTTGTGATTGTAAGAACTGCTGCAAGATTCTGATCCAAAGGGTCATAAACCAGTCCTTTAAAAAGGAAGAAACTTTCAAAAATTGCAACCCATATATTCTTTCTAGACTTTTGTCTGCTTAAAAAAAAAACTTCCTCCAGATTGCCTTAAATAATGATGGATCTAATCATCTATGCTAGATCCCTTTCAAAGGATGAAAACTCTGCTAGCATGATTCAATAATACTATTATAGGTCTCAAGGATGAATTATGATATAAAAGGTTTCAAGGAGACTTCCCCTTCAAAACTGAAAGAGGATTAATGCCTTTCTATACATTTGATATAGAATATTAATTACTCCCTCTGCTTGATGGTGTGATCAAGATGTCTATACCTTAGGAGTATAACAACGACGCCACCGAACATCAACAATTTCCACTAAAGTTTAGGCTATGTATATGAATGTGCTGATGATGTCACTTAGAGGCTAGAGCATAAAAAGGAAAATGAGATAGGAGTCTCGATTTATTTCCTTCATTGAATCAGAGACTTGAATTAAGTTCTCTTGAAGTATAACGAACATCAAGCCCTGCCACTCAAATATTTCAGATTGATATTCAAACACTACCAATGCCTGCATCATTAAAACAACTCAATCATTACGTCAATTATCACACATTATAATATGACCACTTTTTTCAACATAATGTCACGCAGACTTGCTAAAAACACCACAGTCTGATTCAGTCACAAGCATAATCCAGAATGTGCCTTTGAACGCACAAATCTACATGACTCAAATTACATTTCCAAACTCAATATTGTAATTCATATTAAGTTTCCTACTATGGATCAAAGGGTCATGGGTGAAAAGTTTCTAGATACTGCTTCAAATTCTTACTTGTCGACAGTTGGATTTGAACAGTGCATTCTTTGAGTACTTCTAAAACATTGTGGGGTGAGATGATTTTGTATAGATCTTGTAATAAATTTGAGGTATCTATTTATGTCTTTGGAAAGTCAAGGAATTTAGAAGATGACATTTCTCATGATCCATTTCCCTTGATGGTCAGTAGTGATATAGGCTTGTCTCAATGTGATGTTGTACAATATTTTGACATAAGCTAGATTTATCATGATATTATGCCCCAATCTTATCTAGTTTCTAGTACCCTATCATGATGAGTTTTCATGTTCTAATTTTGTGGCCTTCCTTTTCAGTATTGAACACGATGGAATTTATCATAAATTATCTTTTTCAAACCATGGTATTAGTAAAGGGTTATTTCAAGAGACAAAAAATCCCAAAATAGGAACAAGTCACCAAGCTTCTTTATGAAAATTAATGATATTTCTGACTGAATTGTCAATGGAGACCTCAATAGCTCTACTCAATAGACCTACTAGTAGAGATCTTTAGCAACACTTAGCACTCCCCTGATCCTAGCATATCTATTGCAGAAATACTTAATTGTTCTTACTCCATCTTACTTAGGGAGACCACAAGCCTAAGCTTGTCTTTCCAAAGTGAAAATCATCCATCTGGAAACATGCTCATCATTAAATCCATCCACTTTGAAGGTAATTTATCAATCAATCATGCACTTCCATAAGCAGGAATGTCTTTTTCTATATATGCTAAGAGGGTTCAATAGAAAACTCCCTCTGAGACTCAATATGTGGTAGCATCGGATGTGCAAAAATGGCATTCCTCATGTTCCCATGAAACCATCTCCCCTTTGGTTGGCAGGACACTAGCCTATGATAAATTTTTCTCATCTTAGATACTCTACAAGTGATTTGTAAAGAGGAGGTAAAAATGGTAAATTTTGGTAGTTTTAATTTCAAGACATTTTAGTGGGGCATTGGCTGGTAGACAGTGAGATTACGTTGAAATGTGGCTTTGTTGCAACACTGCAGAATTATCTAGGAAAATTTTTGTACAAAAATTGCAACTAGAGGCAGTTCTCTCCCTCACAGAACTAAAACAGGGAGACTTTGTATGTGGTTGTAACTGTTCTATATGTATCACATTAATAGGGATATCAATCAACTAATGGAGCACTAAGGTAATTACACCATTAGCCTAGACTAAAAGGGGGGCATATTTTTCAAAGGTGATTCTAGAACTATATATTGACAAGACCTTGACAAAGGTTTTATTTGATTACATAGACGTTGTTATAATTTTAAGGTCAAGTAATTAAAATAAGAGTTGGCATAAATAGAACTAAAATAAACCAAGAAAGGTGTGAACATAAGTTTGAAATAGTCTCTAACTTGGTGTTGTGAAATGACTTTGTTTCATATAAAGATTAGGTGTTGTTCTTGTCATATTAAAAAAACCCTATATGAATTTACATTGTCAACTGTTAGAGTGCTTTCCATTTGACAACATACCTAATGTATGCGTTGAATTGACACAATGATACAAATTACAGTGAAAAAACATAGTGATCCTACAGTTGTCAACATGTGATAGTAATTCTCGTTGCAATCTCATTGTGTATACGTACCTATTAGAAGAGTGACAGTTGTTTGGAAACATCAGAAAAAGTGATTTGGAAAGAGGAGGTAAAAATGGTAAAACAAGTGATTTGGAAAGAGGAGGTAAAAATGGTAAAACAAGTGATTTAGAAAGAGGAGGTAAAAATGGTAATTTTTGGTAGTTTTAATTTCAGGACATTTTAGTGGGGCATTATCTGGTAGACAGTGAGATTACGTTGAAATGTGGCTTTGTTGCAACACTGCAGAATTATCTAGGAAATTTTTTGTACAAAAATTGCAACTAGAGGAAGTTCTGGCCCTCACAGAACTGAAACAGGGAGACTTTGTATGTGGTTGTAACTGTTCTATATGTATCACATTAATAGGGATATCAATCAACTAATGGATCACTAAGGTAATTACACCATTAGCCTAGACTAAAAGGGAGGCATATTTTTCAAAGGTGATTCTAGAACTATATATTGACAAGACCTTGACAAAGGTTTTATTTGATTACAAAATTGTTATAGTTTTAAGGTCAAGTAATTAAGATAAGAGTTTGCATAAACAAAACTGAAATAAACCAAGAAAGGTGTGAACATAAGTTTGAAATAGTCTCTAACTTGGTGTTGTGAAATGACTTTGTTTCATATAAAGATTAGGTGTTGTTCTTGTCATAAAAAACCCTATATGAATTTACCTTGTCAACGGTTAGAGTGCTTTCCATTTGACAACATACCTCATGTATGTGTTGAATTGACACAATGATACAAATTACAGTGAAAAAACATAGTGATCCTACAGTTGTCAACATGTGATAGTAATTCTCGTTGCAATCTCATTGTGCATAGGTACAACAACTCAAGCAATCTCAGTCAAGGAATTAATAGACTTATCATTTTTCATTTTGTGTTTTCAAGTTAGATATTGTTTTCAAGTTTTCAAATTTTTAATTTTATTGAATGTGGCAGACTGATCAGGGCAGTACAGGAACAACCCCAAGATAGGATGATCACGGAAAAGGGCCAGTAGAAGAACATGTAAAGTGTCAGCATTTCTCTATCTTCAAGTATTTTATTTATTTACATAATTGAAACAATATTAATTTTGTTCAAATATGTAGACACCCAGCCATGGTATGCCTCATGATTCCCTCTACGAGGAAGAGCTTTCTTCGTCCCTATGTCCATTGTTGTTACTGCGAAAAAAGGCGTGAAAAGCAACGTTGGAATTTGAGCGTTTGGTAGGTGCTTCGCCTCAAACACCTGAAATAGCAATGAGGATAACACAACTTATGAACCAGCTAGAAACATATAAGGTAGTAATAAAAAATCAAAAGGATATTTTTTTTGTTCTGCATGAGATGAATTGTGATAGTTTGATTTTTAATTTTTACATTAACTAAACTAACAAAAAAATTCTTTTATATGTAGCGTTATCTGACACCTACTGCACCCGGTGTTGGTGGTAGTGGGACACAAGGGAAAGATATTGCTGAGCCACCCTCTCGTACACCTTCTACACCTTTAGGTGGCAGCCGAGAAATGCACCCTGAACAAGAAGACACCCAGCCAACCGCTGAACGTGTTGGCAGTGATGAGGCTGATATGGCCAGCTATATTATTGTGTTTTCTGGAGCTACACATGTCAGCTCCACGGGGACCATTAATGGTACATTGTTGGTGAACGATGAAGGTGTCCCTATAAAGCACGTACAACTCCCAGGTAAGTTTAATATTTTAACTATTTCATGTAATCTATCTAAAACATATTTTATCATCATTTTTATTTTTAAATTAATGATAATATCTTTTTTCTATGTAGGAAACAATGAGTTCTACAGGTTTTTGGAGAGCCATGCGTTGGTAATTTTTGGCCCAAACATACGCACAAGGTGGAATTCCCAGAATTCCAACCTGAAAAAAGAACTTCTAGATTATCTAGAAGCCCTTTTTGGGGTGGGCACATTTTACAGAACAGCGGTGGCTCGGGTAGCTGGAAAATATTTGAAATATACCAGGGACACCTATAGGATGCAATTGCAATTTAACCCTAGATAGGAGCATCCTCTCAAAATTCCAGAGAGTGAGTGGAGAGCACTCATCCATGATGGAAAAGAGAAAAGGGAAAAGAAAGAAGGAAAAATGCCAACTGAACCCGCAAGGTAAATTACAACTTTAATTCAATAGCTTTAATTTTCTCTATGTCTAAAATAAAAGTGTGCTACGTCATATATGACTTCAATATTTTGATGATAGGTTGTCTGACACCTCGAAGGCAACCAAATATAGGATTTAAAAAAAAGGCCATCACAAGCTAGGCCAGGGCAGCTACTTGAAATTAGCCGCAAGAATTGTAAGTAGCTAAACATCTGATAATTAATTGTATCGCCTTCCAACGTTTTTGTAATCCCATCAAATAACATTAAAAACACACAATCATATGTAATGTAGGGTGATGACTTTGGAACGGAAACTACAGAGGAGGATAAAAAGATCGCTTTCTGTTCCGGCTATGAAGCTGTAGTTGAATATCGTAAAATCTTGGGACAGGTCCCAAGATCCAGAATGCCTGATAAGGTAAAACGTTAACCTTTCAATATGTTTGTTTTCGTCCATAAATTTAATGTCTAACAACTTTTTTTAAATCAGGGGAGCAACACTTTCAATGAGCCAAATAACCCAATTGTAGAGCAGTGCGTTGAGAGTGAAATATTGCCAGAAGTACATGGTCCTCACGTGCAACCTGATCATTCCAGTGGGGACCAGGCCGACAATGCTACTATCAGTGAGGGCCACGACGGTAATTAATTTCCACTTATAATTTTTTCTAATTATACCTTGATGGTTGTCCTTATAATGTTTTTTGTTTAAATGACAGAGAATGTTTCCCTTGAGGATCTTACCACCAGAGAGGAAGACAGGGCAACAGTCCCAACGGCGACAACTGGTGCACCAGGTAAATAATCTCATTGCGATTTTTTTTATTAATATTACCGAACTAGTTCAATGATATTTAAAAACTGACAATTAAAATTTAATATTATCTGTTTTTGTAGGCGATGCCCCGTCACTGGATGAGCCCAGACATCGTGAATACGCAACTAGGTCAGCAGTGCGGGTTGAAAGGCATGAAACAGGAGAAGAGCACGATGATATTGATGATGTAATTAGGAGCTTTATAAATAGGAAGAAGAAAAAGAAAATTTGATAATGTAAAATATTGTATTATTATAAGACAAATGTTACCATACTTGGAACGTTTTTTGCGTTATATAAAAAACTCATTTATCATACTATTTTTATGTCAAACACTAATTTCAATGTTTCCTTGCGTACTTTTTGTTGCATTGTTTTTTTATTAGTTATTGAATTTTTTTTTTTCTGCTCATGAAAGTAAAAAATAAAATATAGATTGGGTATTAGGGAATTGAGAGTGATGTGAGGGGGGGAAGGGGCCATAAGAGCTTCCACCTTTGCGTGGTTGGCCCTGTTTAGTAGAGAATAATTTTTTGGAGCAATTTAATCTTGGAGAAAACCTCCCTCGATCTAACGTAGCAGCAAAAAAGTCGTTGTTTACATAGTTGATGCTCTTTCAGATCGTGGGAGGCTTGTTCCAAGTTTTTTGCGACTCCAATAATTTTTTCTTGAAATGAAGAGGAGCTTATTCAGATATGTTTTGACATTTTCAACATATGTTCTAACATTATCATAAGAATGCATCTTAGAGTAAAAAATACTACATCCATTACTTTTATTTATTGTATAGATAATTATGGATTTTGAATGACTTGGCAGCGTAGGTACAAATCCTCTTGCATCATAAGCAGTACAACTTGTCAACCAGGGTCATGTCCAGGATATTTTTGCTTGTGCACTTGACCAGGTTCATAGTGTCACATTTTGTAAGTTCGTTTACAGTTCATAATTCAATATTAAGCTTGTTCATGATTATTAAATGGTTTTTTGTATGTTTTTTTTCATCTATTTTATTGTAAGCAACTCTACATGTTTTCTGTTGTTCACTATGATTTATCCATTTACCACTCCCAAGATGAATCTGAATTTATTGTCCAATTTCAGCAAATCAAGCTGAAGGTTTTCCAATTGGACTTTCTTTCTCTTTTCATAGAAATCAAGATGGATATGATAGAAGAGCTCCAAAACTTGCTCAGGGGTCTCATAGTTATGATTGATTCCCTTTGAGCCAAAAATATGCATGTTACTTGTACTGATTGTAGTAGTCAGTTTGAATTTCCTTAAAAGGCCCCCTTGAAGTGAAATCTTCATATTATCTTCAGAAAATGACACCTCTAAATGGACCCTGGTATCAGTATTGTATTCCTTATAGTCCCTTATGAATGGTTATTTAATCTTATCATTCCCAGTCATCAATGCTTCCAAAAATTCCTTGTAATCCTGAATCCACTTGCGAACAGGAAACTCTATAATTCTTAATGTTGTCTCATTAATTTTCTCTATGATGCCACTAATTGTGTAAGACACACAATTATCCTTTATATTTTTTCGTTCAATTGTACCCTTAAAACCCTTGTACCAAGGTGCCAAGCCAATGGTGTATTGTCTAGTGCTTCGGGATGTTGAAATGTTCCTTAATCCTAGGCCAATCAATATATCATAATAAAGTGATAAAAAATATACATATCGTAGTATAGGCTCAGATCATATCCGGATCCATAAGCTTGTATAGTTTATATGAGGATAGTGTTTCCCTAATCTACATTATCTCATATTGGTCTTTTATAAAAAGTATGTTTCAGTGTTACTCTAGTGTATACTACAATGTCCATATTCATCATACAGGTTAAGGATAGAGTAATAGCATACAATATTCTACCTAATAAATCATCTTGTATTTCAATAGCTAATGTGGACATAGGTGTAATGTAAGCTCAATAATGAGATATGCTTGTTCCTGTTCTAGCTCGATATCATTGAATATGCTCTTTCCAGCTTTTATTAGTGAAAAGAGTTGGATTAGCTTAAGCTGAGTAATGTATTCACCCTTATCTCTCTTCTATGATTCCCATGTATTAGTTACAATGATAACAGTTATATGGAACTAAAAGCAGATTGGTATATATAAGAGACCGTATCGTACCTATGATGCCCATCTTAAGCTTAGTAATTATCACTATATCACCTTACTTAAGCTAGTAGTAAGCTCTATTGAATCTATAAGCTTATTGATTTCACTATGCTATTAGTACTAATGAATCAAGTCCATTGTATCAGTGACCAAGCTTTTCTTGATGTAATTACACGTAATGGAATAACACATATTCGTATAAATATGATATCCTTAATACAAGTCTTAGATTACAGTGTCCAGGAACTCCATATTCAAGCTAAGCTCCTTGTTATGACATAATGATCTATGTTTCCCTATTTATTTCATACCTTATTAACATTGAATGGAATCATAGTAATAAGTACATAGCCTTACTAGCTCTATGCCAACATGTGTATCTTATAAACCTTAAGTAGAAACCTAGTTTGATTGCTAATGTTTATATAACAGTTGATCTCGTATGATTAGTTAAGCTTAGCATTGATATGAGTGTACCATTACACAAGCCATAGTGAAATGCTCCCTATTGCCTTTGTTCGGTCTGGCACGCCGTGTCGTTTCGTTTGAGGGCGCCCGCCCAAACCTGTTCGGGTCGGGTCGTTTCGGTTGAGGGCACCCGCCCAAATGCATTAGGGCATGGTTCTTAGAGCCACCCAACCAGTAAAATTGAATAGATGTCTTGTTGCTGCATATGCACATATTGACAGTAAAGAGATATTTCAGTTCATGAGCATGTGGCGTGGGAACAAAACCTATGTAATCCCTATGTGTGGGGTTAATTAACCCTATGCCTACAATTTTTACTGTTTGCATATCGGATTGTGTGGGGGTAGATAACTCATAGCCATATCACATAGGCCCCATTCACTTATGAAGGTTCCCCAAACTCTGCCCCCAATTTGGTTGATCTTGCTCAGCTTGAAAATTTTGAATTTTAATTGATGATTGATTTTCCTCTCACTCGAATGCAAAAGGAAGATGAATTTCACCTTTTTCCTCCATAATTTCCACATTCGACATCTATTGTATCTATTCATCTATGCTCATTTGCAATCACCACAAGTTGTATTTTTTTTTTTGCAATGAATTCTTGATGTTGATCTCGACGCGATTTTCCTCCTCAAAAAACATATCCTGGTTGTAAGCATGGTTGTGGTATGTTGATATTCAGATGAAAACTACAACTTCTAGCCCTTGATCTGCTAGGGGTTACCTTGATATTAATGGTGACGTATTCATACTCCTTCTGAATAACCAATAAAGGGTCAAGGAAATTGACCAATATGTTGTCAAGTTTTATCTTATCCATCTCTGGGGCAAGCTGCTTTTCGACTAACTCCACTAATTTTGATCTCAATTTTTCCATTTTCTTCCTTCTCTCATATGATACTTGAGCCTTTTCCTTTCTCTTCCCTTCTAATTTCGTAATAGTGTCATAGTGATGCCAGCCAACTTCTTTGGAAAGCCTTAATGGAAACTGAATGTTGCTGCTTTTGAACCAAAATTAAGATGTTCAGAGGGAATATTAGCTTCTAGCAGTGTACCTCAGATTGTAGAATCACAAAGATATCTTAATGAGCAACTATTTAATACACGAGACTCACTCATATATTGACTCAAGGCAAATGGCTGATAGGGTCATTGTCAAGAATACCAGGGATCCCACGAGTTATATATGTGTAGACCAACAACTTCTTCTTCTCTTCATACCTTTAAGCACAAGGAATAGAGCATCAAAGCCACGTCTTCCATAAAAAATTAACTCCTTCATAAATCAGTGAACAGAAAGGGTCTGTTAGTTCTCTGTAATTTATTAGCAAGATTGGGAGAGTCCAATCACAGAGTTAACATCATTTCAACCAAACTTTGGGATTCTAGGATCTAGCCCTCCTGAATCCGGAGAGGGATCTCTCCAATATGTGCAAAGATGGATATTGTCTTTGAAAAGCTTAAGGTAATGATATTAGGCTAGTTATGAAGGCCAAGGGTTTTGTTTTGTTTTGGATGGTTGAGCATGAAATGTTACCTGAGGGGAAAGTCCTAAGTGAAAAAAGTTTCAAAAGTGAGAAGTTGCAAGCAAATAGAACAGTTTTGGCAGATAGATAGATATAACGGTGGTTTTTAGTCCATTGGGCTATGGAGTCATATCTGGGCTTTAATTGAACAACAACATCAAGTGTGATCCAAGGGGCAAGTCATCTATGTCTAAGGATCTCTTTTAAAGTTTGATTTATGGGATGAAGTGATACATTAAGAAGGGGAATTTAAACAGATGCAGAACGAAGAGCAGCCTAGGATCTGATAAGTACTTTTAAACCAGTCAGCCTTTGGAAAACACTTAAGGAGGACACGAAAGCAGACTAGGATCTGGTAAGTTCTTTTAAACCAACCAGCCTTTGACACACTTCCAATAGAAAACATACAAAACAAGGGGAAACACAAAGATAACACAGAATGGTCTAAGATCTAGCGAGTGCTTCTAAACTAGCCAGCTTTTAACACATTCCAAGGGAAACAATCTGTTAGTTATGCAGACAAGTCTGGGACCAGGGCTAACCATAACTTCCTTCAGTTCATCATCACATAACACATACTGAAAGTAACATTCAGAAATAATATTCAGCTAGGACGATAAAATGAGGGAACACCAGCATTCTCATACCTAAAACTGAATTAAGTCATTCCTAAATAACACAGATTGGAAGAAAACATTCAAATAAAGATTTCTCAGCCAGAGAAGGTTACTGATATACAGCAGGTCCTAACCCTGTTTAAACTGTTCTTTACAGTGGAAAATGAAACAACATGAAAACGGTAGTAAAATAACAAGTTACAAATGAGAATAACATCACCGTCAATATAGATCAGGATCCCATGAAACATCTTTTATATTGATGTCAAACCAGCTACAAACTTCAAGTCCAATGTTTCAGTTCAACAATCATCTTCACTATTCAACCTAACTACTCTAGCACAAACAGAGCTTCAAGGGCCAGTGAATACTATGTACAAAAAGAAGTCTCAAGCTCAAGTGTATTTCAAAGTTCTGAAACCAACAATTTCTCATCTTCTGTAGAAGTACTTATAGGAAGATGAGGAGGTGAGATTTTAACAAAATATCTCAAGGACAGTTAATGCAGAGTGAAGACTTCTCGACCCTTTGAGAGGCTCGAGGGAAAAATTTACAGGTGGATCACTACATTAACTGTTTCATAATAAATATCAAAGCTCGGTGGAAGCTTTGTTTGACTTTGAGGCTCTGTGCATGTTTTGGAGTAACTCTGCAGATATTTATTCATTGGTTTCTTTGCAGAAGTAACTCCCTAGCTGTGCTGGAGGCGGATATCTGATTTTCTTCAATAACTCAACCTTTGGTTTGAATGGTTTGAGGCAACAGGTGGCCTTTACGGTAGCTAGGGAATTAATTCGCCTTTAGTTGAAACGGTGGAAGCCTTTCTATCTGTTTAAACGCATATGATTTTTCTTTAACTGTGTTTAATTTGGGGATTAGGTTTTTGATAGTCAATCTTAGCCATAATCCCTAAATTTGTCTTCAATCTTCTGCTCTGCTGCGCTCTGTTCTTCAACATTGATACTCTTTAACTCTGTTTGATTAAAAACAATGTCTTGTCGATGTGCAGAGCCGCACTGGGCTTTACGGCATCAATACTCATAGAGTTCTGACGAGACATGGAATAGAGCCCCGTGAATGACCTCTTTAAAATAGCCAGAAGGCACAGGAAACGTCTTTCCCATCCCTCGGCTTTCCTTCATTCTATAATGGAAAACCATTAAAACACCTGCAAAACACAACAACAGTTAATAAATCCTGCGGGAATAGGTTAAAACTGCTTCGGATGGCGGGGGAGGAGCGTAGCCGTCGGATGAGGGCAACCAACGGTGGAGATCTGCATAGGAAGGCAAAAAGGATAGCGGGAGAAGAATAAGGAGGAGCAGTTTTGGACCGTCCGATCTGGACACGTGGACGGTCCAGATCTAATCGGAGGGTCTCAATCGGGGGTGGCACAAAAGGGGATGTGATTGAACTTCCAGTGCGATTAAGCGCTGGCCGTTGATCTGAGGACCAGATCGAGGACGGGGAAAGAATCGGAGGTATGGACTGCGATTGATCGGAGGGCACATTTGAAGCATTGCGATTGCGATTGGGCGGGGGCTGCGATTAGCGCTCCACCGTCAGATCTCCGCGGAAGATCAACGGTGCGGAACGCATCGCCAGACTTATTGTTATAAATAAATCGCATCGGAGTTTTGACTATTTACAAAGGATTTGTGCACCCGCCCGACTTTCGATTGCGATTAGCGCTTGGGACTTAAGCGCTTGGTCCCAGCGCCGGGGCATGTGCGGGGAAGTGGTTTGAAAGGGGCTAGCGGGAGGGGGCTTATGCCTATATTAAGGTCGGAAGGTGGGTTTTGGCCTTTTTAAATGGAATTTGAAGGCCAAGGAAAGGAACGATAGAGGGGTAAGGAAGGAAAATGGCCAACAACGGTTAGGGGAAGGATTTTAAAGGGGATTTTGGGGTTATTGCTGACTCTTGGGAAGTTTTAGCCATATGGAAAGTTTTCGAATGGAGGAGAAACTTATATGAAAACAAGGAAATAATGTGGAGAAAAGGGGGAGTAGTGAGTTAGTTATGGAGTGGGAGAAAGGGGAAAAAATGATGGTTTCTTCAGCAGTTTCTTACAGGAAATCAACAGAATTAATAGGAACAGTAATGAAGATTTTGGACAGAGGCATGAGGCCTACAAGGAGTCTTCAAGAGCCAACAAATTTTTAGTAATGAAAAATTGTTCCTTGAAGGCTCAAAACAGATTTAGCCACCTTTTGGTATAACAAAATATTATAGGTGATGTGAGTCATCAAACAAAAATCCTCAATAGATGTATGGCTCAACCATAGATCCCTATGAATATAGGGAAGGTGATCTTGTATAATCATCAGGCCACTTGTAACTTGTCTCTTTTCTGCTATGGACTCTTCAAGTCTAACTTATAAATCATCAATGGTACTATGACTTGCCTTCTGCAAGAAGATTCATCAAGATATAATGCCATGGATTCTCTAGCTCCACCTGAAGCCTTGCATTAGTTGATCAGAATAGTGAAGATGAGGATTTATATGGAGAGCCAAAATTAGGGTCTTCTCTGTTTCATATTTCAATACATTCTCCATGGGCTGATGAAAAGGCTTGCTTTAAGAAACCATTTATGAGCTCTCAATAGAAAAAATGGTATCATAGATCTGCTTGGTTTCTAATAGGTCCTACTAATGAAGACTTCTTCAAATGTGGTAGAGAAATTGAGTTAAGATTACAAAGGGATAGGCTAAAGAATCTGAGAACACTTGTTGTAAACTGGGATCATAGACATGGTGAACATTCAATGTTTCTTTTATAGGGCTTCAAGATTATAAATTATGATTTGGGTAACATCCGAGCACACCTTCTTTTCCATTTCATAAGTACCAGCCTTAACACTGTTCAACATCCTTACAGTAGCAACATAAAGTAGAAATTTCAGCTTTACAAACTCACTCTATTAGAATTTCGAATCGTTTACTGACCAAGCATTTTTCAGAAGTAAAATGATCTCTTGGAGCTGCATCCACTTTTATTGAGACCTGAAGAAAACATTGCGTGAATCCCTTCTTCCTTAAAATGCTAATGGGTCATGATTCCCAATGCTTTAGTCTGGAATACTCAAACAATCTTACCATACTTCCAGATTTGAGTCAGAGAGAAATTTCAATGATAGGGAGCTTAATGATGTTCCTGATATTCAGATATTAGATCTCCAAAAGATGTCACAGTATTTAATCAAGGGAGATTATAACATATTATACCTTAATTTATAATGAAGCCCTTGATGTGACATATGACTGCAAAAAAACCTCTGTCCCTAGTATTCGTGTTCAAGATTGTGCCTTGATATGAGCAATATGACACATCATAAATCAGTTACTATAAGAACCATTGTGATCCTTCAAAATTTTAAAAATTTAGAAGTCAGACTACTGCAACATGGTTTCCAACTCACTGTGTTTAAGGAGACCAAGAATTCACGTTGTCTCGGACATATTTAAAGTTTAAATTGTTGAGAAGTCTCCCCTAATTAATGGTTAATCAATACCGCAACAATTATTCACCTACAGTCTCACCTTAATGAAATCCATAGGGTCGCAGGCATATACATGCTTCAAGGAAGCCTTGAGTAGTCTAGTCTCCTCTTTCGCTGGATGATCTGGTTCTAAAAACATATTCAGTAGCCATGAAAATAATGGATTTTCATCTACAAGCTTTCTACCTACCCAATCCTACTGATCTAACATTTTTTCTTCTTAGAGTGCACTTGGATTGGCAAACTCTCTTACAACATTTTATTCTTTTGAAAGCATAAACACTAATCTAATTCTACTCCTTATTTCTCCCTGAACTCAGATTAAACAGTTGAGCTCAGATATTTCTCTACCTAATCTACTGTCTGTTGGGGTTAAACAGTCCAACAAACTTTCATTCTCTAAATTCTAAAGTAGAAATTTAAAAACAGCTAAGTCAAGATTAAACTGTTTGACTTGCTGTGATCTATGGCCTAAAAACAAACTGCACACAGATTATTATTTGCAGAATTTTAACATAAAAAATTGAAGGCTTAAGATCTGAAAGCTTCTTATTATGGCCTTCTCTCTTCTTTTCATAGCTCTGATTTTTATTTTTTCTGTGAGCTATCTCTTCCTTGATATCTGATTCAGATTTTGGGCAAATTAGAACCAGTTTTTCTCTTTTATGACTCAGAAAATAAAACAGTTTTGAGTCATCTCTCTTTGGAAACTTTGGTTCATATTTTGAGTTTGTTTGAACCTTAATTCCTATCCTAATCTATCTACTGATGAGCCAAGATTAAACAGTTTGGCAAATCAAATTCGCTACCCTATCAGCAGAAAATTGAAAGCTAATTAGTCAAGATTAGGCTGTTTGACTAACTAGATGTGTGTTTTGTAGGAGTGGCATTTAAGCTTGCACACTTTCAGATTTATTTCTCTTTTTTGGCATGGGGCTTTGCCTTTCTTGTTTTCATTTCTGCCCTCTTTTTATTTTTCTTTGTTTTTGTATTTTTTGATTTTTCATAACTTTGAATGCAATGAAGGATGAAATGTTTACAATGGAAAAAGAAAAAAGAAGGCTTAAAAACATATCATGAATCAAGAGAAGTAATGCTTGAGCATCCTGCCATTGACAGGACCCCCAAACAAATCTGTTCCATCCAGCTCTTGTAAGAAGAATGCATTGTTTCCAACAACTGAATGAATAGAGTAAGGGCCAAGCCATAGATTGTCAAATTTACCATGCTTTCCCTTATCTTCTCTCTTTGAATCCCACTTTAAAACTTTGTCCCCTATCTCGAAATTGCTGGCTTTTGTTCTTCTGTCAAAAAGCTTCTTAATGCTGTCATGTTTCTGCAATGTTTTGGTGTACACCTCCTCTCGGATTTGCTGAAGATGAATGGTCAGATTTATTCTTCTGATCATGTCATTATCCTCAGTCCGCAACTCTTGAATTAACTTCATAACTGGTACACCCAGGCTGTTAGGAAAAATTGCATCTGTACCATATACAAGCTGGAAAGGTGACATACCAATGGATTTCTTCAAAGTTAATCTGTCAGCCCAAAGTGCATGGATCAACTTTGTGTGCCAAGACTTCTTGTTGTCTTCCAACAGTTTCTTTATTATGTTCACTAAGCTTTTGTTGGAAGACTCTGCGAGTCCATTACCCTGAGGATAATAGGCCGTGGAGTGTCCCAATGTTATCTGGTACTTGTGACAGAATTCCACCATTTTCTTGCTTCTAAATGCTGCTGCATTATCCGTGATGATCTTGGTAGGGCAGCCAAATCTGGAAAGGATATTGGTTTCTATGAACTTGATAATAACTGAATCATTGGCTTGCCTACAAGGAATGGCTTCTATCCATTTAGTGAAATAGTCTGTGGCAGTAAGGATCCATCTATGTTGGGCAGAAGATGAGGGATGGATTTCACCTATGAAGTCAAGTCCCCACTGTTGAAAAGGAGCTTCAATAGTGATTGGATGCAGAGGAAGGGGTAATAATTTTCTCTTGCCCTCAAACAATTGGCATTTATGGCAAGTAGTTGTCATTTTGTGAACATCAGGAAAAAGGGTGGGCCAAAAGAAACCATCCCTCAAAATTTTGTTGGCTGTTGACTTCCAATACAAATGGCCTCCACACTCTCCTTCATGAAATTCCTGCTTAATCTTCTCTGCATCAAACTCAGGCAAACATTTAAGCAATATACCACTAGCATTTTTCCAATAAAGACACCTATCTATAATGCAATAGTTTACTGCTTTCAGTTTTAAGAACCTTGCCTTCATTTTCGATAAACCAGGAGGCGTGTTTAAATTAAGCAAAACATAAACGATATCCGCATACCAAGGAGAATTCAGAAAATGGTTTTCAATAATGGGAGTTGAGAATTCTTCTTGGCTGTCCAAAGCATTAATCACATTAATATCAAGAACTTCAAAATTGGATTCAGCCATTAATCTAGCTAGACCTTGGCCTTTGATGAGTTTAGTGGGTTTTATCTCTAAATCATATTCGAGAATAACAGCAATCCACTTACCTCTCTTACCATATGGGTCCTATGTTAGAATGTCTTTAACAACCGAATTAGGGACAAAGGCAATGATGTGTGAGTGAAGGATGTATACTCTGAAGTCTTTCAATGCTTTAACCAAAGCAAAGCTTGCTTTTCCATAATATTATACTTCAAAGGGGCATCCCTCAATGCCTTGCTAAAGAATGCAATAGGCTGCTCTTGTCCTTGTGGATTTTTCTGTAAAAGGACAACATCAATGGTATGTTCTGATGCAAACGAGAAGATATAAAAATCTTTTGAAAAATCAGGGCTTATGAGAACCGGTGTTTTGGTTAATGCTTGTTTCACCAGCTCAAAGGATGTCTTTGCTTCCAAGGTCCATTTTATCCCTTGCTCCTTCTTCAACATGTTTGTGATATTTCTAAGGAGCTCTGCCAAGTTAGGGATGAACCTTCTCAAAAATTTAATCTTTCCAATGAAAGACTGCAACTCTTTGATACTTCGAGGATGAGAGATTTGCAATATAGCCTCAATCCTCTTTGGATCTATCTTTATACCCTTTTCTGAAATAATGTGTCCAAGAAGCTTACCTTCTTGGAGACCAAATAGTGTCTTCTTAGGGTTTAAAGATATTCCAAACCTTTTGCACTTCTCGAAAAATTTTCTCAAATGTTCTAAATGTTCTTCATCTGTTTTTTAAAACACGGTGACATCATCTAGATAGATAATGATGAAGAAACCCAATTCTTCCGAGAATGCTATGTCCATGGCTCTCTGAAAGGTTGCTCTAGCGTTCATTAGACCAAAAGGCATCTTTACATACATGAAAGTGCCCCATGGAGTAGTGAAAGCTGTCTTTAATTGATCAGCAGAGTGAACTAAAATCTGATTATACCCTGAATAGCCATCAAGCAACGAAATCCTTTTAGACCCCACCACCCTTTGTAAAATGTGATCCATTTTTGGTAAAGGGTAGTTGTCTTTTAACGAAGCTTTGTTTAAGTCTCTGAAGTCTATACAAAGCCTGATTTCTCCAGTCTTCTTCCTAACGGACACCAGATTAGATACCCACTCAGAATATCTAATAGGGACAATAATGCTAGCATCATACATTTTCATGATCTCCTTCTGAACCAATGGCAACTGGACAGGGTTTATTCTACGCAGTTTCTGTTTAAATGGTTTTTGGTTTTCTTTAAGAGGGATTTTGTGCTATATTATTTCAGTGTCATAGGATTTAAGATCTTCGTAACTCCATGCAAAAACATCAGAAAATTCTTTGAACAACTCTATGTATTTGAGTTTAATGTGAGCTGGCAAAGTTTTGGACAGTTTGATCATTTTCAGTTTTTCCTCACCGCCTATATTGCACTCCTCTACTTCAGTCTCTACAGGTTCCATTTTTGGTTTATTGGCCACATCGTTAAAATCGAACAACTCCTCTAAAGGCGTTAGACCACTCGGAAAATTTTCATCTTTAGAATGTAGAGTTTGTAATTCTTCCGTTTCTAACTCTGCACTTAATTCTGTTTTGTTCCTAAGTTTGCTAGACAATAGGTTAATATTGGCAGGTTGAGGAGATGATTCTTCTTCACCAAGAAAGTTTTCTTCACTGCAGTCTGTATCATAATCTGAATCTGAACTGTGCAGTTCGAACTCATTTCTGAATTGCATGAAGTCTTCTATTTGTTTGTCATTGTCAAACACTTGCCAATATTTTTTGTTATCAGGCACTGCCGGTCTAAATTTTATCGGAGTTGTGTTGTCTCCAGTCTCATATGGCGTTAGACATGTTCTGGCCGCAAAGGCTAAATTGTGGGCCATAATGTTCTTTTTCCTTGGGATGAAACTCAAGTTTGACTCCTCAAATGTTGTCAACAGATCCATGACATCATTCCGATAGGCTCTAAGTCTGGGATGATTTGCATTATACTCCCCATTGACTTGCCTAATGGTTAACTCAGAATCCTCGTACACATTAATTCTTCTGGCTCCTAATTTCTTCAAGAGATGCAAGCCTAAGAGAAGGGATTCATATTCTGCTATGTTGTTGGAACACTGAAAGTTTAATTTGCATGAGATGCATTCTGTGTGGTTGTTTTTAGTGTTAATGATCCAAACCCCTGCACCAGCATTATTTCTAGTGCATGACCCATCAAAATACATACTCCATAAAGGACTGCCTTCGGTTTCGTCTGTTTGGCGATTGTCCTTTTCAACTATGGTGCCTTCTGACTGTTCATGATTAGCAGCACCCAATTGAATTTGTTTTGACTCCTCAAATTCTTCAATAGATTGAGGGATGATGCCAGAAATGTTAGGGGTATTTTCTGGGTTGTTAAGTCCTAAAAGCAATGGACTCATAACCGGTAAATCAAGACCTATGCTTTGTTTACTAATGTTTTCACATGTGGCAAACTGTTTGGACACTTCTGCGTTATTATACTCTTCTTCCCTGTCGGCCTTTAATTCTATTAAAGTGACTTGCTCACTAGGAGTTTCATTGTTAAACATGATAAAAGAATCAAGGCCTGTATTGATAGAATATATAGGAGAGTTTCGTGGTCTGTCTTGACTTGTAACCGTGTATTACATATGAGACTCGCTGTAAAGTCTTCTGGTCTGATTGAAAACTGGGATGGTCGCATATGTCATGTCCATCTGCATAGTCCCCTGTAACTTAGCTCCCCAGGATCTTGATAATAGCATTCCATACTTTGGGGGGACATCAGCCACAACAATGTCCATAAGTAAACATTTGGCTGGAATCTGGGCTAGGTTAACACAGAGGTCTTTGATCAATCCTAGACATTTTACTCTATTTGAGTCAAAGGAGTATAGGTCTTTGTAGGCTCTGGTAATTTCTAAACCAAGGCTCTCCATCATAGCTTTAGGCATTAAATTATGAGAAGCCCCGGAATCATGCATAGCGTTGTGTAGAATTTTGTCATGAATGTTCAAACTCACATAAAAGGGAGGAACTGGTCCTTCTTGAAACTTCCCTTCAATCTTAGGGCCAAAAATCAACTCTGGTAGGTCGTCACTAAGATTAACTGTATCTCCATTTTACTCTATATTTAAAGCCTTCAAAATTTGGTTCCTATATACATGTTGGGCAGCTAACTCAGTTAATGGAACAGAGATTTTGATCTTTAAGATTTCCTGTTCAAGGCTGAAAGGGGTTTGATTCTTTGAAGCACTTGTTTCAACCTTATTAGCTGTCACTCTATCAAAAATTACAGCTTGCTGATTTGTTTTACTTGACACAACTATTGTAGAAGGAGTACTAGCTGAAGTGTTAGTACTGCTAATGTCTTCACTCTGTTTTTCAGAATTTTGAGTGTTTTTCTCCTTATCCTTATCAGAATTAACAGCCACTGTTTTGTCTTTTTGTTTGGCTGTTTTGGGTTTAGCTGCGGTGCTGCTTTGAGAGGATTTGTCAGAGGTTTTGGTGTTGGGGGTTTGTTGACTGGTCTTACTTCTAAGGTCATATTCTCTTTGAGGTTCTATGACGATATTTTCCATGTCCTGATAATAATTTCCATTATCATCTCTTTTGTCGTCGTAAGGTGTATAAAGACCCTGTTTTTTATCATAATGAACCTCAAAGTCATCATCCTCTTCCCCAAACATGTTGATATCGTCTCCCCCTGTTATGTCTTCTGTTTCTTCAACCTCACTTACATAGTTTTGATGAAAGGGAGGAGTGATCTGTTGATCATCATCCCTGGGTCTGTTTGGAGGTTGGTTCCTTCTAACATTCTGATTTTGGTTCCTATTTTGAGGAGTAGTTTGATTTTGATTTGCTTGTGCTCTCTTAATTATGCTCATCTCTTTCATCATTTCTTCCATCATTCTCTCTATCTTTGAGCTTGAAGTGGAAGGGGTTGATTCCTCTCTAAAAGATACTCTCTTCTCGCTCTTCATTCTTGCTCTTTTCTCCATCAAGTTTACTTCCACAGAAAGAGCACCCCTTTGCATGTCTTCAAGGGTTGCAAAAACTCTTTCTCTAAGTGAATATGTCATGTCTGGATCAAACCCTTCAGGAAATTTGTTTAAATTTGAGCCCTGAGGAGGTTTTAGTTCGGGGGAATGTGCATTATAGACGCTGTTAAATCTGGTACAATAAGATTGTACACTTTTCCCAGGGTTCCTATGGAGATTTTTATAGTCGGCAAGGACTTGGAGAGGATTCTTTCTCACTTCCCACTTATTTAAGAATGTCTGATGGAAGCCTTGGAGGTCATTTATACTACGGGGGGCTAAACCTTTAAACCATTTTCTTACTTCTCCCCCTAAGCTCTGAGCAAACAGTCTGAGCTTGATAGAATCATCATCAATTTCATTTCAATCAAAATAGTCATTCATCTTATCCACATGTTGTGATGCAGTTGTAGCATTATTGGCATCATATAATGGAATTTTGGACTGATAGTCCGGTGGAAGATTGACTAGTGGTATATTAAGGGCTAAGGGAGCATACCATGTTGCCATGGCAGGAGGTAGAGGTGGATTTACAGAAGGGAAAGTGGGCTAAGGTGAAGTGGTTTGAACAGTGGATGTAGGGTGAGTAGAAGTGGATGGACCAGGAGTAGACTGTTGAGATGATCTTGGATGGGAAACACCTAAATTGTGAAGGAAATGTAAATCAGGAGGTGTCGTTTCCCTGCTACCAGGATGTTCACTTGTTTTAGGAGATGAAAGTGAAGATTCAGAGTCTAACTGGATTATATCATCAAATGACCTAGTCCTAAATGGGTTCACTAAGTCAGTTTGTGATTGTTGCAGAGCTGAAAGATTTTCGGGGACTGAATTAGCTCTTAAGGGTGATCTGAAAACAGTTAATAATTTAACCTTAGGAGACTTCCAAAGGATACTTTCTGGATTATCAACTATCTTAGGTGGGTTAGGGTCTGGATGGGCTCTAGTGTGAATCTTTTTAGAAGCCACTATGCTATGTTGTTTAGACCTAAAACAAGAAAAGTTCAACCAGATATGACAATCTTGGAGAGGTTAACCAATCTGTTTTTACAATTTTAAATCCCACAATCCTCTAACTGAGTTTGAATGATTTTATAATGATAAGGGTTCTTCCCAGTGGAGTCTTAAGGTCTGCTAGGATTATGGAGTCGCCAAGTGGAAATTTTTAGCTCCTTTCAGAGGTAAAAGGTCTTATGGTCCACCACCATGTTTATTTAATTCCAATCTGAAATATTTTTAGGTTTTTCTGAGTCATTTTTCAATTTTGTGGTCGTTTAAGAACATCCTAACTTTGCCCCAAAACTTAGCTACGGTTATGAAACAAAGACAGTGTATCCTTATGGCTAAGATAGCTGATTTTCCAAGGTTAGATAAAAAACTTAAAAGAATCCTAGGGTTGACCTAGTTTGTCACTGATTCAATTGAGCTTCATCTTAATTACCATTTCTTGATAGTGCTTGAAAAGGCTGCTTTTGACTCACAAGATGTTATGAAGATTCTGGGTAAGGGTTCCCCAGTGGAGTCGCCGTAAATGTTAGGTCTCTGTAATTTATTAGCAAGATTGGGAGAGTCCAATCACAGAGTTAACATCATTTCAACCAACTTTGGGATTCTAGGATCTAGCCCTCCTGAATCCGGAGAGGGATCTCTCCAATATGTGCAAAGATGGATATTGTCTTTGAAAAGTTTAAGGTAATGATATTAGGCTAGTTATGAAGGCCAAGGGTTTTGTTTTGTTTTGGATGGTTGAGCATGAAATGTTACTTGAGGGGAAAGTCCTAAGTGCAAAGTTTCAAAAGTGAGAAGTTGCAAGCAAATAGAACAATTTTGGCAGATAGATAGATATAACGCTGGTTTTTAGTCCATTGGGCTATGGAGTCATATCTGGGCTTTAATTGAACAACAACATCAAATGTGATCCAAGGGGCAAGTCATCTATGTCTAAGGATCTCTTTTAAAGTTTGATTTATGGGATGAAGTGATACATTAAGAAGGGGAATTAAACAGATGTAGAACGAAGAGCAGCCTAGGATCTGATAAGTACTTTTAAACCAGTCAGCCTTTGGCAAACACTTAAGGAGGACACGAAAGCAGACTAGGATCTGGTAAGTGCTTTTAAACCAACCAGCCTTTGCCACACTTCCAATAGAAAACATACAAAACAAGGGGAAACACAAAGATAACACAGAATGGTCTAAGATCTAGCAAGTGCTTCTAAACTAGCCAGATTTTAACACATTCCAAGGGAAACAATCTGTTAGTTATGCAGACAAGTCTGGGACCAGGGCTAACCATATCTTCCTTCAGTTCATCATCACATAACACATACTGAAAGTAAAATTCAGAAATAATATTCAGCTAGGACGATAAAATGAGGGAACACCAGCATTCTCATGCCTAAAGCTGAATTAAGTCATTCCTAAATAACACAGATTGGAAGAAAACATTCAAATAAAGATTTCTCAGCCAGAGAAGGTTACTGATATACAGCAGGTCCTAACCCTGTTTAAACTGTTCTTTACAGTGGAGAATGAAACAACATGAAAACAGAAATAAAACAACAAGTTACAAATGAGAATAACATCATCGTCAATATAGATCAGGATCCCATGAAACAGCTTTTATATTGATGTCAAACCAGCTACAAACTTCAAGTCCAATGTTTCAGTTCAGCAATCATCTTCACTATTCAACCTAACTACTCTAGCACAAACAGAGCTTCAAGGGCCAGTGAACACTATGTACAAATAGAAGTCTCGGGCTCAAGTGTATTTCAAAGTTCTGCAACCAACAACTCCTCATCTTATGCAGAAATACTTATAGGAAGATGAGGAGGTGAGATTTCAACAAAATATCTCAAAGACAGTTAATGCAGAGTGAAGAATTCTTGGCCCTTTGAGAGGCTCGAGGGAAAAATTTACAGGTGGATCACTACATTAACCGTTTCATAATAAATATCAAAGCTCGGTGGAAGCTTTGTTTGACTTTGAGGCTCTGTGTATGTTTTGGAATAACTCTGCAGATATTTATTTATTGGTTTCCTTGCAGAAATAACCTCTTGGCAATGCTGGAGGCAGATATTTCTTCGAGCAATAACTTCGGCCTCTGTTCTTAATGGTTCGAGGCAACAGGTGGCTCGATGGTAGCTGAGGAATCAATTTGCCTCAGATGTGGCGGTGGAGGCTTTTTGTCTGATAAAACACTTTAGGTTTTTTCCTTTAAACTGTGTTTTAGATTGGGGATTAGGCTTTTGATAACTGTCTTAGCCGTAATCCCCATAAAAACTGTCTTCAATCTTCATCTGCTGTGCTTTATTCTCAAAATTGATACTTTTTAACTGTGTTTGATTAAAAACAGTGTCTTGTCGATGTGCAGACCCGCACTGGGCTTTACGGCATCAATACTCATAGAGTACTGATGAGACATGGAATAGAGCCCCGTGAATGGCCTCTTTAAGATAGCCAGAAGGCACAGGAAACGTCTTTCCCATCCCTCGGCTTTCCTTCATTCTATAATGGAAAACCATTAAAACACCTGCAAAACACAACAACAGTTAATAAATCCTGCGGGAATAGGTTAAAACTGCTTCGGATGGCGGGGGAGGAGCGTAGCCGTCGGATGAGGGCAACCAACGGTGGAGATCTGCATAGGAAGGCAAAAAGGATAGCGGGAGAAGAATAAGGAGGAGCAGTTTTGGACCGTCCGATCTGGACACGTGGACGGTCCAAATCTAATCGGAGGGTCTCAATCGGGGGTGGCACAAAAGGGGATGCGATTGAACTTTGCGATTGAGCCCTTTGCGATTGAGCGCTGGCCGTTGATCTGAGGACCGACGTACTTCATGGAAAGAATCGAGGTAAGGGACTGCGATTGATCGTGAGGGCACATTTGAAGCATTGGTATTTTGACATACGCGATTAGCGCTCTCCACCGCGATTTCCGCGAAGATCAATCTGCATGGAACGACGTCGCATTCTATTGTTATAAACAACGCATCGGAGCTCGGGGACCATTTGGCTGGGGATTTGTGCACCCGCCCGACTTCCGATTGCAATTAGCGCTTGGGACTTAAGCGCTTGGTCCCAGCGCCGGGGCATGTGCGGGGAAGTGGTTTGAAAGGGGCTAGCAGGAGGGGGCTTATGCCTATATTAAGGTCGGAAAGTGGGTTTTGGCCTTTTAAATGGAATTTGAAGGCCGAGGAAAGGAACGATAGAGGGGTAAGGGAGGAAAATGGCCAACAGAGGTTAGGGGAAATATTTTAAAGGAGATTCTGGGGGTTCGGCACAGCTCAACCAGAAGTTTTAAACCATGTCAGGAGGATTTTCACGAATGGAGGGAGAAACTTATGAAAAGTAAGGAAATAATATGGAGAAAAAGGGGAGCAAATGAAGGTTAGTTATGAGTGGGAGAAAGGGGAAAAATGATGGTTTATTCAACAGTTTCTTACAGGAAATCAACAGAATTAATAGGAAAAGTAATGAAGATTTTGGACAGAGGCATGAGGCCTACAAGGAGTCTTCAAGAGCCAACAAATTTTAGTAATGAAAAATTGTTCCTTGAAGGCTCAAAATAGATTTAGCCACCTTTTGGTATAACAAAATATTATAGGTGGCTAACAGGGTCATCAAACAAAAATCCCCAATAGATGTATGGCTCAACCATAGCTCCCTATGAATATAGGGAAGGTGATCTTGTATAATCATCAGGCCACTTGTAACCTGTCTCTTTTCTGCTATGGAATCTTAGGTCAACGTGCCAAATTCATCAATCAGCTGCTATGACTTGCCTTCTGCAAGAAGATTCATCAAGATATAATGCCATGGATTCTCTAGCTCCACCTGAAGCCTTGCATTAGTTGATCAGAATAGTGAAGATGAGGATTTATATGGAGAGCCAAAATTAGGGTCTTCTCTGTTTCATATTTCAATACATTCTCCATGAGCTGATGAAAAGGCTTGCTTTAAGAAACCATTTATGAGCTCTCAATAGAAAAAAGGGTATCATAGATCTGCTTGGTTTCTAATATGTCCTACTAATGAAGACTTCTTCAAATGTGGCAGAGAAATTGAGTTAAGATTACAAAGGGATAGGCTAAAGAATCTGAGAACACTCGTTGTAAACTGGGATCATAGACATGGTGAACATTCAATGTTTTTTTTATAGGGCTTCAAGATTATGACTTATGATTTGGGTAACATCTGAGCACACCTTCTTTTCCATTTCATAAGTACCAGCCTTAACACTGTTCAACATCCTTACAGTAGCAACATAAAGTAGAAATTTCAGCTTTACAAACTCACTCTATTAGAATTTCGAATCGTTTACTGACCAAGCATTTTTCAGAAGTAAAATGATCTCTTGGAGCTGCATCCACTTTTATTGAGACCTGATGAAAACATTGCGTGAATCCCTTCTTCCTTAAAATGCTAATGGGTCATGATTCCCAATGCTTTAGTCTGGAATACTCAAACAATCTTACCATACTTCCAGATTTGAGTCAGAGAGAAATTTCAATGATAGGGAGCTTAATGATGTTCCTGATATTCAGATATTAGATCTCCAAAAGATGTCACAGTATTTAATCAAGGGAGATTATAACATATTATACCTTAATTTATAATGAAGCCCTTGATGTGACATATGACTGCAAACAAACCTCTATCCCTAGTATTCGTGTTCAAGATTGTGCCTTGATATGAGCAATATGACACATCATAAATCAGTTACTATAAGAACCATTGTGATCCTTCAAAATTTTAAAAATTTAGAAGTCAGACTACTGCAACATGGTTTCCAACTCACTGTGTTTAAGGAGACCAAGAATTCACGTTGTCTCGGACATATTTAAAGTTTAAATTGTTGAGAAGTCTCCCCTAATTAATGGTTAATCAATACCGCAACAATTATTCACCTACAGTCTCACCTTAATGAAATCCATAGGGTCGCAGGCATATACATGCTTCAAGGAAGCCTTGAGTAGTCTATTAATGCAAGTCTCTAGGTCAATATCAAGAGAGTATTTTCTGAATCTTCCCTTGATCTGAAATGACCTCGACTTGGTATAATGATATTTCAAAGATTTTTTGTAGAAGATTGGGTGGAAATTGAATTTAACCAACCTTATTATTGACATACCATTAAATGTAATGGATCTAAGCCTCATATTGGGTTTGTGACATGGGCCAAAAGTTGAGGCTGCCATCAACCATATTCAAATAAATCAAACCCCTTGATCCTTGAAACAATTAGGTCTTCCTTGATTTCTTTGATATTCCGCAGAGATTCAACAATGAAATCCTTACCATTTCATAACATAAGAGATAAACATAACTAGAAACCCATTTAAATTATGCCTTCCCTTATATCTTCAAAGATTCCTCAAGATCGAGAGAATTCTAGAGTTAAGAATCCATTGAATGCTTGAGATAGTGCACCTCATGGTCACTTATAATCTTCGATAAAGATCTAAACTTGAAAGAGA